>VZQC01005031.1:2904542-3078391 GCA_009823505.1 Rhizomys pruinosus
GTCTAGCCTTCCTGTGTATCCTGCAGGGGTTCTGTCTTCTACCAGCTGATTCTATACCAGTAAAACTCTGTCATCCCTCTGTTCTTCCTGTCTAAGTATAAAAGATCCCAATATATGCTAATTTCAGGACTGCCCCTTGCACTGTCCCATGAAGCGCCCCAGAACTTCTATCATCTGTATAACCGATTCCTTGCAATGTAATTATTCTGTTTTAAATATTCAAGTGATTTCTGGTCCCTAATTTAACTTAACTTAGTCAACAAATACAGCAACTTCATTCAGATGACACAGAGGGGGACGATAAAACATTTGGGCTCATTTTGTAGTCCAAGCTTGTCTTGAACTTGCAATATTTCTGTCTCATTTTCCCAAGCATTATAAGCATTAGCCAGTTCTTGGTCCAAGATCCAAAAGCCTTTCTTTGCCATTAACTGCATGGCTAACTTACCTCTTTTCAAACCATGAAACACTGAAGACAAATAAGTTGCTAAAAATCATAACTACGGTGTTTTGTTTTCCTATGTCTGAGAAGCTGAAATCCATATTTTGTTGCTTCTCTATTTTAAGAGTGTATGCTTAGTGGGTAAATCTATATGCTCAGAGTACACAGCTTCCTTTACATGACTAGGTTGCATGCTATGGAAAAAAGGTTTCCTCTGTATTTTAGGAAATGTTCCAGAACTGTTGCTAGGTTAGAAGCAATTCAAGAGATCTCATTTATTCTAGTCTCAAGCTGACTATGCTACTGATTATGGTGAGGTGAAGGACTTTATGATTAACATCTGTGTGGAACATACAATTCTAGAAATGAGGGGTCATTTCACCAGCTTTAGGTTTAAAACACACAAGAGTACATAATAGAAGAGACAGACATTTCTATCATCACTTCTAAGTACTGGAAACTATAGGCAAACCGTGCCAAATGAGACGACGAGGAGGACTCGATCCATTGATTAGACCCTTTCAATGCAGCCTTAACCTGGAAGAGATAGCACTGCTCAGGAAAGCACAGGGCGGGAAGAGGTCAGCCCAGTGAAGAATTTGTGACTTGTGAGATAGCCATGACTTGGAGAAATTTCTGTCCCCAACTTATGATGACATTATATCGATCTTTTTTTGAGGAATTATAAATGGTTTATGAAAGCTTACATTCTTTTAAAATGTCTTGTGTATTATTTGTATTTTATGAGTGTATTGCCTACATGCGTGTAAATACATCCATGTCATACAATGCCCACGGAGTCAGAAAAAGGTGTTGGATTCCTCTGGAACTGGAGTTACAGAAGGTTGCTAGCCACCATGTGGATGCTGAGAATTGAACCCAAACTCTCTGCAAGAACAGTCAGTGCTCTTAGCCACTGAGCCATCTCTCCAGCCTTGAAAGCTTACATTCTTATGGACAAATTTCTTACCAACTTGTGTTTTATAATTCATAAGTGCATAGATTCTTTTTTGAGAAAGCACAGGAATCATCAGAAGTAATCTCAGATGTAAAAATAGGTGCATTAAGGCCAGGCATGGTGGCGCACGCCTTTAATCCTAGCACTTGGGAAGCAGAGGCAGGTGGATCTCTGTGAGTTCAAGGCCAAGCTGGTCTACAGAGTGAGTTCCAGGACAGCCAGAGCTACAGGGAGACCTTGTCTCAAAAAAAATATAGGTGCATCTTTAGAAACATTTGAGAAGTAGAGAAAAGCCAAGAAACCAGAGTTTATGCTAGTGAGTCTACACTGAAAGCTCCTTACCTCAAAGTCAGCATTATGATCAAGAATATGAGGCTTATCCTACAAACTATGGGCAAATGACCTTGTTTCCCATGACTCATCCCTAACATTATCATCTACCCTGTGAAGCAGCATAGTGAATTATCTCTTCTGAAAGAATTACCGACCAGAGTCAAGCAGACATTCAATCCAAAAAAACCGCCACGACCTGACTACTGTTAGCACATGAAACAGGGATGTGAAAGATTCAGGTCTGAGAGGGACTGTGGACTCTGGAGACTACAAAGCCCAGCTCCCTTGAAGGAAGGCACAGGGAACTATAGTTAGTTAATAATAGAAGAAGCACCACAGTGGAATGGAGAATCTGCTTAGGAGGACAAAGGAATAGAATTGCAAAAGGCAAGAACTGTACTTTAAGATCATAGGAACACATGTACATGTCTGTTGAGGTAACACAAACAGGCCAACAATATCACACACTTGAGACGGTCATATGCAATGCAGATAATTAATTTATGTTTTTTTATCCAATATAGTAAAATATATTTGATCAAAATGTGTACTTACTCTTGATAAATTCACTAGAAATCATGGATTATCAAGTAACATACTTGGAAGTAACTAAGACTTAATCTCTCACAGAAATAGTAAGCTCAGACTTTTATTCTTTCTTAAAGTTTTGATTGCATTTATTTATTTATGTATTTATTTATTTATTTATTTGCAGGACATACATATTTCATGCTGTGTATGTGGAGGTCAGGGAACAGTTTGTGGGAGTCAGTTATTTTCTTCCACCATCTGTGTTCCCAGGATTTGAACTCAGGTCATCAGGCTTGGTGGGAATCACCTTAACCAGCTGAGCCATCTCAACAATCCCAAATTTAAAAAATTGTTAGTGTGTGTATGTATGTCTCTGTGTGTGTGTGTGTGTGTGTGTACATGATGTGTTAGGGACCAACCCTACCATTGCACAGGTGAAAGTCAAAAGACAACTTTGTGGAATCCGATCTCCACATTTACATGGTTGCCATCTTGCCAACCCTTTAATTTTTATTAATTTTCACATTTAAAAAATTTATTTTTCTAAATTATTGTAGTAAAACTTTTATTTCTTTTGATATACAGTTTTATGAACTTTAACACATAAGCATAAGCACAATCAGGACTGAGAAAAATTCTGTCCTCAGGAAGAAGTCTTTTGTGCTGGCCTGCTGTAGACACTCCCCAAACACCCTGCATCTCTAGTAGCCTCTAATCTCTTCTCCATACACAAGCTTCTCTTTCTGAGAATTTCACACAACTGCAGCCATAATCCATGTAATCACCAAGGATTTCTTGCACCCAGCAGGATCTTTTAAGATACTTCCAAATTGTTTCTGGTATAATGGTCCATGTCTGTCTACTTTGGAATACCACTATCCTACCAAAGAAAATTGTGCAGAGATTTTTTGACAATTGTAAATGAAGCTGTTACAAATATGCACATAGCCATTTTCGTGTGAGTGTAAGCTTTCATTTCTCTAGGGCAAACACCTGGAAGCATGATTTCTGGGTCGTATAAGTGCGTTCCTGATTGTGCAGGGGCATGCCAAGCCACTTTGTATATTACCCTGCCACTTTTCATTCCCATCAAGACTCCTCGAGAGTTCCAGTTGCTGATCATCCTTGCACTGCTTGTTACCATTGGTGCTGTTTTTAGCGTAGACTTTCTCGCAGATGTTCAGGGACATCTTCCATGGCTTCACTCTGCATTTTAAAACAGCAGAGCCTGTGGGCCACTGTTTCATGTGCTCATCTGTCATCCCCATGTCTTTGGTGACTAGATGTCGAAGGTTTTATCTATTTCTTTTAATAATATATTTATTTATTATTTTTGTGTGTGTGTATGAGTGTACTGTCTGCATGTAGGTTGGTGCACCCGTGTCATGCAATGCTGCAGAGGTCAGAAGAGGGTGTTGGATTCCCCTGGAACTGGAGTTAAAAACGGTTCTTAGCTACCATATGGGTGCTGGGAATTGAACCCGGGTCCCCTGTGAGAGCAGTCGGTGCTCTTAACTGCTGAGCCATCTCTTCAGCCCGAGGTTTTATCTATTTTTAATGCACTGCTTATTTCCTTACTGCTTAACTTTGAGAGTTCTTTATATATTCTAGATACAAGTTTTTAGTCTAATATACGATTTTCACATGTCTGTCCCGATGTTTATCTTTCCACCTTCTTAATGAGAAAAAATATGTTCTTTTAAATTCTTTTTAAAAAGTTATTTTTATTTTTAAGTATTTGTGTTTGTAGGTGCCTGCCTGTTGGCATGTGCAGGTGAGTGCAGGCCCTGCAGAGATCTTTGGCTCCTGTGGAGCTAGAGCTACAGCCTGTTGTAACCTACACATCATTGGTGCTGGGAATTAAAGTTGGCCATCTCTCCAGCCTACAAAAATGTTTTTAAAGCCTGATAAAAGTCTGTGCTGGATAGCTTTAGTGTCAACTTGACACTCCTGGGTTGAGGGAGCCTCAGATGGGGAATTGGCTCCATTGGATTGGCCTGTGGCCACATCCGTGGAGTATTGTCTTGATGGTGGAGCAGTGTGGGAGGGCCCAGCCCACAAGAGTGATGCCACCCTGGGCAGGTTGTTGTGTACTGTATAAGAAGGCGTGCTAGGCATGAGCCAGGGAGCAAGCCAGTGGACAGCATTCCCCCATAGCCTGTGCTTCAGCTCCTGCCTCCAGGTTCCTGCCCTGAGTTCCTGCCTTGTGCTACCTGACCTGAGTGATGAACTGTGAACCAGGAGATGTAAACTGAATAAACCTTTTCCTCCCCAAGTTGGTGTCGGTCAGAGTGTTTTGTCACAGCAATAGAAGACAAACTAGAACAAAGTCCATCTTGTTATTTCTTTTATGAATTATGAATTTGGTCTCTTGTATAAGAATTCTTTGTATAAATGCCCCTTTTACATCAGGTTATAAAGATTCTCTCCTATGTTTTCTTTCAAAATTTTATGGTTGACTATGATATAAGAATTTGACAAAAAGAAATCATCACAAGTATTGTGCAACTGTCAATGGGCTACATGGAATTTGTAATAAAAACTACTGTGTATTTTAACGTCCGTGTTATTTAACTTTAGCAACAGGAACTATTATAAAAGCAAATAAATGTGTGTACCTGTATATGTATGTGTGTGTTTATGAATAAAAATATATAATTTTTTTCAAGGTAGAAGTTGTGTAAAAAAATATATAGTTTTTCTGTAAAGTTTGTTGTTAAACATTTGCCACTGAGAATGCCACCATAAGGGACACACAGGTCATTCTTAACATAGATTTTCCACGTTGGTACATGTGAACTCTTGGTATATGGACAGAACTTCCTGGTTTGTTACTGAACTTCATGTGCTACAGTTGAGCTAGCTTGACCTTAATAATATGCAAAATGGGTAAATAAACATAACATTGATTTTGCAGAGTTGTTTCACCAATTTAATCACCCAAGTTTTTTTTTTTTTTGTGATTAGTATGCCATTATTTTTTTTTAAGAATAATAAATAAAATATTTTTAAAAAGAACTTTCTGCTTAGTTACACTTGTGGTAGTCACAGAAGCTGATATTCACACTGTTTGCAAATGACTTTATAGATAGCACATATCTAATGTTATTCTCAGAATTCCCCACTGATGCATACATGTTTATATTTTATTTGTATATTGATAAGGATTATTTTTCTTTTTCTTTTTTTTTTTTTTTTTTTTTGTCTTTTCGAGACAGGGTCTCCCTGTAGCCCCAGCTGTCCTGGAACTCACTCTGTAGACCAGGCTGGCCTTGAACTCACAAAGATCTGCCTGCCTCTGCCTCCCAAGTACTAGGATTAAAGGCGTGCACCACCATGTCCAGCAAGGATTATTTTTCTTTTATTTTTTTATTTTTATCAAATCTAGACCTGTGTCCCCCCATCCCCCCACCCCACCAGAGCTCATGCATTCTGCCAAACATGCTTTTCATCTCTTTCTCAGTCTTTCTCAATATTCTCCATGAGGAAGTTGATTGTTTTAAGCAGAAGTTCACTGTTTCAGCTAGTTCTTCGACGCAGTCACAGTCCTTTCTGTTGTTGTTGTTGTTTCCAATCGCAGTCCTTTTTGTTGTTGTTGTTGTTTTTTCCAATATGCATCACTCCCAGCTGCTTTGGACAAAAGCTCAAGGGGCTGTGCACAAGAAATACTTACAAGTAGGTAATTGGCACTAGCATCCACAGATGAGGGACACCATTCATCGTTTGTTTTCCTGGGACTGTGTTACTTCACTCAGCATGATGTCCTCTAGCTCCAGCCATTTTCCTGCCAAGTTTTAAATGGGCCTCAATACAACAACTGGCACACAAGAGCACTAATTCGAAACATGTTAAATATTATAGAATGACCTGTATCTCAAACCCTGATATTCATAAAAATTAAAACATGATATGAGAGCCTGTTATGCTCAGTATATCTTTTTTAAAGTCCAGGAAGAAGGCATTGTTTTTAGATTGATTTCAGTCACAGGGGTTTTTAAAATATATATTTTTTATTTATTATTTTTTATGTGTATTGCCTGCTTGTGTGTAAATGTACCCATGTTGTGCAATGCCCATGGAGGTCAGAAGAGAGAGTCAGAACCCTTGGAACTGGAGTTACATATGGTTGTTAGTTGCTACTGAGAATTGAACCTGGGTTTTCTGCAAAAGTGGCCAGTGCTCTTAACCACTGAACCATTTCTCCAGCCCCAATCACAATGGTTTAAAATAAAAGCTTACAGTTTTCTATTACTGGGGAACAAATTCAAGGCCTCGTGCTTGGTAGGTAAGTGCTGTATCACTGAACTAAATCCCAAGCCCATAACTTAGGACCTTAAAAAAATCATGGATTACGGACATTTGTCAAGAAAATTCTTTCTGGGGGTGGAGAGATGGCTCAGTACTTAAGAGTACCGGTTGCTCTTGTAGAATACCTGGGTTCTGTTCCCCACACCACATGAAGCTAACAACCATTTATCTCCAGTTCCTGTATATCCAACACCCCCTCTGACCTACCTCCATAGCCATTGCGTGACATGGGTGCACTTACATATATGCAGACAGTACTCATACACATAAAATAATTAAAAAAAAATAAAAGTAAATTTAAAAAGAAATTTCTCTACCTAACAATGATAAGTTATTTCTACAAAATTTCATGGTTCACAAAGTATATTCGCTGTTATCAACAGAATATGATGACCTCTCAAAGACTTCTATATATCCGTACAACCAGCACAGCCCAGTAGACTACATTTCTGCAGTGTTTCTGATGAAGCCAGGAGCTCTTTATTTATGGTAACTTTTCATTGTCTTAAACCAAGAGCAGACCACCCCAAAAGAGGTCTAAAGACCCCCTTTCCCATCTGTCCTTATTAACCCTTAACCAGCAAGATAGTTGCTTTTCCTGTTTGTCAATTGCCTTTGAACCCCGCCTCTCAAATACCCTCTGAGCCTCACTATAAAGAAGGAACGAGATAACAGGAAGTGAGGGAAACTGGTTTGTGCTGAGATCAACAGCACAGAAGTTAATATGTCACTAAAAGAAGGTTCAGAATGACAGTGTTTAAGACAGTACAGTCCTCCCCATGGCTGAGGTCAGTCCCAAAGCCTTGCCCTGGTTGTTCTTAAGCAGAAATTCTTTCCCAACAGTATGACTAAACAAACACTCAATGCATTTACTTGTGTCTGTGTTTTTATCTATGCATACGTATAAATCCATAGCCATCTGCATTCACATACATAAGACATGTGTGTCTGCAATAAAATGACATTTTAATTACTGATTTTGTATGGATTAAACCCAAAGGACTCGCTGTTGTATTTAATGCAGTATGAATTTACAGGAATTTTTGCTCCATAGCAGTAAAAGCTTAGCCAAGGCATACTTTGCTTTTGCTTATACCAAATGTCTAAAAACAAACTAGACAGATGTCAAGATAATGCATACTATGAGTATCTGTATTAAAGTGTCCACAGATTCTGTCTATTTTAGCTATTGTTCTCAGATATATACCATCTATAAATGCGATAAGTATGTTTTGTTAAAAAGAAATGACTGTTTTGTCTACTTTTAATTCTCTCCTTTTTTTGTAATACCAGCTCTATTTTCATTTTGAGATGAATTTCTCCTCTATTATCAATCCAGGTGACTTACATGGATCTAACTCCACGGGTGGGTGTGTTATTTTGATTCAGCTAAGCAGAATACTCCATTGTGCTGACCGCTGTCACTGTGTCAAGACTGGGCACATGATTAAGTCAGGTCACCTCAGAACTTCTGTTAAGAATGGCACTCCTCGGGCTGTAGAGATGGCTCAGTGGTTAAGAGCACTGGCCACTCTTTTGGAGGATCTAAGTTCAGTTCCCAGCACCCACATGGCATCTAACAACCATTTGTAACTCCAGTTCCAGGGGAATCCAATGCCCTCTTCTGACTTCCCTGGGTACACTTGTGCACATATAAGCAATACACTCATAGACATAAAATAAAAAAATAATAAACAAAACATTTTTAAAAGTTAAAAAAAGAATGACACTCCATGGCTAACAGAGTGTGGAAAAGCCTATAGCAGGAGCTAACCCAGAAGAAGCAGAGAAAAAAGATGTTGAAGCCATCATCGCACTTGTCAAGTGTCCCAAATGCAGGCTCATTTCTGACAGGTTGCATTTCTTTCACTTATAATAAAAAGAATGTTAAGTTCCCTGCAGCTTCCTCATACTTGAATGTTTATTACTTTGTTGAAAGGAAGAACACAGTGCTCTCTGCCCACAATCCAGTGGTTTGCATTCAACAACAGTTCTGATATTTCACCTTTTTAGAAGGATACTATGCAAACCTCTTTGGAGATTTTGATAAATGAATCACATACATGATATCTACTTGTCCCCCCAAAAATCAAAGGGGCAAGAATGTCATGAATTCAGCATATTTTGCAATTGGTGAAGCCAGTTGCCAATTGTTTATTGTCTAGAATCTTGTTTTGTTTTTGTTTTTGTTTTCCAAAATGCACACTGAGTTCCTTTTAAAGAATGTACTACATAATATTCTGGGTCATGACAGCAGATCCAGCTTCCTGCCTCAGACTGTGATGGCCCAAGAGTCCACATCCTCTTTTAATTTGCTCTGACAGGGCAAGGGGTAAGCTTAGTGCTAATCGGCACTTCTCTCCTTAAGACTTTGAATTTTGAATAGACAATTTCAGGATGACAGATATGGTCATCTGCCCTTTTGCTTTATGGAGCACACACGAGACTTTTCTTTGTATAATAAAATGGTCCTTAGCATCAGGTTTGGTGGTATATGCTTATAATTCCAGAAAAAAAGACAAATTGAACAGGAAAATGTCAAATTCAAAGCCAGCCTGTGTTATATAGTAAGAACATGCATAAACAAATGTAGTCATTCTATCTTTTTATCATGCAAACTAATACGTGAAAGGCTACTCATTTTCTATGAATTTCTTTAATCTATTGGTTGCTCTAACACCCCCAGTCTCTGCCTGGAGATGTAGAGATATTTAAACGCTCCTAATAAGTAGGAACTTTTTACATTGTCCATGATTTCTCTAAGGCCTACAGCATATCCGCATATTGTATACTGTTTAATACAACTGAGTAAGTTTATTTAAGTAAATTTGACACTATCTCTCTAAGTTCTTCTAAACTGGTCTCAAAATAACTTAGGATAGTTTTCTTAGCCCTTTATACTTTACATATGACTTATTACTTAAGAAAAGAAAAGAGAAAGAGAATGAGCAAGGATTAACTGAAAGATTAGCTATTGCTCCAATCTGGAGTAAGAGTTTTTGCCTCACCTGCTGTTTAACCCGAAGTATGTTTGTTTAATCTTGATAAGGTTCAGGGTGTTAATCCATGAATTGAAGATAGTGAAGTCTGCTTCATAGGCTTGCTAAAGGAGCTACATAGAGCAGAAATCGACTGAACTCCAACTTCTACTCTCAGAGCCTGCAGTTTCTGCCTTCACGTCCTCACTACACAGATTTCTAAATATCTTTTTCTAGCCTTTGGTACTTCTTTCAGGACGTAGACATTCCAGCAATCACCTTTCCTGTGTTTAAGCCTGGGTCAGCAGCAAGCATTATCTTTTGGCATTTGTTCTTAGCTATAAATTCTAATTTCATTGAGACGTTCCCAAGATATTTGGACAAAAGAATAAATTTGCTCTGTTGAAAGGTCACACTACATAAAGTTCCTAATGAAGGATCAAAGCGAAGATCTGAAACTCATCCCACCTTGCTATGGTGCCAGCTGGGCACATGGTTCCCATACTTTGGGATTTCATAATCAAGTCAATATAAAAATGAAATAAAATGCAGTTTCCAGATTATAAATTTGTCAAGTAAGAACATCAGAACTACAAATAATTACGAAGGATGAAATAGCTTCCTGACCTCACACAAGGACCAGCAATTAATCAAATCCACACAAGGCTTAATGTCAGAGTTTTGTGAGTCTCTGCGGTTTTTAACAGCAGTAATGGGATACAGTTGAACAAGACAAGTTTCTTAAGGAAAATCTAAGCAGTCAGAAATCAGACATGGGTGTGGGCAGGAAGCTGGGTACTTATGATGTAAAGGAAGTGGCCTTGTTTCACATACAGGTAAGAACTAGTGCTTGTTTGCTGTGAGGTAGCCTTGCTCATTAAGAGGTGGTAGGAAAATAGTGAACTGGTACCACTAGGATGGATCTTCTGTTTTCCATTTTGTTTTCTTTTACCTTTGATGACCACTTTAAAAAGGAAATGCTTTAAGATAGGTCTGCATATACTTCTAATCTCTAGAAAAGTTATATTACTTTCCAAGGCTGGAGATGTGGCTCAGCAATTAAGAGCACTGGCTGCTCTGATAGAGGTCCTGGGGTCAGTTCCCAACACCCATATGGTGGCTAACAACCACCCATAACTCTAATTCCAGGGGCTCTAATGCTCTCTTCTGGACTCTGTGGGCATTGTACCACATGAACGCACTTACATACATGCAGGTGAAACACTCACATAAAATAAAAATAATAAAATATGTAAAAATTATATTACTTTTTATAACTTCACTTTTCTCATCTGCATTGCCTCTCTGGTCTTTTAGGTTTATGTCTCTTCTAATTATAGTTTAAATGAGGCACAGAGAAGATATAGCCATAAAGAAACAGAATTGGAGCTGGAGAGAGGACTCAGTGGTTAAGAGCACTGGCTCTTCTTCCAGAACACCCTGGTTCAAATCCCAGCACCCACATAGCAGCTAACAACTGTCCATAACTCCAGTTCCAGGGGATCTGATGTCCTCTTCTGTCCTCTGTGGGCATCGCATGACACAGGTGCACCTACACACATGCAGGCAATACATTCATGGACATAAAAATACATCGTTAAGAAATTTATAAAAAAAGGATGAGAGAATTGAGGTATTCTATTTTGTGGGTTATATTATCTCTTTTAAAACTAATAAGCTTAATAGTACAGCACCAGAATAGTCACAACAATAAGTAAATAGCTAGTAATGGGCATGTTCCAATAAAACTTTATTTATAAAAATAGAAAATGAGTTAGATTTAGTCCCAAGGATTCAAACTGATCTTTTGTATAGATTGTACAAGTTTTGATGATGTGTGAGCTTAAAAGATGTAATGAGATCTTAAAAGATTTATGTGAATCTGTGCCCACAAACAAAGCCATCACCAAGTCATTGTATTAAATTTTCAGCTATAATTGGGGCATATCTTTGTTGTAACCCTTAACACTAGAGCGCTACTCCATACTGAATCAGTCAGAATTCTGAAGACACAATGCTCTTAGACAGAGGTCAAAATAATATAGAATGCATTTATTTTATTTTATTTTATTTATGTGTATAAATGTACTGTCTGCATGTAGGTCTGTGCACCCGTGTCGTGCAATGCTGCGGAGGTCAGAAGAGGGTGTCAAATTCCCCTGGAACTGGAGTTCTCCTGAAATTGGAGTTACAGATGGTTCTCAGCCACCATGTGGGTGCTGGGGATAGAACCCAGGTCCTCTGTAAGAGCAGTTGGCGCTCTTAACTGCTAGGCCATCTCTCCAGCCCCTAGAATGCATTTTTAAAACTACAATTTAGCAAAAGTACTGTTGTCCCTAACTTAAAATCAGGAGAGAATGGTGAGAAGATATAGATATTCTTGGAAAGAAATTGAATCCTTGCTGTCTTCATAAGGAGACATCAGCAAATTTGTTTTAATATAGATGTATACACAGTCATATAACAGTATGACAAATGTTCCTTCTTCAACCAGGGGTGTTCTGCCATACAAGGACTCCTGGATGGAATCCAGAGGAGGCCTAGGTACTGCAGTCTTCTCATATGACACTGAACAGGGGACACTTTTGTTAGATTCACTGCATGCTAGTCATAGGTATACAGTCACATGCATGCTCAGAGCTCCGCTGTGCCCTCTTCATCAACTTTTCATCCTGCCCAGACAACTCTTTCAGCTTTTTGCCTATCTATTCATAAATATCCAAGTGCTTGGTAATGCATAGTCCAGGCACACAGACTTCCCCAGGATATCCTTATTTCCTTGTAGTGGGGAAGCATACCTGCTCAGCAGCTGACACTGGCCATGTGGTTACAAACACATCATGTCTACATTCAGCTCCATAGCCAGCTATTGGGCCCCAAGAGTATGCATACTTAATTCAGCACTGTGGAGAGAACTTTCTTCTGTCTTCTAGTCCCAGCCTGGGGCAGGTCATAGTTCCTGCCAGGTGCCCATCACTGAGCAAATCCTAAATGTCACAGGGTGCCCAAGCAGATTAGAGAAGAAACATGAGGCTGACTTTAAGTTTGTTTGTTTATATCGCAACTGCCCGGCTTTGTTCATCCACGTGGCCTTTCTGGTCTTTGGGTACATGATTATCCAATGAGAGTTTAGACCGGGCAAGAATGGACAAACTCTGCCAGCCGATCAATGTATTAGAATTTAAAGAACTGGAGTTAAGAGCCATCTTAACTCCAGTTCCAGGGGAATCCAACCCCCTCTTCTAACCTCTGAAGCAGTGCACAACATGGGTGCACCTACTTACATGTAGACAGTACATTCATACATATAAAAAATAAAGAATTTAAATTTTCAGTTACTTTCCTCTTGAGAAAATCATGCTTAATATATGTGTTATATTTTTGTCTGTTATTTTTTTAGAAATGAAATTGTAAGCCCTTAGGAAAGCCAAGTTGGACCAGACAATTATAATTCATTTTTCTCCTTTCCTTGGCATGGGGCTAATTTACAATCCCCTTATAGTTAGGACTTTACGTAGTCAGTCAGGGCCTTGTGATTGAGGTCATACGAGTGGAATGTGGGTGAAGTGAATTATGTCCTTTCCGGGTCGGCCGAGTAGTACAGGTACTATTTATGGTCTTCCCTGGTTTTCTTTCTGTAGAAACTCAGAAGCCATAAATAAGAACTACACCATAGAAACCAAGTGTCTGATCCACCTCATGAAGAAGACCCAGTCCACAAAACTGCCCAGGACTCGATAGGAGTGAGGAATGTTTATTATATTGAACTGATAAAATCTGAGGTGTCGTATTTGGCAGCTGATCCTCCTTCACACAGAGACATCTAGATATCGTTGGGCTGGAGAATAATGGAAGAGACCAAGGAAGGCTGGCAAACTGCTGGAAAGGAGAGAACATGAAGGAAATCTATTCACAGCCTGGTCTGTGAGGATACAGGAGCCTGATACGATACTAAGTAATGTCTGAGAGCTGACATCTCAAGACAGACATTGAGAAAAGAAATTCTTAAAGGAGGGCACCTGACATGTGACTTTCCTTGTTAGTGGTTATACATACATTGCTTGGTTTTATCATTTTACAACATATTATTAAAACTTTAGCAAGGATCAATTTCCATTCAGAGAACCATTTGAAAAGTATCTCTCTGTGCTTGCTGGGTGGGATTTTCAGACAGGTACAGGCAGTCAAGGAAGCTGAGACTATCAGTTGTATCTGTCTCAGAACCACCCAAAGAAGAGATGGTCCTGATCAGCCATTTTTGGGCATATCCCATCCTCCAGCAAGAACACCCTCAACTTGAAGATGCAGACGAGGAGTGGCTTGACATTCCTATTCTGCTGACAGAACTATTCTCACCTTAAGCAGATAGATCCCACTATGTCAGCCACCACTCAATATTTAATCCACACACTTCCTCTTGGTCTGATCTCAGAGTTTGCAGGTCAAGATGACCTCAGGTTTCCTCACTCCTCCAGGGTTTATCATAAATTATAATTGGCATTTCAGTTTTTATTTTTGGTCTTTTTGAGATAGGGTCTCCCTGTAGCTCTGGCTATCCTGGAACTAACTATGTAGTCCAGGCTGGCCTTGAACTCACACAGATCCACCTGTCTCTGCCTCCCAAGTGCTAGGATTAAAGGCGTGCGCCACCACGCCTGGCAGCATTTCAGTTTTATACACTCTTATGAACCTGAATAATTATGAAATATTAGCATTTTGAGTTTGGATACTGGATATGCAGTCCCAACCATGGAATTGCTCTTAAAAAATTAGCAAATTCATAACCGTTAGCTTCAAGTATGAGTCCTAGACTGTAAACTTCAGCACTTTGACCAGGATAGAGAAGGTTCCCCCCGCCAGGCTACTCCATAGGAGACCCTTTCTTTCCATGTCTTGTATATAGCACATGTCACACAAGATCTGCCATACACATTTTTCTTTTTAAAACTTCTATGTTTCTATATATTTAAAGATGTCTCAATTTCAGGTAACAGGAAAGCCAACTTTAGAAATCAATGAGTCCAGAACTAAAAACTCATCAGCTTTATGGGTCCTTGGTTGTATTTGTGACCATGACTTCTCTCAGGAAATGACTCTATTTCCTCTGGCATTTGGGTACATCATAAGGTGCTTTGATCAACAGAAAGTGCCACAATAACCTTCTGAAACTTAGGAGTCCAGAAAGCTTCCTTTTTCACCCTTTTGGCCACTTTGTATTACAGTTGCCATGTTAAGTAAACTCAGGAATCTATGTGGGAAGAGAAACGTCCCACCAGCCTGCCATTGTTCAGACCATCACAGCTGTCATTTCCAGACATGACACCCCCCCCATGATATCATCTGGATCAGAAGAAGAACCATGAGATAAACTGAGCCAATGCTTGAAATAGTGAAAAATATATTATATTTTAACCTACTAAGTTTAATAGTTTCCTACACAGTTATAGATAACCTTTAAAATTCCTCTCATATATCTGTATTTATGAGACTAACCTATTCTATCACTTCTAATGGAATGCTTTGTCTTTTTGAGATGATATCTCTATGAACTCCCAATCATAGATTTAACCATTTTTGTTTGCATCTTTCTTTTCTTAAACATTTTATTTATTATTTTTACTTTATGTATATGAGTGTATTGGCTGCATGTGTGGAAGTGCACTCATGTCATGCAATGCCTGAGGACATCAGAAGAAGGTGTCAGATTCCCCTGGAACTATAGTTACAGATGGTTGTTAGTTGTTACGTGGGTGCTGGGAATTGAACCTCTGCAGAAGCAGTCAGTGTTCTTAATAACTGAGCCATCTTTCCAGGCCCTCCCTTATTTTCATCTTTCATTCTCCTAACATTTCTTTTAGATTTGTATGTATTTGGGGGATGTCTTTTGCAAGTGTACTATTCTAGGGGTTTTATGTTTAAGAAGAACCCAGTTATGTGAGCCAAGCATAGCACTGGATAAAAGCCACTAACAAAGTTTCTTCCACAATTGACTTGAAATCCCATGATGCATTGCCATCTCTTTACGAATGCCTCTACTTCACCGTTTGGATATATAAGCTTTATAAAAAGCATTTTGATATTAGAACCAGTTTCTGATGAAAACAATAACCTATGCTTTTAAGATAAGCCTTGCTAAGAAGCCTAACAAACATAGAGGCTTTTCAGATTTCTGCCTCATTTTACAGAAGTCTAGAGAATGAAACACAGCCAACTGTACTTGTTTGTAAATTCAGAGGACTAGAAAAATTCTGGATATGTTACCTCACATTAGGCAAATCAAAACTTAAACCATTTAGGTAAACAACAATCATCACTTTGGAGAAGTGATAGAAAAAGATCCCATCATTTCTTTGTCTTTTTGTTTGTTTGTTTTTCGTCTTTTCGAGACAGGGTCTCCCTGTAGCCCCAGCTGTCCTGGAACTCACTCTGTAGACCAGGCTGGCCTTTGAACTCACAGATATCCGCCTGACTCTGCCTCCCAAGTGCTAGGATTAAAGGTGTGCGCCACCACGCGGGCCCATCATTCCTTCATAGGACACAGAACACTGTTAAAGGAGACTTCTGTCCATTCTAATCCATTTGCTGAGTTCCCACTTTCTGGGAGTCATGTCTGCAAATATCATATACTTGTACACAAAATGTTACCAAGCTGACAAAAGTTAGGGTAATGAAAAGGTCAGTCATACTGAGTCATGAGGGCTATGACAAGTAAAAATAATAGCTGGCATTTCTAAAGCTCTTACTGGGGAGAAACATCATGTCGAGTCTTTGCATATACAGCTGTGCCCTAATCCATCAATACCCATGGATGCTCAAGTCCCTTTTTATAGAATACATGTAATATTTGCATATAGCCTATGTACATCCTTCCATATAAGGAATCTCTAGATTATTTATAATACTGAATATAATGAAAACATTGTGCAAATATTTGTCACACCACATCGCATGGGGAATAAATGACAAGAAAAAGTGTCTTTATGTATTCCATATACACTGGATCTATGGATGAGGGATACATACACAACCCCACATCATATCCATTCCTGGCATCAACGTTACATTCTAATTCAATTAAACACTCTTTATTTTTAGCTGTAATTCAATTCGACCCCATCAACCAATTTGGTTTTCTAAAGCAATAGCATTTAAACCTGAGTGGCTGACTCAGTTGGTAAAACCTCTGAGTGTTGGTTGCTTTTCTGTTGCTATATACTCTGACAAAAGCAACATAGGGAAGGGAGCATTTATTTTGGCTTACATTTCCAGAGAAGATACAATCCTCAGAGGTGGGGGAGACATAGTAGCAGGACCGTGAGAGACCCCCTTGGCAGTCAGGAAGCCGAGTCATCACATTGAATCTGCACACAGGCTGAAGGAGGGAGGGAGGGGAGGAGGGAGGAAGGGAGGGAGAAAAGGTGGGAGGAAGGGAGGGAGAGAGAGGATCCTGTCTGAGTCCTTAACCTAATTCTCTCTGCAAATGTCCCTACAGATACACTCAGAGATGTATTTTACTAACCTCCTAGGAATTTCTGAGTGATGAGGCCTAGTGAGTCCCTAGTGATAACCCAGCCAGTTCTCTCCAGAAAACTGTTAGCAGTGTCTTCCATTTTGTAATAATTCATACTTATACCTGAATTTTGCTCATAACTGATATTTCTTTTCCATTTTATCGAATCCTGCCATATTACTCAAAACACAATTTACTTATTTTATTTTATTTTTAAATTTATTTATTTATTTATTTATTTTTATGTGTATGAGTGTACTGCCTGCATGTAGGTTTGTACACCCATGTCATGCAATGCTGCGGAGGTCAGAAGAGGGTGTTGGATTCCCCTGGAATTGGAGTTAAAGACAGTTCTTAGGCACCATGTGGGTGCTGGGGATCAAACTCGGGTCCTCTGCAAGAGCAGTCGGCGCTCTTAACCACTAGGCCATCTCTCCATCCCCCAATTTACTTATTTTAAATTCTTGCTCTTTCATCATATACTACAACTATTTTGTCTAATATAAGCTGTCTGAGGGTTTTATTTAGCTTCTCTTTATCCACATATAAGTTTCAATATAAATATCAGTGTATCTGAACACATACATACACATAGGTATACCCACTTTTTTGGAGATCTACTTACTACAGGCCATGTGAGAGTCCAACAAGAGCAAAAGCCTTACCAAACAAGAAGGATTACACAGCCCATAGGTATAGGAGCTAAAATAAATGGTTGCCAGCTGGGTATGGTGGTGCATGCTTTTAGTCCCAGCTCTTGGGAGGCAGAGGCAAATGGATCTCTGTAAGATAGAGGCCAGACTGTTTTACAAAACAAGTTCTGGGCCAACTGGGGCTACAGGGAGACCCTGTCTCAAAAGGACAAAAAATGGTTGCCATTTTAAACCCAGAATTTTGAAGTTGGTTTATTATACAGTAAATTATTATGGGGGGGAAAAGCTAACTGTAAAAGCTAAACACTAATTTGAGGACATAATCACTCATTATTTTATATTGCCTTCCAGCCCTTTCATGTCTAGTCTTACCCAACAACATCTAAATGTACTTAATGGAAAGAGTGTATTATATACATTTTGAAAAGTATTCCCTAATTGCACTACGAACAGCACTGACTGCACTGTGGAAACTCATTTTTTTCTATTGAATTAAATAATGCTTTCCATAATTCCCTGGCCAGGGTGAAATATACATTAGAAGAGAAAAAAGATCTTAAAATACCAACAGCATCAAAAAGTATCGGCCCCTTCATTTTAGACCAGTGTCATTTGTTCTCATTAATTACAACACCCTTCTGGGTAATGGAAATGCCATCCTGACTTCTAAAGACATTCCAGCATAACTGCATTAACTATGACTCCTTTAAGCATGCCAAAGCTTGTGTTGAACAAATAAAGAATGGCCCACGCAAACACCACACAGCAACACAAAACTTCTACCAAGAGACCCAGATCAGTTACCAAATTCTAGAAAACCTTCAGTAAACAAGGTTTTACCTTCAATAAACAAATGTTATGAAGATAGGTAGGTAAGCAGATAGATGGGTAGATGGTAGCTAATATATAGCTAAATGACAGGCAGACAGAAGATGATAGATGATGGATGTATGGATGGATGGATGGATGGATGGATGGATGGATGGATGGATGGATGATGGATGACAGATTTTGATTTGGTTAATTCTTCTTTCAACCTTCTTCCCAGCTCCCACCTGAAGTACTCAGTGCACAACAAGGGAGAGGTTGGGCAGCCTATTTGTGAAATCTTTTGGCATTCCAAACTGCAAATGTTTGAATAAATTGACATCATTGTATATCAACATTTTCTCATTAAAAATATAAACTTATCACTTTAATGAGAGTAGCAACATTAGAAACAGAAGATAACACTTCTCATTTAAACAGCAAGCAAAATCACTATGTACATAATCACAAAATAACAATGGAGCCTTTACTTCATAACATGGCAAACTGAATAAACACTTATTGTACACTTCATAGGTGCCAACCTTACTAAGCTTTTAAAGTAATATATTTAAAAAGAAGCATGTATATGGACACTCTAGTGTGTTTTCTCTTTTTATACATAAGGAGTTCAGTAATTGGCCTAAAATAATCAACTGGAAGCTGATGGAGCATTGGAGATCTAGCAGTTGGGAATCAAGTTCATTCATCAAGTATTTAAATACGATGCAATCCATGAACCAAGAAATGGACCCACTTGAAAGCACCAAGCACATCCATGAGTAACCTAGAACGAGGCAACAGTCTCCCGGAGGTTCAGCCATCCCCACATCTGTGAGTGAGAGGAACTGAATACCATGCTCCACCTAGTGCTAACATGAGATAGAACCTTAAGCATATTGTCTGCTGACACTCAACACATGCAAGGCCACATGGGCAATGGCCATGGCAGAGCCCAGCCTTGGCAGTCTCAAAAACATAGACCAGCACTTTCTAATATGGTAGCCAACAGCCACGAGTGCTATTGAGCATTTAAAATGTATCTAGCCTGAGATTTTCTATAAATGTACAATATACACTAGATTTCAAATGACATTGAAAAGAAAACAAAACATAAACATTTATCCAATATTTTTAGATAAATCATTTGGGCGGGTATTGGGATGAATAAAATATGACTGAAATTCATGTCTCCTATTTCTTCTGTTTTTTTTTTTAATTTAGCAACTGGAAAAATAAAAAAATGCAGACTTGGCCTGTGTGAGTTTTCTGTTGGACAGCATTGGCTCAGATGCCAAGTGACGAAGTAGAGGGACAGAACATGGAACTGTTATGATCACATCTGGATTTTGTGCTAATTTAGCTCAAGGTAAAATAAACAGTTTCTGAATTTACATTCTCAAGCCACACATGATGGTACATGCCTGTAATCCCAGGACTCGGGAGGCTGAGGCAGGAGGATTCCAAATTCCGGGCCAGCCTGGGACAGATAGCAAGAAATGTTTCCAAGAAAGAAAATAAAAGAAAAAAAGAAATTCTGAGCATTTTCTTTTCCAGAAAGGCTTTCATTTCTATTATTTGCTTACCTCTAAAAAGATTTGGGACAACACGGAGGAGGCCCAGTATTCATGCAGCTGATAGTTTTCTTTTGTTCTTCTCCTTGTTTCTTTCCATGCAGTCATAAATGTTTAACACTGAATTGTCAAAAAGTCCTGATTTCATAGTCTTTCTGTTTGCAAGAGGTAAGCGCTTGCACTATAACCAATTGTACACTTCACCTCACGGCCCTGCATGCAGAGCTGGGAAGAGACTCTGCATCTTGCACCTTAAACCCACAACTCGGGTGCTGCTTATGCTTTGAGTATCCCTCACAACTCCTGTGCTAGAGACTCAACCTCTACGCACAGTGCTGGGAAATGGGGAGGGCAGCCAGGACTGATGCTACCACAGGCAGCCTGCAGGAATGGGCTCTCACCTTCTCTCCCAACACAGAGTGGAGTCAGCCTCCCTTTGGCCCTTCTTTCCTGTGTGGATCGTTCCCCTCTTTCTTTTACCATGTGAGGACACGGTAGGAAGACTGACAGCAGACGCTGAAACTTGATCTTGGACTCCATATTCCCAAAACTGTGAAAAAATAAATTTCAGTTCTTCATAAATTGCCCAGCCATAGTCAGTCTGTTACAACAGCTCAAAATGATTCAAAACAGCAGATAGAAGCCGTCAGGAGCACACACAGAAGCAAAACGAGGCCAGCTTAGCAGGACATTGCCAGCTTCGCTTATTTTATCCCTTTGCTTTTAATATCATTTTTTAGGCTGTAAGTTTATATCACTTAATTTCCAATAACATCTATGTAAAATGATTGACTTGCCCCCCTCAAATCTTAAATATTTAACAACTGGTACTCCAGTCTATCACCACTATGTCATTTAGTTGGAAATCAGATAGAAATGAAACAAAACTTCTTCTACGATGCAGGGGAAGAAAAAAAAAAAAACCATCTCAACATTCTCACCTCTAATTACCCCAGAATCCACAAGTCTCCAGCTTGGACAATGGTTATCATTCATAAAGATCGAGGGCATAGTGAGCAGGGACAGGTAATTTAACTGATTCTCATGCTATCAATCTTGCTCTCACACTCATTGTCTGAGAGAGACAGGACCATCTTTGAGAGCTCTCCGGGGAAGAGAATCTGCCTACCACTAGCCCATCTCAGGAAGTTCTCACCACTAACCTGCGTCCCTTTCACTGCATTGGAGGATCACAACAGCTGGTTACCACCCTCTGAGTCACAACTCTTCACGTAAGGAAATGAAACACCCTAAATCAGCTTCCAAATCTGTTCAGCTGTAAAAACAGGCTCTTCTTGAGCAAAAACAAACAGTAAATTAAATGGAATTGGGAGTTGAGAAGTGCTCCGTATTTCACTCCAGGGAAACACCTCTGGCCAGGTTATACCCTCGTCGGTTGCTCACTGATCAACCTCAATCAATGCTCACGTGTTTTTCCTGGAAACAAATTCAAGGAGTGAAACAGACAGGATTATTAATCAAAAGCTGTTAGCATTTGGGGCCATCTTAAAAACCATCCGTAAGCGGGAGGCGTTCCGAGCTTCTTCTGTAACAGGATTGCGAGATCTTGGCAAAATGATGCTGTCTTTGCATGCCGATACCTCGCTCGTTACGTGCAAGGTATGTTTATCAAAAGGAATGCAATAAATCAGATACACTGCAGAATCTGCATCTTAGGTGGTTCCAGCAATTCAGTAGAGGTGAGAATCCAAGCACTATTCAAAGGCACGCCACCCACGTGACACGTGAGGCTTCTGCCCACCAGGACATGTGAGGCTTCTTATCTCTCTGTGCCCAAACCCAGAGACAATGGGCTGATTCTCATTTGCTTGGACCCCAAACTTGATGTTGTTGGAGGGGTTGTTTCCTGAATCTGCTCCTGTCCAAGGCATCTGTGAAAGTCTTAGGTCCCCATGGTGGGCACTGAGTATAACCCGTTCTGTGGACGCTTTCTGGTTGGCCTTCCATTGTTGAAAAAAGGTTTCCAAAGTACTAAGAAGGGAGGGGGAGTGAAAACATGTTTGTCCGTATCATTTGTGTGCTGATCTGGTATTGGTACCACTGGCTTTGTAACCAGTGGCGGAAGCTGGAAAATGCCAGACAGCGCTCCAGATCTAACCTGGTGGACCTATTGAGTTACTTGGAAGGTCTAACTTAAATATTTCTAACTTTTCCTGAGGATCTTGCTGAGTACGTCATATGCCAGTACGGCAAGGGGTGTCATCACTGAGTGAGACGCTCCCCCAGGGCAGTATGAGACTCCCCATTACCGCCTCCACTGCTCCCTGCCCACGTGGTTTGTTTCTAGGCTTTCTTCACTCTTCGTTCCTAGAGTAGAGCCGTCTTTAACTCCAGTTCCAGGAGAATCTGACGCCCTCTTCTCACTTCCGAGGCATTGCACGACAGGGGTGCATAAACCTGCATGCAGACAGTACATTCATACACATAAAGAATAAATAAAATAAAATAAAAAAGAAACAAGAGTCAAATTCATGCCCCGAATAAAGAGTTAATCCATACAAGGAGTTTATTTTAGGACAAAGTGAATGTATGAGGCAGAAGAAGAATAGGGGTGCCGGGAGACAGCACCTGCTCGGAGCTGGTGGCTCCATCCACTGAACTTAAAGGTCTCAGGACTGTTTGCGAGAATAAACCCAAAGATTTATCAATCGTCAATGGCCTTCCTATGAAGTTCAGAGATAGTCTTTAGTAATTTCTCCTTTTCCCTTTGTTATTTAATTATTGTTTTTATTTATTTGGGTGGGTGTTTGTGTGTATTAGTACATGGTATATACACGTGTGTGCCCATATATGTGGAAGCTAGAGATTAAGTCAGATATCTTATTCTCTTGCTCTTAATTTTTGAGGCAGGGTCTTGCATTGAACCTAAAAGCTGAGAGATTCAGCCAGACTTGCTGGCCAGGGGCCTGAGGGATGGTCTCATCCCTCCAGCCATCATCCCTACAGCCATCGTCCCTACAGCCATCATCCCTACAGCCATCATCCCTTCTATCCCCTACCAGCCCAGGCACCCACCTCACTGTCTTCCCCATGTCTTTCCTCCTGCCATAGAGTTGTAGAGTTGGGGTGACATTCGCCCACTGCCACACACAGATCTTTCTGTGGGTGCTGAGATCTTTAGCAAGCACTTTACCACTGAGCCATCGCTGCAGTTCCAAATATTTATTTTTGAATATTATTAAAATATGTTGCAGAAAGTTTGGAAAAAGAAAAAATAAAGAACTTCCAGGCCTTGTAGTTCTGCTGCCTCCTCTTAAGCAGGGACCAGTATCCCGCTCCTTAGGAAGAAGATTCCTAAGAAAATGCGTTGGGATCTACATGCATTTAAATCCACTGTTACACAAAAATGAGGTCGCCTATTTTCACCTGACAGTATTAGCATGTTCCTTACCTTCTCTTTTGAATATCTTCATAGTTTTTATGGTGATGTACATTCATCTTAACGCACCCACATAACATAAAACTTGAAATGCCCTAGAATCATTTTCTGGAAACAATGGCTGCTTACTCCTGAAGATCTTCATTACAGGCATCTTTCTGTGTCTATATATAGACAGAAGCTAGGTGGCTGACAGGTGGATGACTTGGAGTAAGCAGGGAAAGATGGCCAATAGATTGATGATAATTGATATGTATACATCAGGTTTCATGCAGATAGTCTGGAATATAAGCTTCAACTATAATTTTTCTTGACCCGAAAGCGGGGGGGGGGGGGAGTTAAGGAAAGATACAATATTAGGCAAAGAATGCTTCTTCACTAAATGGATCAGTCCCTAAATGATCTCCTGAAGGAATAATGTGGAAAACATTAGCATTAGATACTATCTATTGTCTTTTCTGGATGAAAGAATGTGGAAACGTGCATTCCTTATTTTATTATGGATAATTTTTTATATTTTAGTTTTATGGCACTTGCATTCTGTTCTGTAACAGCAACTTCAGTGGTTGTTTGAGTTTTATTGCTATTAAATAACACAAATGTTCACCGTCAGCAACCTTTCATCACAGTGACCCCTTTTCAGTTTTCGGCTTCATTATTTCATTGGCTGATTGGGTTAAATATTCTGGAACTTTGTTTTTTCAAGAAGGCCTGAGGGGTTCTGTTGTTCAAATGCATGCTTGAAGGATAATTAGTTCATGGTTTTCCTCAACATCCTGTGGATATCGTTCCACAGTCTGGCACTAAGTGTCTTCTGTGTGGTCCTTTGAGAAAATCCTGACTTCTTCCTGATGAGTGATTAATTTTTCTGTTTAGAAGCCCATGAAAGTCCTTCCTTAATATTTGTGTTTTTATGACCACCTAGAATTTATACTGATGTTTATTCTTATGCCATTTCGGCCTTGGACAATGTGTACCCACTGGTTCTGATGATTCAAGGATTATGGGAAACTTTTCGGAAAATGAAGACATGGCAGGGTTAAGTAACTTACTCAAGGTCTCTCAGCTGATAAATGGCAGCGTCTGGCTGGAGGCATCTGTCTGAGTCAGGAGACCATCTCCCCTTCCTGCAGTAGTTTTCCTGATAAAGAAGCATCTTGGCCACCTCAGTTCTCAGCCAATTAGTCAAATGGTTGTTATTTGCTCTAAGGACCTCGGTGCACGGCAGGAGCTGGTTGGACAGTTTAGACTGTACCCATCATTTGAAGTCACTCTCTAGTGTGAGGATGAAAGGGTGGGTTTTATTATGGTACTGGGTAGTTTTGAAATAAGAGAAGAGACAAGGAAGAAGAGAGACAAGGGTAACAAATATAAGGAAAAACAAAAACAAAAACAAAAAACAACAACAAAAAGAGTTACTGCTGCCTGACAGATGCAAGGCTTGGTACTGTTTCTATCGGGGCCAAGGTTAACAGAACAGAATAGGCCTCACCCTCAATGTTTCCCAGAAATATCTGCCCTGGTTGTAGCTTTCTCTGATGGTACTGGGTTTCCTTAATGTCTGGGCTCAGCCCACCCCACCCTAAGAGATCACACAGTACATGTGGAGCTGACAAAGTCATCTCTCTAGAAAGTCAGTGTAGTTGGGAATTCTCAGGGTGCCTCACCTGCTGTGGCCAGGTTCGGTACCCAGATCTTTGTAGACAGATGTTACTGATCCAGTCTGATACCCTAAAACTTTCACTTTCAGAATTACTTACTGAACTGATTTTTTTCTACAAAGGATCATTTACTGTAAGGAAAGATAAGCTGGCCAGGCTTTGATCTAAGAGAATACAGAGGCCTTACCATGTTGTAAGGGGCTTCGGGAAGTGAGGTTGTACCTCCTTTGGAATGAAGCAACAGACATTTATTTTCATATTAGTGAAATATGAAATTAAAATACAAAGGACACAGAGGCTCAGGACTCAGACACCTGGAGAATTAGGAGCCTCTACACAAGTGATGGGGTGGTGGGCACCCCTCACGGTCTCTCTTCCAGGCAAAAGTTCCCTTCCCCAGCTTTTGGCACTGCTGGCTGTCAATGGCTCTCTTCCCACTTCTCCTTCCACCGTCTCCAGAGGGTTGCTGTGACTTTCTAGGAATCTCTGCCCCCTTTTCAGGACAGCACATAGACAATGACACTCTAAGTCAGAAAAGCCAACTTTTCAGAAAGGGTGGATTGTTGCTATGGCAAATGCAAGATCCCATGTCTCCCATGGGCCAGGATGAGGCTGGGTCACAGGAGACCCCATCCAAGCTCATCTCTAATCCACCCCCATACTCCAACACTCCTTCAGAAATATCACATGTACCTAAGGTTCAGTCTCACATTCTCTTTCTAGAGAAACCATTCTGAATCAGGCAGGAAATATATTACCTAGGAAAGGAAGAAACTAATTTCTTGGCCATTCAGCCTAAGAAGACTTTGCTCCTAGAGAAAAGCAAACTTTCACACATCTCTCGTTTCTTTCTCCAATGTTTCAGCCAGTATTAGATGGATAGAGTCTAAGGTCATCCCCTAGTCATATAGCACCATGTTCAGGTTCCACGGAAGGAAGGGTCTTTGCTTCTGTCTGTTGATGCATTGAGCATTCATGGAGCCACGCAGACACACAGAATTAAGCATTGCCTCTAGTTGAAGCATCCCAGAGGCAAATCAGTGCTAAGCATGTAGCTCATTTAACCACACTGCCTTCTTCTAGCTTAGAGTAAAATGATTCATTCATCTCCTCTTTGTTAGTCAGTGCTGTGAATGGAAACTTTTCTTCAAGATGAGAGAATAGAAATATATATAGGAATGGAAATATATACAGCTAAGAAGTATTTTACTTAGAAGTACAATGTAAGAGGGTCATGTCTGGGAACTGTAGGATGGAGCTTGTTTAAGCCACCTATGTCCCCTCAGAGCTTGAGAGTCTACTTCTTGTACTAATTGAGTAAACTACCTTAGATCTTTTCACTGTTTACCTGGAGTCACCTCATTGCAATTAGTCCCATTTTCTCACACAGCTCAGTTTAGTAATTATTCAGCTGTGCTTTTCCATCAAGACTACCACCTTGCTGCATCTTTCTTTGATAAATTCTCTCGCTCAGTGGAATAATGCAGAAAACACAATTGGTTTTCAAAAACAGTGACTACAAGTCAAATGATCCAACAAATATCAATTAGTGCCACTCAAGGGGACTTCAAAAGTTTGCTTCATTTATACTTCCTTCTTTTGCTCAAGAGGGAAGCTTCCCAGAGCACTCTAAGTGATATTCTTAAATCATTACTATTGTTATCCATTCAATTAATGTTATTTTTGCATCAAACATTAAAGTTTATTTTTCTTTTTTTAAGTTTCTTTTCCTATTTATTTTTTTTCTGTTTGCTTATTCTTTTATTTAAAAATTTCATTCAACTCACATATTCTGAGTAATTGTTTACATATCTGTAAAAAAGGTATGCTTACATATATAAACTTCTATAAAACTATATCTAGACTATTCTTTTTCTTTTTTTAATTACTTTATTTTTTTCATTTTTTAACAATAAGTAATAATTTATGAGTACAAGCATCCTTCATGTAAAACCAATTTGCGAGCAGTTGTGCCCAAACCCACACAGCCCATGGGTCCCACCATCCAGCTGGGGGGGAGGCTTGTATGTTCAATCAAGTTGATCAGATGAGTGCCCAGACTATATTGCTGTAGTTTTGCCATTCACCCCAATCACAGACCTTACATTCTATCATGCCCCGTTTTCTGCAGATTGTTCCCTAGGCTTAGAAAAGGGGCACAAGTGGACGAGAAGCAAAACAGTCTACTTTCTCTGGAGCTGTTGTCTTGGACTCTGGTCAATTCTGGCTGTTTCCTTTCATGGGCTGACAGTTTGTCCAGGAATGACCTTTCAATCCTACTAATGAAGCACAAGCAATTAGATATATAGGTATTTAAACAGTACTAATTGTTATGGTAGGTTACTTTGGTATAGACACAGATGTTTGGATGGTATGTTAATCTATGAATTATGGGGGTTTTTTTTCTGTAAAATATGACAGGGTCTTACTGTGGCTTATACATCTCCTAACCACTAGAGGATTAAAGCTTGGTGGGCATCAGCTGTGGGTTATTCCTCAAGGAGAGAGCTAATAGCCAATTAGCATTGGGATATACAGGCATATGGCTGCCATTGCTGCACAGTATTTCCAGGCAGGTGAGGTGTGCTGGTGCTGACGGAGGAGTGCTTGCTTGACTCAAGGAGACCTTATATTTGCTTTATTGGTTTAGTGGCTTTGGTAACGTCTCTGTATTCCAGAGACCAACTGTACACTTGCAAGTGTGGGCCACTCAATGCATCTTTTCCCATGCTTACATCAGTAGGATGTACCAGGAAGTGCCAGCAGAAGGGTTGGCCTGTCTGAACATTGAAAGGAAGAAAAGCCTCAGAGTGCTACAGACATCAAAAACCCCTCGGTGGAGCCTACTTGTAACAACAAGTTATAATGAGTCCTAATGAAACTTCCCTTCTAAGTGCCTCAAGGTTTTAATAGGAGAGATTTTCTTACCCATCCTTCATAGAACAAGATAATATGATGTTGATGAGGTCCTTCTCTAACTGTTGTAAATTGGAGCCAACTGCTAGAGAAGTATCTCTTATAAAACTGGTAAAACTGCTTCTTTAATTGACTAATAGACATAGGAACTGTGAAAACGAGCTGATGAAAGTTATTCTCTATTTAGATCCAAATTTTTATAACTACTAATGTCTCTTAAGCTATGCACTTGAGCAAATCATATTAATCAGGAGAGCTCTGATCATCAGCAATGAATTATTCTCAAGGAGATGTTGGCCAAGGGATCCAACCCCCACAAAACGGTATAACCCCCAAAAGGGCAGGCTCTTGCCTGTACACTGGGCATACTTGTAGAGAGAGGCAATACAGGCCCATGCTTGCCTCCTGTTAAACCTGATGTAAGCAATTAATGTTTTAATGGCAGATACTCTTAATTCCAACATAGTAAAAGATGCTCAGTATTGTTGCTTGAGATGGCAATAATACCCTCTTTGTTTTCACTATTAAAGAATAAACATTATCATACTAATGTTAAAAGATGTCGAGAGTTACGATTATAGGTTCAAGCCATATCTAAAAAAAAAAAAAAAAATTTCAGAAAGCTTGTTTTTCTTAGCTAGACAACAGCCAGTTGTGTAGCCATAGCAAAGGATTCCTGAACATCGGTGACTGAAAACAACAAAGGAGTAGTTCTTGCCCAGGCTCCACATCGACAGGTCATCTAGGCACTCAAGCTAACAGGAGAAATCTTTGTAAGAGAGAAATGATTACAACAGTGGAGAATAAAGGATCCTTCCAAAAATTAGCTACTCAAATCAGAAGTGACATGCACTTTTACCCAAAACTCACTAGTCTGAAGGAAACCTGGACATATTAGATCAGAAGATTTAGCAGCTGTTACTAAGCCTGGGTTCTAATGCTCAGCCTCACCTTCATCTCTCCATCTCAGAAATGTTCCATTCCTGAGTTGTATTTCACTAACTCACTGTGTGCCCCCACACTGTGGACAATGAATAGTAAAATATTTTTTCTTGTGGATTCCAGATTCCACTTTAACTGGAAAGTGACGCAGAAAAAAAAAAAAAATATATATATATATATATATATATATATATTACAAAGTAGGGCAAAATTAGATGGCAAAGTGTGTAATACTCAAATGGAACTTTTCACATTGCTCTTTCTTCTTTGGAAAGAATGATCTACCCCAGCACTTTCCAAGAGAGATAACACAAATCCATGTTTGTACTACAAATGCCTTTAAAACCACTTTATACAAAGCAACAGGACTAGTAAAAAGAGGTTGTCCTCTTTTCATTTTTGTTTTTTTTCTTTTTAAAATCTGTGTGTGTGTGTGTATGTGTGTGTGTTGTTTTGTTTCTTTTGTGTTTTATGAAACTGGATCTCTGTGTAGCTGAGGCCAGTCTCAAACTCTCAATCTCCTTGCCCCTTTGAATTTGAAATCAAATTTGATAATGCCTTTACATATGCTAGCATATCTCAAATATGATTTAATATTTCAACACACAATCAACATAAAATACTAGATTTACATGTTTTTCTTTATACTGTCTTCAAAATACACTAAGTATTTGACACCAACAGCATGTCTCAGTTGAGAGTGCACTTTAAGTATTTATAGTGCAAACAGCTATTGACTTATATACAGAAAACTTCTACCCAGTAACAGAAATAAAACCAACATTAATAGGCTTATTGCTTAACCTGCTTGGCCAAAGCAACATTTATTTTAATGGCTGGTTCACACATACAGCTTTTTCTAGATGCTTAAGACAATGTAGATGTGGCTTATTTCACTCCATGAAGTGGAATCTCATGTAGTGAGAATTGTACTTAATATAATGAGAAAGAAAGACCATCCCATCCAAAGTTGAGGAATACGAGCAACAAACCAAAAACCAAAAAAAATTGTTCTGCCAGAACTGCAGGTAGGGGAAGGGAAGAGGAGCAGAGCTTTGAGGATGTGCCTGATGAAAGGCTGCTTGTTGAGGCGTGTGGGAGTGGAGCCCTTTTCTTAAAAGGTTAAACAAAAAGCCGGGCCACTGTATTTCAACAAGCTAATTACCAAGAGTGACTTTGACCTTTTCCGCTTCTGCAGATTTATGATAGAACATTTTCCTTTGACATGGCACAGGGCTCTTTGAATCCAGGTTGAGTGTGATCAGGTGTGCTTCAAGTGGAACCCTTCTTTTGCATAAAGACATGTCTGTGTTCCCAAGAGTCAGGGTGGAAGTCTGAACCTCAGACTGTTGTCTGTCCTCTTCACAAGTGCCTCACCCTCTGAGAACTTATTTATCAATAGACACCTCGTCTTTCTGAGAACTACATGTGCCTATGGAGTTGAAGAAACACGAAAATAAACTCTCTTCACAGTGGAAAAATCTTGTGATGTCCAAACTCTGCATTCTGAGCCTTGAAACTTCTATCAGAGACCAGTTGATGTACAAGCTCTTAATATCCGTGGAGTTAGCCAGTGGGAAATAAGTTTCCTTCTTCGAACCCACACTGTTCCTTGGCAAGTTAAAGTATTTCTGAACGCTTCTTTTGGGCCTGACATGCCGGTTTCACACCACGTGCTCTATCTATCCAAAACAGTCACCTGCAATTCAGCTTTGATTAATTCTGATTAGGTGTACAAACTCAGTGGCCTTAGCCATTGGTTGGCTCATTTCACAGCACTAATAAAATACCAAGTATATATGTTTATGAACCATTTTTTAAATTTTTATCTATCCATGCATTTTTATTTTTGAGACTCTTTTTTTTTTTTTGATGCTTTGTGCATTTCATACATCATTTTCCAATTCAGTTCAGGCATATTTCCCTTTCCCTTCCCCCCCACCCCCCCAACCGAGATCATGCATTCTGCCATAACTGTCCTGCATATTTCTTTCAGTTTTTTTTTCCATTTTTTAGCTATAAGTAATAATCCATGAGTACAAGCATCCTTCATGTAAAACCAATTTGCAGGCTGTTGTGCCCAAACCCCCACAGCCCCACCTTCCAGCGGGGGGTCAGGTTGATCAAATGAGGGTCCAGACTACATTGCTGTTGTTTCACCATTCACCCCAATAGCAGCCCTTACATTCTACCACGCCCCCTCTTCCGCAGATTATTCCCTGGGCTTAGAAAAGGGGCATAGGTGGATGAGAAGCAGAACAGTCCACTCTCTCTGGAGCTGTTGTCTTGGACTCTGGTCAATTCTGGCTGTTTCCTTTCATGGGCTGATAGTTTGTCCAGGAATAACCTTTCGATCCTACTAATGAAGCACAAGCAATTAGATATATAGGTATTTAAACAGCATTAATAGTTATGGTAGGTTACTTTGGTATAGACACATATGTTTAGATAATATGTTGATCCATGAGTTACATTTTTTCCTGTTAAATATGACAGGGTCTTACTGTGGCTTATGACATCTCCTAACCTGTAGAGGATGTAAGCTTGTGGCATCAGCCATGGGTTATTCCTCCAAGGAGAGAGCCAATAGCCAATTAGATTTGGGATATACAGGCATATGGCTGCCTCTGCTGCACAGTATTTCCAGGCAGGTGAGGTGTAGCTGGTGTTGACGGTGGAGTCTTGCTTGACTCAAGGAGACCCGTATTTGCTTTATTGGTTTTGGTTTAGTGGCCTTTGGTAACACTCTCTGGTGTTCCAGAGGCCATCTGTACACTTGCATGTGTGGTCTCAATACATCTTCTCCATGTTAACGTCAGGTCTTCAGCAGCAGGGCCTTATCATACAGACTCACATCAATAAAATCGTCCACCATTTTTGAGACTCTTACACATGATCACTGATTTACATCATTCCCAAATACCTTTATTCTAAGGTGGACTTATTAACTGACCTTCCCATGCTTGCCAACTGCAACAAAGAGAGTATCTGATGAAGAATGGTCCAGTGCACCCAGCTTCCAGATGCTGACCTGAGTTCAGAAATGCCACACAAAAGGTAGGTGCTGTTTCTGTATAGGTCTGGGGACAGTACTGCTGGTACGACTTTCTCTCAAACTTGCCTCTTTCTAATGTAGCCAGAAGATCTTGTGCCCACAGATCATTAGGCTTTTATCATTGCATTTGGAAATATGGACTAAGATTAATTAGTTTGTATTAATAATCTTGTTTAGCCATAGTAAAAGAGATGAATAATATTTATTTGGAAGATCATTTCAAGATTCCCAATAGTTAGGTTAGTCAGGATGTCAGTGACTTCTTTTTGACTCTATTTTCCTGAAATTCTGGGAAAAGTTTGGAGCATTAAATAAAGCAGACTTCTTTGCTAATTACCTATTGACAAATGGCCCTCAAATCTGATGACAGAAAAGAAGGGAAAACTTCCTTTTCCTATTTTGACATTCAATAAATCCAAGTTTCTGGAAAGACAAATGGAAGCTATGCTACTAGTTCCATTTTTCAGATAAAATTCTGAAATGCTACTAGTTCCATTTTTTCAGATAAAATTCTGAAAAGAAGCTCTTAATCCAAGCATGAACTGCCTTCACCTCCTGGGGGAAAGCGAAGCTGCCATCTATTCATAATAATGACAGAATGTAGAAAAGTCTGTAAAACCTGCTTTCCCTCCCGCTGTCCAGACTGGAATGGAGTGGACGGTGAAGGAAGCTCTGACAACATTGGGGTATTGTTCCTATGGGTCCTAACCTCAGCAGGCTGCACCAATATCTTCAGTCTGAAGAAGGTGCTTTCTTTTCATCAAACACATTCCAGCAGTCAGTGGTAAAAGCAGTGTCGGGGGAGAGCAGATTGATCCATTAGCTCTCACCCAGTTCTTTGGCTGAACCCTCACTTCACATTCCAGTTTTAAAGATCTGGTGAGTTATCAAGCAGGAAGCAAGCACTGAAAGGCGTTGTGTCTTTGGAGGTTTTTGCCAAGGCTGCTGTTTGTTGCTTGCACATCCCAGAAATAATGGGAGGCCCACTTCCCTAAGAATAGTTCTGTACACTTCTCAAACTTAGAGTTCCTAGGTTATGGGGAGGGAAGAGGTTGCTGGAGTGTGTATTCTGATCAAGCACTAGTGGATCCTAAGTTTTGCTCAGCTATGCTTCTAATAAACTCCTAGGCGATGCCAGGGCCCTGTTGATGAGTCACACTGACCAGCTAAGAGCTGGGAACAGATATTAAGATGGTTATATTTCCACCCATTTGAGTTTTGGCTTCAAAGTTACAATGCGTTATGCATTCTTACCGAGTGACATCGGATTGGGTGCAATGGGAATGAATACATTAGAAACTGCCAAGTGTGTGTTAGTACAACACCTACCACCCAGCGCTGTAATGAATAACACACCATTGCTTTAAACCCATAGGCCAAGCGACAATGAGAAATCCAGGAAAAAAAGGTATGTATCTCTAACACGAGACCAACAGAAAAAGAAAGCTTCCAATTTATTTGTGTTACTCGCAAAGTATACAGAAATAATGATTATTTCCTCTGTGCTTAGCCTTGCTTCAAGGTGACTTTCAAGCTTGGGAGGCATTACAAACCCCTTGAAGGGACACCTAACCAAGGGTGTAGCCTTTTAACCGCCATCCCCTGTGACAAGAATGAACATCAAGGTGAGATCTGAAGCGCGAATAAGCTCTGTCTTGACAGATCTGAACTTGTGGCGAGTTGCAGCTCCACGCCACGGCCCAAGATTTCCTCCTTTCTCAAATGAAGAGCCCGAGGTGATTTTTAGATTCAGTTTTAGTTTTCTCCAAGTAGAGTCATCTGAACTCAAGCTCTTTAAACTCACTGATAAGGTTTTCTGTCAGACAAATCTAGTCCCAGTGCTCTGGCATGTTAGCTGTTTCTCTTTGGATAACACAATCCGTAATTTCTATAAATGTCATTTTCATCACTATAAAACTAGAATGCTGAACACCCACTCCATACTATCATCGTGAATGCTAAACAAGCTAATTTACAGAAGAAGGACGTACAGAATAAAGAAGGTGGCAACCCTGCACCTGTTCATTCAACTGCTGCAAAAAAGTAAACATCTTTGTCTTCAAAGGAGCTTGAAATTCAGCTAGCAGTAGAGAAAGCATTAGAAGCATTGGAGGATTTCCATTGGTGGCTTGGGAAGTATTTTAGGAGGAGAAAACCATAATTTAAAGTATTCTGACATCAATAAATATTTCCTTAGCATTTAGCTCTAAGAGCTCTGAATCCTCTGTCTGTTCAGAAATTTCTAATTTAAAAATAATGTGCTGTTCTGGGAGTCTGTGGACTCACACGAACGTCAACGAGACCAGGTGCGTCCCAGTTTTCCACATGGAGGATGGACAGGACTCGTCTCTTTGAGAGATGAAGAAGGAAGAACAGTTAATCTCCATTACCCCTTCAGCCCTTTAACTCTGAGTGCAATTTGAAGAGGCTCAGAAGAACCCAGAGTGGGATGGCGCTGGAACAGGCAGCTCTCCATCTGTCCAGATGACAACATTAGTGTTCCCGTGGCTTCAGTGCGTACGCACCTGGACCAATTGTTTCTAAGTCCCAATGACATCTGAGATAAATCCTATATTGAATAGACTTTTTCGCTATTCATTTCTGACTCTAGTTCTAATATCTGTCTCTGGGAGTATGGCTCCACTGCCTGTCCTTGTTTGCCCACTACTGCAGGAAGTCACAGGTCTCCAGTCTTCCAAGCCAATTCCAAACGTCATACATTGAAATGCAATCTGTATCTAGTTGTCTAAGAACATGGTTACTAAGTTATTAAGGCAATTTGTAAGTAAACATTTAAAAAATGACAACAGCTTTCCTCTTCTCTCTGGAGGCAGTCTCCCTACCTCCGCTGCATTCTGTTCTAGCGTCAGAATGTTCTCAAGAAGTAATGCTGATTGTGTCACACTCCTACTTGAAGCCGTTCATTGGCACCCTTCTGTCCCTAGAATACAGTCTGAATGGCACACGACGTTCTTAGGTAGTGGCTGCTTTTCATCTCTCTGGTGTGTCTCCCAAACACTCTCCCCTCCAGCGCTCTTCTTTCCTGGCACCTGATTCTTTACTGGCAAGTCTTGATGTTCTCGGGATTGCCCTCTACCACAGATAGCCTTTGTCCAACATAGTATATCATGTCCTGACCCCTTCCTCAATACTAGTGTACCTAGTGCTTACTTCTGACTTGTCATTAAGTTGCCTACTTAAAGGCATCACTTTCTGGGATCAATGCCTCTCCTAAGTAGTTCCACATAGGCCCAGAACTACCTGTTCAACAGATAATGAGCCTCTTTCCAAGATGCTAAAAACTTTGTCTTGGTGCTGGAAAGATGGCTCAGCCTTAACTCAGCCAGTTAAGGGCCCATGCTGTTCTTTCTTTCTTTCTTTCTTTCTTTCTTTCTTTCTTTCTTTCTTTTTTTCTTTCTTGCTTGCTTTCTTTCTTTCTATCTTCTTCTTCTTCTTCTTCTTCATTACTTCTTTATTTTTTTCCATTTTTTAACAATAAGGAATAATTTATGAGTACAAGCATCCTTCATGTAAAACCAATTTGCAAGCAGTTGTGCCCAAACCCACACAGCCCAAGGGTCCCACCATCCAGCTGGGCAGCTTGTACGTTCAATCAAGTTGATCAAATAAGTGTCCAATCTATATTGCTGTAGTTTCACCATTCACCCCAATTGCAGCCTTTACATTCTACCATGCCCCCTCTTCCACAGATTGTTCCCTAGGCTTAGAAAAGGAGCACCCATGCTGTTCTTATAAAGGACCCAAGTTCAGCTCCCAGCACCCACATCATGTGTCTCACAACCACTTGTAACTCAGCTTAAGGGATTCAAAGAACTTATCTGACCTCTGTGAACACCCACCCTCACTCACATACCCATGCACAGACACCAATACATGTAATTAAAAATAAAAATTAAATCTTAAAATTAATTATGTCTTATTCACCATTATATTCCTATCTAAAAGACTGTATGCTACATAATAAGGTTTCTGCATGCCACACAATAAAGGTATCCCATTTCCTCCCCTACCCCACAATCTATATAAGATTACATTTAAGTAGGCATTGGCTTAGTATCACTGTGCCAGTAATTCTGGCCTCTCCCAGCCTAGTAGCCAACCTCACTACTCAAAGTATGTTCTATGGAATAACAAAATTTGCATCTGCTGGTAACCTGTCAGAAATACAGATTCTGAAGCTCTCCTAAGATTGCTGCATCAGAATCTGTATTTGAGGAAGATCCCCAGGAAATTCCTGTACACATTAACATTTGAAAGGCATGAACCTAGAACACAGGGCATTAAGCATGGTTTTACAGAGAACAGAAGAAAAATCACATTTTCAGGTATTTAAGTATTCAGCACCATATAATCCAAGAGGTTCTGACATCAGCCTTCGAGACAAACTTCTGGCCAAGGCTAGAATTGTAGCTGTAAATGTCCTATGACTTCATGTATTCCTACCGTAGAATGGACTCCATGAATCTGGACTTTTGTTGACTTTGGGGTAGAAAATGCCCTTTCATCAGAGTGTTTGAGAATCCAAACACTCCTGGATTATCCACACACATATAGCTAGGAATAATGCATTATGGATGTCTGTAGCCAAATCATATTTACTGAGCACTTTCATTATCCTTAGCAGCCTGCTAAGGATAAGTACTTAATACATATCAGCCTATTCAACTTTCTAGACAACCCCACAAAGATGCTCTTACTATTCCCATCATAAAAAGAGCATGGGCTGGAGAGATAGCCTAGCGGTTAAGAGCACCGACTGCTCTTGCAGAGGACTCAGGTTCAATCCCCAGCACCCACATGGCAGCTAAGAACTGTATGTAACTCCAATTCCAGGAGAACTCCAGTTCCAGGGGAATCCGAGGCCCTCTTCTGACCACGGCATTGCACGACACGGGCGCACAAACCTACATGCAGACAGTACACTCATACACATACAAAAATAAATAAAATTTTTTAAAAACTAAAAAAAAGTAAAAAAAAAAAAGAGTACAAACACATGGAAGAGACCGCACTGCTCAGCAATGAAATCCAAAAGGGACGTCTAAACCCATTTGTCTCTGGAGCCTGCGTATCAACTACCACACCAAGTCCTATAACTACTCCAAAGGCGGAAGAACAGAGGATCTCAAACAGCTGCCTTTTAAACTTTAGGTTAAAAGTCCCTGAGTGTTCCTCCAACAATTAGAAGAGCCAGAATTAAATAGAACGGTTGCTGTGCCAACCCACAGAAGTCAAATATAACCAGGCAGCAAATTAGAGTAAACATTTAGGAATCCCTTGCATGTGGCACACGACTCCACCCACCCTTCTTGGCACAGGCCAAGATGTTGATTATATGAATCCCGCTGGCATTTTGTGTCCTCATGCGAGTCATTCAGAGTATCCTCCTCGTTGCTGAACGTGAACATGACCAGACTTATTTAAGTAATTTGGCACGTTACGGTCATGACTCAATAGTGCAGACAAGGGCAAGGACTCCATCTTGGCTTTCCCCCACCCTTGCTCACTCCTTCGTTCAGTCACCTGGAGAAAAGATGTCTGCCATGACGGTCAAGTCTGAAGGTCATTTTTCTCAGGGCTGGGATATCCTGAAACTTCAAATAACCAATTGACATGCAGACATTAATTGCAACTAATTCACAAACTTAGGGGAAATGAATCACACCTAGAGGGTTCTGTAATCAGGAAGGGGAAGCGGGAGAAGGCACCCAGTTGCCTTGATTTGGAGCAGAATTTATGTTCCACATTTGCCAGGCGATCAGTATAGCTCACCTCTCCCAGCTTTCCACTGTAGTGATTGTCATACCCCTCCCCCATTAATACAATGAGGTTTTCACACATTAGCCCAATTTGTAGACACGGGAATTTCCAATGAAAACTCCCTGAACACTGCTGGTCAGAGGTAGAACCCATAAACATGCACACGGTTTTGCTTTTCACTGAATCAGAAACATTCTTGTTGCCAGGCAGCTTCTGACAAAAGTACTATTAGGCTGTGGTTAGAGCCTCTGCTGAGGAACATGGATGGAGCAACTCACGTGTTTCATGTCAGAGTCTGCAAGCCTGAGAGTATTCTTAGTTATGAACGTATCATTATCAGTATCTCTAATTCACATGACACATTTCTTTAGAATCACCTGAAGGATTCATCAAGAATTCATTATCATTTTTTTCTGAAGGAAGCAAAGATAATCTGACCATAATTCTTCCTTTTAGGTGAAGAAATTGGGTTCTAAATAGCTTGTCACCTTGCCAATATTATGCAATAAATGGTAGAGCCAAGATAAATGTTGGGTTTGATGTCTCTGCCAAGCACAAGTCCCTCCAGTAGTTTAGACCATGGACTCTGACTACTGAGACCCACCGAGATGTCATTTAAAGGTGCACCTCTCTTTGACATTCTTGCAGATGCATTGACTTAGTAGCAATCTGAGCCCAGGAATCTGTATCTTACCTAGTTTCCTGTATATCTTGATGCATATTCTACAATAGGCTGAACTGCATAAATATGTGTCAGAATCAGACTGTTTCCCAAGTGTATTAGCAAAGATCACTAGATAATCTTAAGGCACATAGAGTAGATCTTTGGGTTATTAGGTTTGTTAAGTGAAACTCTAAGAAATGCTTCATAGATTTTGAGTTTCCTGAAACTTTTGTTTTCCTTTTCATCAGAATATTCATGTGATCAAATTAGGGCCACTTCCCAGAAGACCTGGGTTCAATTCCCAGCGCCCACATGGCAGCTAACAGCTATCTACAACTCCAGTTCCAGGGGATCTGACACCCTCTTCTGGCTTCTGTGAGGCAATTGCAGGCATGTGGTGCACTTACATACATGAAGGCAAACCACTGATAAATACACAAACTAAAAATAATAAATAAAATATTTTTTAAAACTGAGGTATAAACAGGTGTCAGAATATTGGCAGGTAGTAACACTCAGAATAACTTTGAGTTACCTGTATATAAGATCAATAGCATTAAACGGAGATGAGAGCAAGGGATGGGGAAGGAGAGAGGGTGGGGTGCTGCTTAACCAGACTTAGGAGATGTGAAAAGCTATGTAGAACCACCAGTTTGCAAGCTAACTATAAGATAATTTTTAAAGAGTAGGAATAGAGATAACCTGCATACATGAATACTGTCACTCTCATAAGCCATGTGTTCCTAAACAAAAGTCCCAGTGCCACACACACACACACACACACACACACAGCACTATTTAGAGACATCACACTCCTTTTCCCATATCTCATCATTGATCGCTTAAGAAAATGATGTCATCTTATTCCCCTGCAGCACCACAGTGCTGTTAACATAACAAGGAAGCATAACATTAACACAATATGATTCCCTAAATTTATTGTTCATAATCAAATTTTGCCAGTCAAACATGTCTTTCTACTGGTACCAACCCATAGTTGGCACATTTTAGGGTCATTTCTTCATATTCCCTTAATTCTAAATATATTTTTGTTTTTGTCTTTGTCTTTCATGACACTGAAATTTTCTATGACCCCAGGCTATGCATCAGAATGTTCCATGACAGAGATCTGAACTAGAGATCATCTCAAATATGTGCTTAATGGACTCCTAGTGCATTGATGTGTATTGTATGTCAGTTATAAGATATTCATTGTATGTGAGTTATAAGGTATTCATCAATATCTTACTAGCAGAAGGCACAGCTCATGTAAGTAGAAGTCCATTGGTAAAATACTATGTGAAGAGAAGGAAGAATTTAAAAATTGCCGTTTTGGAGACAATGCAGCTTGACGTTATTTTTTACATTCTTTCTAAAGGCCAGAAGGGGACCAGAACTTACATGCCTCCTCTATTAAAGGGAATGTATTCCTACCAATAACCAAGAAATAGCTACTTTTTGCTACATACTGCAAGATCAAAGTATCAGCAACAGTATCTTAGAATTGAGAGGAGGGATCTACAAACCTCTGAACACTGGCTCCAACCTATTCGAGTGGCAAAGTAGAAAGAGTGGACAGGAGCCAATAAGCCAGGGTCTCAGTCCACTCACTATCTGTGGAATCTTTGGCAAGATGCCCAAACTCTCTGGAGTACAGTTTCATTATCTATAAAATTAGGGGGTTGTACTAGATGCTCCCTGGTGCCTCTTCCAGCTCAGTGAGTCTGTGAAAGGTTCAGATCTACAACATTCAGAATCTGTGCAGTGCCTGCCTGGCAGCAGTTCAGACGGCGTGTGTGTGTGTGTGTGTGTGTGTGTGTGTGTGTGTGTGTGTGTGTGTGTGGAGGGGGGGCATTATGCTCACTGTACTCATGGGAGGCCCCATGGAAAAGCCAAGATAACAGTAGGATTCAGGAGGAACAGGAAGAAATTTGGCAAGCACAAGGAGAAAGGCAGTATTAAAAGATGGAGAGCAGTCTGCCTGCAATGGAGATCTAAGCAACCCAACAGCTTCCCTGCAACACTTACTCACAGTCAGCCTCTCTATCTTTCTACTGGGGCCATCTCAACCTACCATGGAGACCTCCACTGATGCCATTGGTCATGATGAATATGTATATAAAAGAATATGTACAATGGCTATTAGTTTGCAATAGCATCATAGCAAATATTTTATATCATTTTGTGTTTATGTTCATGAGGAAATTTTGCCTATAGATTTCCCCCACTTTACTAGCAATCTTTTCTTTTTTAACAAAGATTCTGTTTCAGCCCCCTTTCCCTGAAATGGTCCATAGCCACAGGTAGGTGAGAGGGAGCCTGAAAGATTGTAAGAACCAGGGGTTATAGATACATGACTACAAGGAGACAGTCTACAGGATCTTGGGAGCTTGCTCATCGGAACTTACAGAAATGTGACAATTTGCAAAAGACCCAGGCAAACTCAACCAGACTTTAAAAAGCAGCATAGAACTGGAAAAATGGGCAAGAGGCCCCAACTCACCAAGCAGCTATTAGCACCTGATCACTGCTGGGTGAAGGAGAGTAGATCTTCTTCAAGGGAGTGACTCTACATAGGCTGAACAGGCCCCAGTGGGTGAATTCACCTCGAGAGAAAGCTGGGCACACAAACTTGACTTAATAGGCTTTAACATATAAGATGCAATGCATGAACCCTATGAGCACCTATGAAGGGTATATACAGGAGAAATCTAAATATGATTAAAATGGATTGTATGAAATCTACAGAAATTTAGTAAAAAATATACACTTAAAAAAGAAAAGTCACTTTCTTAAAACCTAAAAGTGAATATCATTGTAAATATGTTATCCTAGTTGAATTCATTAAAAATATTTATTTGTTGGGGCTGGAGAGATGGTTCAGCAGTTAAGTGCACCTACCTACTGCTCTTGCAGAGGACCCAGGTTCGATTCCCAGCACCCACATGGTGGCTAAGAACTGTCTTTAACTCCAGTTCCAGGGGAATCTTATGCCCTCTTCTGACCTCCATGGCATTGCACGACACGTGTTCACCAATCTATATGCAGACAGTACACTCATACACATAAAAATAATAAATAAAAAATAAAAATAATAAAAATTTAAAAAATATTTGTTTTGTGGTGTGTGTGTGTGTGTGTGTGCATGTGTGTGTGTGTGTGTGTGTGTCTGTGTGTGTTTGAGCACGCATGTACCACAGCTCATGTGTGGAGGCATAGAAGTGCAGAGGTCAGAGGACAATTCGTGGGAGTTGATTCTCTTCTTACACCATGTGGATTCTGGGAATGAACTCAAGTCATCAGGTTTGGCATCAGACTCCTTTACCTGCTGAGACATCTTGGAGGCCCCTTTTAGTTATCCTTTAATAGATGAGGAACATAGCATTGTTCAAGAAACTGTGGTTCCTATATTGCTTACAGTTGATAGTGATGTTTGGCTTTCTCCAAAATAGAGATGATATCATTTATCGATAACTAATCTTTGGTCCATGAGTTCATCTAACCTCCATTACTTCCTTATCAGGACGTATTATTTCTCCAACTTTACAAACAGTAAAAATTGGGTCTACATAGTGAGTTCCAGGCCAACTGAGTCTACAAAGAAAACCTATCTCAAAAAATAATATTAATATTGGAAACAACAACAACAACAACAGAAAGGAGTGCATCAAAGAACTTACTGAAACAGTGAACTTCTGCTCAAAACAGTCAACTTCCTCATGGAGAATATTGAGAAAGACTGAGAAAGAGATGAAAAGCATGTTTGGCAGAATGCATGAGCTCTGGTAGGGTGGGGGAATGGGGGGGGGACACCGGTCTAGATTTGATAAAAAAATAAAAATAAATAAACAAATTTAAAAAATGTTAATCTCATCCCAAAGCACTTGAATAAAAATTTAGCCAAAAAAATAAATAAATAAATAAATGTTAATCTCATCCCAAAGCCCTTGAATAAAAATTTAGACAAAAAAATAATAATATTAATAATTGGGTCCCCAAAGAGTTTATTAACTTGCTTAGAACTGGCATATGATTTTAAAAATTATTCTCATTCTCTCTGCTTCTCTGCTGATTTATATAAATATTTTCTTGATCTTTTCTGTGCAAAGTTAATAGATGGGCTTGAGATATGAGATAAAGTCTCAAGAACCCCACCACAAGCAGATCTGTCCAATATTGACTGGACTGCTGGTGGAAATTTTAGCAAGATAATCTGAGGGTGAATTATATGACAAAAAAAAAGACTGATAGATAGTATGAATGGGTGGGTTTTAAGTATTACCAGTTACACAAAATTGAAAACTACTTAAAACTACTAAGAACTTCTCACTGGCAACTTAAAGTGCTTTTACATATCTTTGAGGTTTGCATGAATTTTATCCATTTGGTCAATAAAAAGTCAATTCTGCTTTATGCACAATCAGGAACCAAGTTTATGTACAGGTAAAAGAGAATATAAAAATGAAAAAGGGCCCAGAAGATAGAAAGGTACATCTCACATGCTGCTGGGGGTAGTTTCCGAGATGAGAATTAGTGCAAGGCAGCAGTGGTTGTGTTAGGGGATGTATAGGTGAGCAGACACTTTGAGGGTCTCAGACTTTCTTTTGATGTTTTACACCCTTTGTTGATTTTAAACATCTGTATAATTAATAGAAGACCATAAATCTATATGTATATTGAAAGAGTTGTAAAGTATTAGCGAAAGCTACCAGGTTTATTCTTACTTATTAATGGAATTTTTCTTTTTGTCCTTCCTTCCTTTTTCCTTCCATTCTTTTTTCTTTCCTTTCCCTCTCCTCCTTTCTCCCTTCCCCTCCTCCCTCTCTTCTTTATTCCTTTCCTCTCACCTCCTTCCTTGTTCTATTATCTAAAATATAAATATTACTCAGTAGAACATAAAAATAATCAGAAAATGTTCTCCACACAGTTTTAAGAAGCATCAAACATGCTGGGCGTGGTGGCGCACGCCTTAATCCTAGCACTCAGGAGGCAGAGGCAGGCGGATCTTTGTGAGTTCAAGGCCAGCCTGGTCTACGGAGTGAGTTCCAGGACAGCTGGGGCTACAGGGAGACCCTGTCTCAAAAAGACCAAAAAAAAAAAAAGAAGCATCAAACCAAATCCCATGAAAAGAGTAGAATTGAAATTTTTTATTTTTAATCAAACCAAGAAGATTTATGTATCTTTCCTATACAATATTCCACTATAATTAGAACATCTGGCATATCTATACCTATCTTCAATATGCAGCCAAAATAAAAATGCACATTACTTTTTTTTTTTTCTTTTGGTCTTTTCAAGACAGGGTCTCCCAGTACCCCCAGCTGGCTTGGAACTCACTCTGTAGACCAGGCCAGTCTTGAGCTCACAAAGATCCGTCTGCCTCTGCCTCCCAAGTGCTAGGTTTAAAAGCATACACCACCATGCCCTGCTGCACATTACTTTTTTAAAAAAGTTAATTTATATTTTAGCTGGGCGTGGTGGCGCATGCCTTTAATCCTAGCACTCAGGAGGCAGAGGCAGGTGGATCTTTGTGAGTTCAAGGCCAGCCTGATCTACAGAGTGAGTTCCAGGCCAGCCAGAGTGACAGGAAGACCCTGTCTCGAAAAGACCAAAAAAAAAAAAAAAGTTAATTTATATTTGGTAGAAACTAATAGGATTCATTAAAGGATATTTCAAATCAAATTTATGCATACAGTTTTATTTTCCCCTTGATTTTTTTATGGTAGAAATCTGTTCTATTCCCATGGTTACAGTAACAAATTATCACAAATGTAGTGGCTTTATATGACACAGATTTATGACAGGTCTGCTGAACAGAACCCTGGATCAGCTTCCCTAGGCTAAAGGCAGGATGTGGGCAGGAGTGGCTCCTTTCTGAGGTTTCCATGGAAGAATTTGTTTCCTCCCCTCATCTAATAAAGCATACTGTGCATTTCATTCAGTGCTCACACGAGCTCTATGGATTGGTATATTTGTTCCCACCCCTCTTACAGATGAGGAAACTGACACGAAATGAGAACAAGGTGCCCTGGACTGGCTACACAGCTTCTACTGAGCACAGATGAAATTTGAATGCTGCCAAGGTCTCAATATCTGTGTTTTGAACTCTAGACTGCCTTTTTTTTTTAATCGAAAAATATTATCAAAATTTAATGCTATGGAAAACTATAAACTAATGGCATATGCCTATAATCCTGGTACTTATGAAGTTGAACCAGCCAGATTGATGTAAATTTGAGGCCAGCCAGGGTTACACAGTGGGACCTTGTCTACAAACAAAAAAAACACGTTATAAATTGATTATCTAAAGAAAAGCTACTAAAGATTAAGGCGATATGACTTTTTTAATGCAGGCCACCTTTTAAAGTTTAACACAGATAACTTTAAAAGTTTAAATGAGAAAAATGTCTCCAAAGAATGGAAAACAGGGCACTCAATGTTCTCTAATCCTTGGAAACATTAACCAATAGCTCATTGCCTCTCTATCATTCTTGATCACCAAGAAACACTGTAGCAGGGGCTTTTAACAACAGTCAGAGCTATAATAAAAAGCTCTAATACAAAATATTGCAATGTTTTGAACAAATGAGCAATTAAATGTGAATATGTAAATAGGGACCATGTATATTTGCATATAAACTGATTCTGCTGGTCGATTTGTTTATTTGTACACATGTATGTTTTTGTAGTGCTGGATATGGAACCCAGGCCTTGTGCATGCCAGACGTGTGCTCTCTACCACTGAGCTGCATTCCATGCTCCCATCTGATTTTTTATTTTTTCTTCAAGAAGGTCGGAGTCTCTACAACCACCCTGTCTTCGTAATGCTGGGATTTCATTCCTTCCTCCCAAAGAATTGTAATAACAAGCAGTTTTGGCTGAATGTTTGTGTATCTGGAATTCATGAGTAATGATTTTCTTCATTATACTGAAGTCTATTCACCCATTCAATTGCAAACAACTTTAACAAGGACATAAACAGGCAAAAATTACAGCAAACCAGTATACTAAGGTTCTCTTAGATTATTGCTCTCCAGATCATTATTAAGTGGTAAAGCACTCAGTACTTTGGCTAGCTATACACACACACAGCCATACGTGGCTTAAAGATGGAGAGACATTCTGAGACATATATCCTTAGGTCACTTCCCTGTTGTTTAAACATAGCAGCATACACTTCCACAAACCTACGTGGTACAGACTATTATACCCCTAGTCTCCATAGCATTACCTATTACTCCTAGGCTACATACCTGTATAGCGTATTACTGTTTTACATATGGTGGGAAGTTATAATACTATGGTAAATACTTGTGTGTCTAAACATAGACAAGACACATCAGAAACAATAAGTCCTACGAATTCTTCAGCTCTGTTATAATCCCAGGCCAACACAGTATGCATGAACGACTGTTGAACAGAACATTGATGGTGATGATTGCTGTATATATATCTCTGTGAGGTGACAGTGGCTCTATCTCTCAAACATTCTGTAATAATTTCTAAGTTGTCCTTTAGCCACGTTGCTGTGGCATTTCTCTCAACTCCGAACTTCTCCATGTGACTCATTAATTCTGTACAATAAGGCCCGGCTCCTGCTGGATGCTTAGGATGGCTAAGAAGACATGATCCCTATTTTAAGTAAGTAACAAACTAGGGAGAAAACTGTGATATAGAACATAGAACAATTGTGTGTGTACAAAATGCTATGAATGTTTACCAAGGAGATGAAAGGTTTGTAGTAAAACTTTCCAGAATAAGCACAAGTGTCAAAGGCCTGTTCAAAGAGTTGGAGAAGTCAGCAGAGGGCAGATTATGAAACTCCTTTATCTAAGTGAGCAAATCTGAACTTGATCTTATGGGCAATTAGGCACCATAAAAGGTTCTTAAATTGCAATGTGACACCACCCACCCCAGTATAACCTGCACCTGGACAAATTCTAATACCCCAGAAAAACTCTTCCATACGCTCACTGTATTCGTCCCCCTTCAAAATCTTCCCAGAGTTAGAGAAAAAGGGTCCGATACTGTACCCTGGATCTCCAAATCTTTTCATTAAGATAGGTCAGACACAGCCCTGAAATTTGAGTCCTCTTGGCTTGGTTCCTGTTTCTTCTACCTTGATGGTTTTGAGTCTGCTCCTTGCTATGTATGGGGGTTGGGTCCTAGAAACCCAAGGCTCCATCCTCCTCCAGACAGCTTGCTTTGACTGCTTACACACACTGGATTTCCTAAATGAGAGTTCTTTGGGGAGAAACGGACACTTTCACAGCACTCCCACAGTCAGTGGGAGGGGCCTGGCTTCTAGCTCTTGCTCCACTAGTAACTCAGTTTCACCGCTAACCAGGGCTCTTAGGTCCCATGTAGACCTACTGAGAGTCATGCCTGACATGGCTGAACAGCAGTCTTGGTGGCTCTCATTTTTAAAGAACTGTGCACAGAGGTCATTGTGCTGTCTGTCTCTATAGCCATCAGCGCCACCTGAGCCACAGACACCTTATGCCAGGGCTAGCTTGCTTTCCTGGTTCTCAGAACAGCCAGTTATCTTGTTACAACTGCCGGGCTCCTGACCCAAGGTAAAGGAAGCTGGGGTCAACTGCATCCCAGGGCTGAAGGATTGCATGAGTTGGGGGTTGCTTTGAATATGAAAAGTAGTTGTTTAAAAAATATTTTATCGGCTGGGCGTGGTGGTGCATGCCTGTAATCCCAGCACTTGGAAGGCAGAGGCAGGCATATCTCATAGTGAGTTCAAGGCCACCCTGGTCTATATAGTGAGTTCCAGGCTAGCTGGGGCTACAGGAGTACCCTGTCTCAAAGACAAAAATATTTTTTATTTACTTAATTTTTATTTTTTATGTGTATATTGCCTGCATGGATGTAAGTACCCCCATGTCATGCAGTGACCATGGAGATCAGAAGAATGTGTCAGATGCCCTGAAACAGGAATTACAGACTGTTGTTAGCTGCCATGTGGGTGTCAAGAATAGAACCCGGATCCTCTACAAGAGCAGTCGGCGCTCTTAACCACTGAGCCATCTCTCCAGCCCGGGGGAAGTAGTTGTTTTTATCTATAATCCAAAAGTTAAAATAAGTAAACATACTTGAGAAGCAACTTCGGGCTACTTGGCACTACTAAGCATGTCTTCCCTTCCCTTCCTCTTTTGTGACCACCTGGAATGCACTAAGAACATGGGCTTTGCAGGGAGAGCAGCTAGCCCTGGCACTCCTAACAGAAAGTGCCACTGGAAAACGAAACTGAACGCTGCCATCTACTGGGAGGAAAAGGTACATCGTGGAAGAGCCTCCTCAGGACATGGAATTGCAAGAATCCAAAGCTATAGATTCATTTGTCGGGTGTGGTGGCGCACGCCTTTAATCCTAGCACTTGGGAGGCAGAAGCAGGCGGATCTTTGTGAGTTCAAGGCCAGCCTGGTCTGCAGAGCGAGTTCCAGGACAGCTGGGGCCAAAGGGAGACCCTGTCTTGAAAAGACCAAAAAAAAAAAAAAAAGCTATAGATTCAGCTGAGCTGCTAAGAAGGAACACTGGTAAGGAAAGGAAGTCAAGGCTCAGTGATATGGTGGAAGCCAAAGTGCTGTGAGTAAATGTAAATAGTCCTTAGGTGGCACCTTTCTACTCCACGTTTCATGAAGGGCAGGAGTCACGATCAGAAGCCTGAGAGATCCTAGAAACTCACTTGTGGATACTCAGCTCCTACATAACACCAACACTATATCTTTTGCTAAGTTCCTAATGCACTGTTTTGTATTTCCATATCAGTGAATGCATGAGCCAATGCAGAGATCACTGTATCCATATTATTTTGTTTACTTGAGAATCTATGAATTCAGATTCTGGTCTATCTAAAGATGTATGTATGGAGTTGCATTTCTAGTTGCTTCAGAGGTGTTGACTGGATGAATGATAAGGTGGTTCCTGCTACCAGAATCATGTAGGATGGGGCATATGGAGAGAAGATGGCAAATAGAAAGCATGAGCCAGGCCAAGGACCAAAGGGAGAGCAAGCCACGGAGGACTGTGCTCAGTTTTATAAGATATGTATTGCCACTAGTGTTTTACTCACCAAATGAGTGAGTAGAGCCTGAACGAGCCCCAGAATTACACCATCACCATATGAAGAAAGCCAGGAACCTCACCGATCCATGCTCAGGGTGTAGACGGACTCTGGCCATTTCTTCCTCCTGCATGTTTTCACACTGGCTGGAGCTCCCATTACCTCTGGCCTGGATCAGAGCATCAATCAGCCCCTGACCTGGCCTTCCTGTTCCAGAATCATCCTCACACAATGGCCTCTCCAAGCCTTCCGAGATACGCTTTCCTATCTCGCTCCTCAGGGAAGGAAAGCTCTTGCGCCCCAATGTCCCACCTCACATGACCCAGCACCATCCAATCCCTGCTCTTTGTCTCTTGTTTGATCAGCTCCAGGAACATTGATCTCCCTTTCTAGATCTGTAGCTAGACAAGCACACGCAGTAGGGCCCTCTATATTGGCTGTTCCTCCATCTGGAAAGTTCTTCTCTGGATGGTCTCCTGGACAACTACTTCATCTTCCTCCGGTCCTTATCGAGATGCCATTTTCCCATGAGCCTACCCGTATTTACGCTGGCTGATGTATACTCTGTCCCGTTCATATATCTTCTTGGTGTTTGACACATATTCTGTGATTACTTATTCTTACATACTCTGTTCCACACTGTGGAGCCAAATGAGAAAATCTGAGCTGAGGCCTGTGAGGAAGTGACAGAATACACAGTAGCCATTTTGTTCCTGCGTCATTTTCCTTTGAGAACCTTTTGTTGGTCTTAGAATGTTCCAGGAGGGGAAGTACAGGATCTGGGAATTCAGCTGGGTTCTGATTATGGAAAGCCTGGCAGGGAAGTTGTGTTTAAGAGGATGATGGAACACATCAACAGCTTTGCCTCTTTAAAAGTGACAATAATCCCATCTATCCATGAGGTTCAGGATATATTTAAGCATGCCTGTACATTATGCAGTGAGCACATCGAGGTGAGTAGAGACGTCCATGCCTCAAGTCTATCATTTCTTTGTATTGGAAACATTAAAAAGCCTCTCTAAAAGCTGTTCTGAAATATATCGTGGAATGTCATCCATTGTAATGTCTACCCTATGCCATACAGCTTGATTTGATCCAACACAAATATCGCTGGTGGGGCAATGGAAGATGCTAGGAACCAGAAAGCTTTTAGTCACTTGGCGCCAGTAACACATCACCAGACCAGGCAGGGGCCTCTGTGCTTGGTCCTCTCTTGCAGCTTGACTGTTTTTCTCCAACAAAGAGTCTTCAGTGCTGTATGCTAATCCCTTCCTGAGGTCCACATCCCTCAACCTAGACCAGACCTTGCACCTTTGGGATGTGAACCTTCTGTGATCAAGTGGTTCTCAACCTGCATTTAGACTGGCAAACATCTCGTTCCCAGTTCTGTGCCCCTGAGGATGACTGGTGTGCACATGTGGAGTCCAAGGGGTGACAGGGGGTTGCTGCTTGGGTCAGTCTTAGGAAGAGAGAGAGAGAGAGAGAGAGAGAGAGAGAGAGAGAGAGAGAGAATATAGAAAGATAAAGGGTCAGGCCATAGATTGAGGAAGTTCATATTGGTGTTATCCCTGCCCTATAGCTTGAGGGGTGGGCCCAGCTGGCATAATCCCCTATGCGGGCTTAAGAGAGGTGGTGCCCAAGGATCACAGTGAAGGGTTGTTGCGGAAAGAAAATCTTACAACTTGGCACTTGTTGGGGGTGCCCTTCCCCCATGTGGTATCTTGGGCTGCTCTTCAGGTCCAATAATTACAGGTTTGGCCAAGGGATGGGATGGGGTGGAACTGAGGTAAAGCGGGTAAGGCCCTCTGGGAAAAGGCGGTCAGGTGTCTCGGGCTGCAAAACCCCGGCACCGGCCAAATACAAGGAACAATGTTTGGCAGAAAACAAGGAGTGAGGCTTTTCCTGGCTGCCAGGCCTGGCCAGATGCTGGGTCTGCTACGGACATGTGGGCATAGGTCCCCACACTTTCCCCATGATGAACCGCTCCCTGGTTCTCTTCAAGCAAGGCTGAGGTAAGAGCACATCAGGAGAGGCAGCTGGCCTGTAGGGAGATGACCTCATTCCAGCCTCCTCTCACACAGATTCAAAGTGGCTTTGGGAAGCACAGTCGTTTGCTCAGTAGCTATTTTAAAAACATGACACTTAGAAGTAACTCTGGAGGACTGCAACACACACCATCACAGGCAAAAATCTTCTCTCCCTGGTATAGGAACTGATAACTCACTCTCAGAAAATGCTGCCAGACCATATGCCCTTGAGGTTTCTTTCAAGGCTGAGATACAGGATCCTTTCCTGGCCTCCTCCACCCTACAGTTCAGCATCTTCGTGGGCGTTTCTGTACTGCACACTGGACTTAGAGAAGTGGTACCCCAGTGAGTCACTGCACTGCTGCTACTGGGCATCCTGATCAACTGAGATGGGAGGATATGCAGTGTGCCCGGAAGCAACTTTGTGGGTTCCAGTTAGACTAGTAGGTACAACTAGGTCATTTAATTAAAAGCCACCACCATTCTTTTCTGTGTGAAAATCCTCCACAATGACAACGGAAGTTCTAGAAAATTCAGAACACTGAAGAGTCTTTATTTGAAGGACATTATCATAGATGGGATAAAGCCATGCATTGGTACATCCCATTGGCCTTACGAGAATTCCTTAGGGATTCTCTACTTCCACATGTAGCTCAGGGACCAGGAGAAGAAGGGCTGATTCCGCATGCCACGACAGAGTCTCTGCTGAGAATATACAGACCTGAGTCAGGAAGTCAAATGTTAAGGGCAAAGAAGAAGGGAACCTAAACTTCTCCCGGAAGATGAGTAATGCCAAGAAAGTTTAGCTACTCTCAAGTGGATAGGAGAGTATCCACTTGACAGGTGAGGGAGGACAGCCTGAGACTTCAGGCGCCCTTGGTCCCCAAAGGAACAGTAGAACTGTCCTTTTGGGCTCCATCAGATCTTCTTTGTAAGTTAAAGGAGTAAAGGGAGAGACAACCTCCCACTCCTGATACCTCATTCAGGGAATGGTCAAGGTGCTCGAGCAGAGCAGAGATGATGACCTCAGTGTCCAAGTAGCACTGCTGTCCTGTCATTCAAAGGGATTGTGGGCTGAGGGAATAGTGCAGAAAAGCCAACCATGGGCTGTTATTAGTTGTGCATGACAGATGGCCTAAACCCGCCCTTCCAGGAGCTAGTTATGAGTCGAGTACCTGGGTACAAAGTAATTTATCTGGAAAATGTCAAGGTTTCATTGCTGTAACCCATATGAAGAAAAGGAGGTCTACGGCTCACTGCGTCTGAATGGCTGCCTAGCACAGGCTTTGGCAGAAGCCTTAGGACAAATGTCAAAGCCCAGATACAAGAATCACATCAATGAACAGGAAGCCAGCGAGGGCCAGCTATGCCACTGCTAACAGTTTTCTGGAGAACCCATGGGTTATCACCAAGGACCTAGTAGGCCTACACACTAGGCCTCATCTCTCAGAAGTTCCTAGGAGATTGGTAGAATACATTTCTGAGTGTATCTGTAGGGACATTTGCAGAGAGAATTAGGTCAGACAAAATCAAGAGTTTACTGTTAATGCTTCATCTATGAATGTACCTCAATTTATTTATCTATTTTGCCACTCATGGATGTTTAGGTAGTTTTCAGATTAGTGCTATTGCCAATAATAAATTTATGAAATTTCTTACATGTCTTTGTTTCCTTATGAATGCATTTCTAGGGCTCTCTCTCTCTCTCTCTCTCTCTCTCTCTCTCTCTCTCTCTCTCTCTGTCGTTGTCATGTGTGTATGTGGTCTTTGCTGACTGCTAACACAGCTATCTGAAACCTTGAACATGTAGCTTCTGTATTTTATTCAGTTTTTCAAGTTATTCTTAACAGAAGGAGTTGCCTGCTACAAGTTATTCTCTCATATGGGAAGCAAAAGTGTATTCTTAATACATGACAATAATTTCATTCTATGTCCTTATTTAGTTTCATGCTCTGCTTATCAATGTTAAAATAACTATATAGACCAAACCTTTTATTGTTGTTGTTTTGTTTTTGTTTGTGTTTTGTTTTCTTTTGTTTTTGAGACAGGCTCTTGGTATGTGCCACTGGCCAGCCTGGAACTCACTATGTAGATCAGGTTGACCTTAAATTCACAGAAATCCTCCTGCCTCTGCCTCCTGAGTGTTGAGATTAAAGGCATGTGCCATCATGCCTGGCATATATAGATGAAATCTTTAAAAATCATCCTTTTTTTTAGGGCTGGGAGAGATGGCCCTAGCAGTTAAGAGCTTGGACCGCCTTACAGAGGACCCGGTCGATCCCCCAGGCAGCCATATGGTGGGCCGCAGAAACCGTTCCTGAAACTCCAATTCCAGAGAAACTCCAGTTCCAGGGGAATCAGACACTTCTTCTGACCATCCCAGGCATTAGCAGACACAGGAGCACAAACTTGCATGGCAGACAAGTACGTTTCGTACACATCCAGAAAATAAAAAAAAAAAATATATATATATATATATATCCCTGTGTAAGTGCTACTGCTGTTTTCATTGTGTGGTGATGTCTCTACAGATTATAGTCTATTAATTTCTTACTTTGAAACAGACATTGAAGTCTGGATCTTAATTACCTGATTAGCACTTTCCATTTGCTTTGGAGTATTAAGTACCCCAGTCTACCTCTTGGCTCTCTGACCCTTCAAGGTCCCTTCCCTCCTGCTACTCTTTTTCAAGGTCTAGGTTTCATTTTTAGCCCTTTTTTTGTACATCACATAATTGAGTGCTGGCAGTACAAAGACTATTAAAACAGTGTTGGACCCACTCTGGGGATTTTTAATTCACTGTGACTGGGTGAGACCCAGGAATTTACTTTTCGAGCCATGTCCCAGCTAATGCCGATGCTGCTGGCCCGGGAGCCACACGTGAATTCTCCTTTTGAGTGTGATCTCTATTTTTCTCTAGCAATGTACAACTATCTTTTCAAAGGAAGGTATTGTGTCCACCCCAGCTGTTTCTAATTTCCTCTGGCTGGATTGCGCCCATCAACCAGAGATAAAACACAGCATTTTAAAAGGCTGGACCTATGTTTCTTCTGCATCAATTTTAAGAAAACAAAGCAACGGTATAAATAGTTAAACAGGTCTTTCCCCAATAACCAGGAATCAAAAGCTCCTTTTCAACTGTGAGCTATATTTAGAGAAGCTTTCTTTAAATTTTGGACATATTTGGGAGGAGGGGAATTAAATGGGAGGTTCTTGTACAACTCAAATCTCCCCCCTTCCATCATTTAAAAAATGTCATTTATGACTGCAGGCCTGTGAAGCCAAATTTATTTATAATCCTCAGTAGCCCTTGGGCTCTGGGGCAATCTAAAGACACAAACCTTTCTTTGTTTTTAAGTGAAATATCTGTTGAATACACATTTTATGCATATTTGTCCAGATTTCATCCAAAGGACACAAACTCAGCAATCGGGAAGTGTACTGGGATGTACAGTAGGTAAAGCAAACACTAGGCTGACTTCACACAATGGTTTTCACGGCATTCTGTCAGCCTTTAACCCTTTACAGTATGCGGAGCATCATCATAGCCTCCACTTGTAAGGTGCTGCCCTGCAGCTGAAGCCTTTGCTTCCACAGTGGTGGGGAGGCCTGGAAGATCCGTCCCCCATGCCTTAGAGGCAGGACTCTGTCTGGTTTCACTGAGTGTCCTCAGGGCATGACCGTTTCCAAGTGAGGAAAAACTGCTGCTTTAATAGAAGATAAATTAAGCCCTTGGACTAGAATGCAATCTTTAAGGTCAGAAATAAGATGATAAAAGAAAATGGAGCTTTCCTTAGTGGTGCACCAGACCCAAGCAGAGGTGAGGTTTATCAGCTTTCCTGCCACAGTGTTAATAAGTGATAAGGAGATCTAATTTGAAGTCACCCTGGAGCTGTTAAAGTGTGTATAAGATGCAGCAGACTTATCGGCAGAGCAATAATCTCCTCACGCAAATGGAAGAGCCATTGTGGTGCACTGGAGAGGGGGAATGAAAATTACATTTCAGAATGCAGATGCTAGGCAAGCTTCTTAATATTCACCAGGGTCAGTCATCTGATATAATTCTCATTAGACATTTAGAAACATGGTTCAATATTTACAGATGAGGAACATGAGTCACACAGTTAAATACTGAAGAGTCCATGCCTCAGTTTCACCTGTGAGCAAAGCTAAAAGCTGAAAAAAGAAGTCTATATTTGCTGGACTCCAGACACACTCTTACTGTTTGCACTCTTCATACTTTGCTGTATGCAGTGTGTGTGACATTCCCAGAGTGACTGGACTACTTTGTAAGAAGTGAGAATCATAATTTCAAGTTAATCATGTATGGTTGAAGGCCATATATGACTCTGACACACTTCCTAGCTCAACACATACCTTACAACTTTTATTTATCTTTATTTTATGAGTGCTTTGCTTGCTTGTATGTAAGTGCACCACATTCAGAAGAGGTCATCAGATCCCCTGGAACTGGAGTTAAGGACAGTTGTTAGTCACCATGTGGATGCTTGGAACCTAACTTATGTCCTCTGCGAAAGCAGCAGTGCTTTTAACCAGGGAGCCATCTCCACAGCAGCCCCTTACAGTTTTTTTTTTTTTTAAATCCTCTTCACCAATCAAAAATCACTGCATAAATTACAATGATACATATGTCTAGTGAAGAACATTAGTGTGGAAACTTAGGAATTTAGGTCAGGAACAACACTGATTCCTGACTCATTTAAGGCAGATGTCTAAACCTGTGTCATTTATTCTACTGATACTTTCTTGCTGAGCAGTCGAGCACCTCAGCATTGCAGGGCTAACCTGGTCAGCTCAGCATCGCAGGGCTAGCCTGGTCAGCTCAGTAGAAGCTGGTCTATGCTCTTCCCTTCTCTCATAAGCTGCCTGTAGTCTGGTGATAAATCCAGATGTAAACCTGTTTGATATTCACAATGAATCTGTAGCACAGATTCCCACAGGTGCAACGAGCACAGGATTCCAAAAGCTCCCTGCTTCTGCTTGAATGGACTCAGAAAGACTTAGTGAGAAGAAAGCAGATTGGAGGAATTTCCAGGCAGCCACGGGGAAGCAGAGAGAGGATACTCCCAAGTAAGGGAAAGGTACACTTGGAAAGACATGTTCCTGAATGTGAATGTCATCTAGGCATCTACAAAAGCTGAGTCACGCAGACAAAAAAGAAAATGGCATGAGACAGAATTTACACTTTATCTCGCAAGTGATGGAAAGACCCAGGATTCTTTTTTTTTTTTTTTTACTTTTTTTCTTAGGATGCAGTGGTTTGGCACATTGATTAGGAGGAGATGAGAGTCTATAGGGGCAAAAAAAATCATCAAGAAACTGTTATAACCATTTAGAGAATTGAGAATGGCTTGATCTAGAAAGAGTGTGCACATGTCTGTGTGTGTGAGAGAGAGAGACAGAGACAGAGAGACAGAGACAGAGAGACACAGAGAGAGACAGAGAGAGGCAGAAAGAGAGAGAGAGAGACAGAGAGAGAATCATAGAGAGACATAAAATATTGTTTCAAGAGATTTTCTTAAAAGAGAATGAACAGCCTGGTCTACCGAGTGAGTTCCAGGACAGCTGGGGCTACAGGGAGACCCTGTCTCGAAAAGACCAAAAAAAGAAAAAAATAAAACAACAAAACAAACAAACAAAGAGAATGAACACACCATCCTGACAGTCTGCACTGATTTGAGAAAGAGCTCGATGGACTCCAGGAGGATGTGGACTGTGTCTGTTTGCTCACCACTGTGCATCCTGTGTCTCACAATATAGGCCACATAATAGCTATTCTATAAGCAGATAACTGTACAAATGAAAGTAAATCATTACTTCCAGGCCTTGGGCTTGGGTGACTTGAATCCTTGGGCTATTATCCAAAATAGAATAACTTGGGGCATAGAGGAAATTGAATCTAGTTTGGAATATTTTAGGTCCACATGAGAAATACATTTGGAAATATGACTCTTCAGCTCCAGGGATGAAAATTCAAACTAGAGATTATGGTTTGGAAGTCAGAAACATAGAGACAGTATTTCAGTCCACTAGAAGAAGTATAATTATCCAGACAAAATAGCCAATCACTCAAGCATACATTTAGTCATCCAGTCATTAGTCCAGGCATCCCTATTGAAACTCACTTTGCATCATGCTTTGGGCAGGATTAAGGAATGAGTAACTCTGAGTTTGTCTCTATTTTCAAGAATTATAACTATAATTAAAATGAACAATATGGACCCTTAAAATTAGAAGAAATATTGATTGACTCATTGCATAATTGATCTTTTTGAGACAGAGATTTCTTGTAGTTAGAGCTGGCTTGGAACTAGCTATGGAGACCAGGCTGGCCTTGATCTCACATACATATCCCTGCCCCTGACTCCCAAGTATGAGGACTAAGGGCATGCACGACCATGCCCAACGAAAATTAGAAAAAATGTTAGTGACATAATTTCTTTTTTTTGTTTTTGTTTTTATTGATGCAAGATACATTTCTTTTTTTAATTTTATTTATTTTTGTGTGTATTAATGTACTGTCCTCATGTAGGTTTGTGCAACTGTGTCATGCAATGCCTCAGAGGTCAATAGAGGGTGTTGGATTCCCCTGGAACTGGAGTTAAAGATGGTTCTCAGCCGCCATGTGGATGCTGGGGATTGAACCCGGTCTTCTGCTAGAGCAGTTGGCACTCTTAACCACTAGGCTATCTCTCCAGCCCATTAGTGAGATAATTTTATCTCATTATATGGTCTACAACAAAAACAACTGGTTGAAAATGATAATAAGTAAAAACAATTTTCTCAAAGAAGGTGGCATCTACATTGAGCTATTTATTAATCTTGTTTCTCCAGAGCAATAAGATATTACAGAGATGGAGAAGGGCTGGGAGAAAGGAGAAAAATTTTAAATGAGTCACTCCGATGGGCTGTAAAGATAAGAAATCTCAGGATCTCTAGCCAGTAAGTTAGATACCAGAAAACCCATGGTGTAACTTCCAGTTCTAGTCCAAGTACAAAACAGGCGACCAGTTGTCCACTCAAACAAAGACAGTCAGCCAAAGAACCTCCCTTCTTTAGCCATTTGCTCTAGGTAGACCTCTAGGCTGGGTCAAGGCACCACAGTAGGAAGGGCTCTGCTTTGCTCAGTAAGCTGCCTCAAATGTTATTCTCCCCCGGGACACACTTACAGGCCCATCAGGAATAGTGTGAAATCAAGTATCTGGATGTGTAGTGACTCAGTCAAGCTGACATGTACCTAATCACCACAACCTAAAGAACTAGGATCACCCTACTCACCTGTCTTTTCCTCTCCTTCCAACCCATTTCCAGCCATGCTAGCCTTTAGGCATTCTCAGAACTCCTTAGACTTCCTGCCAGCCTTAAGGGCCTTTTCTGTTACTCCCTTGTGCACTCTAGACTCTCGACTCTTGTGATTGTCTCCCACTCCAAAGTCTGTGTGCTGAAATCCTGAACACCCACTCTGATCATCTAGGTAGGGTCTGGGGAATTAATTAAATCCAGAAGGCAGAGCACACAGGAACGGCAGACATAAGGTGTTGTTTACACTCAGCTTTTTACCAAAGAAAATATAATGAGAAGATATGAAAGATTTGGCCATTTGAAAAAAAGGAAGAATGACTTCATCAGCCACTGAATCTGTCATCTCCTTGGTCTTGGATGTCCTAGCCTCTAAAAGCACAAGGAGTGAATTGCTAAACCATCCAGTTGGGGAACTTTTACCAAAACAGCCAAAACTCACCAATGCATCTCCTCTTTGTACATGGCTAACTCCCTTGTTCCCTTCAAATATTCTGTCAGTTCACATTATTAGGCTGTCCTCAACTTCTTATGCTGTTCAGCTTCAGTCTTTTCCATGGAACATAAAGATCATACCGTAAGCGTTATTTAAATAGTCTTTCTCAGGGCTGAAGAGATGGCTCAGTGACTAAGAGCACTGGCTGCTCTTGCAGAGAACCTGGGTTCGGTTCTCGGCACCCACAGACCAACCATCTGTAACTACAGTTCCAGGGGATCTGATGCCCTGTTCTGACTTCGGTGGGCTCTGCACAACATGGATGCACTTAAACTCATGCAGGCAATATATTCATAGACATAAAATAAAAATAATGAATAAAATTTAAAAATAGTCTTGCTATATTAGAATAGAATTTGCCACATAGTAGATACACAGTAACCATCCATTTACTGAATGGGCAGAGAAATTATTGAGTTTTTCCCAAGCACCTAGTTAGGTGGTTCACACATATATCATTTGTTTCTCAGATCAACCTGAGATGTAAATAGGATTATCGTTATTGTACAGGCGAGGAAACTGAACATCAGAGAAATCAAACAGCATCCCAAAGTTCACTCAGCTAGTAAGCACTGCAAATGGGTACTTAGTCCATGTTCCTTACTCCTCTTGCCCTGGAGGGCTGAGGTGGGTAGCGGCCTTCATGTATAGGGTACACATAAAACACTGCTAAATAAAGTTGCTTAAATCCATGGAATAGAGTCAGGAGGAGGAGGCAATGTCTCTCTTCTAGTTCTTGTGGCTACTTTGTAAAGTCCTGTTTAGATCTAGGGAAGGTCTGCAGTGTCACAGACATATGTATTTGATCCCTTAGAAATGTACCACTTCATAGTACGTATATCCACAAACGTTATAGCTTATTCTTTAGGAAATAATGGCATGAGAAACATATAAAATACACATAACTTCCATCTGTAGCAGCATTTGGATTCATCTGTGCACATATTCTTCCATTCTTGTGCTTTATCTCTATTCAATTGACACTTAATGAGGTCTTGCTCCTTGTAGAGGAATAGATTCCAAAGGCTGTTCCTAAGGCAAGTGCGACCCTTTCATCTGACTTGATAATGGGCATCTCTTGCCAATGATGTCTTTGGGCAGGATGTGTTGGGAGAGCAGGGCAAGGGAATAAATTCCTTTCCACACTTGACTGTAAGACACCCTTGGGTCACACTGGGTCAAGGAAGTAAGATGAAGAGGCATGTGACATTCCTGACCCCTTTCATCTCAGAGACCCCGTAATGATGGTGTCATGGAATATGAGATATGTATATGTTCACACATCTCAGTGTATACCGAGCACCTAGTGCATGCTCAGCTACGTGCCAGACATAGACAGGGTGCCCTGTGCTACAGGAGTCAGAGAAAGGAAATAATGTGGACAAGCATGTCAGACAGACAGACAGGCAGACAGAGATTAGGTGATAATGCAAACATAATCCAACACCAAACTGCATAAATAGGACACACTTGGGGTAATGAAAAACTAACCAAATAATTACCCCTTAGAGTTTGAAGGGTGAAGAGTATGTGGACTTACAAAATGGAGGCTATTTCAAGTATAAGAAATGGTTTGAACAAAGAGAGGTAAAATTAAGTATATTTGACTATAAGAGACAAGCTCATTTCCAAGTAATGGAGAGATTATGTGAACATTTGAGGATCTGTAAGGAAAGTTGAACTGTACCATGTTCCTATTAATCTGGGTAATTATGAGAATATTGCCCCCATGAGGCAAAAACCCTCTTTTTTCCTTTCCTGTCAGGGACATTCTAAAGTGTGTTCCTAAACACTTCACCTCCCAGAACATTTCCTTGTCATTTCCACAGGAATTTGTTGAAGCAGACCAGTGAAGTCATGTCTTATTCTTATTAAATGTATTCATGAAGCATTTATTCACTGCAGAAACTAGAAAATTGTTCCTGTCATAATCCAAGTATGAACATTACACAAAGCAAGTAGGAGTGCCTTTGCTCACTGCAACCCTAAGTAATGTCTTCTGCAGCACTGGAGACATTCAAACCAGATCAATGCCTTCCCAAATGGCTGCTGTGAGAGTCAGGAGTTGAAGCTGATTAATGTGCTAAATCTTCCTTCTGAAAATGGGGCCAAGCATGGTCCTCTCTTCCTGTCTCACCTGGGGTTACAATGAGGGGACATGCTGAAGTGGGGAGACAGAGGATGCCAGTAGAGGAGAGCATGAACAAGCACTTAGGAATATTGTTAGGTCTCAGCCACAGGGCATTGCATCAAGTCATAATTTATCCTCAAGTCATTAATGCAACATCTTCTAGGAAGGGTTTGTGTGTAGGTTTTAGTTAAAGCAGACTTCTTCTGAGTAGCTAAAATGTATGTGTGTCCATTTTCCTGCTTACTATGTGGAAAACCTTGTGGAATCTACCTTTGACAGTGGAGGATCACAAAAGGCATTCCATTATATATTCACATCATCATCTAAACTCCATCCTCACCAAGTTTCTGAAATGTACAAAATTAGGGAAATAGAAAATTAATGCTGATTGGTGAGAGAGAAATTTGGAATTTGAGTTTCTGATCCCTTGCAAATATGACCCTATTTTCTTAATGCTTGCCTCAATGAAAAAAATCTATAGGGGATGACAACCCTTTTAGAAACTAAGGTGGCTCATAGCCTCAGGTCTGTGCCCAGAGAGAACCTAGAGCAGTGATCAGTGAGCATGTTTATTGTAGGGGGGATGGGAGGCCACCATGAGACAGTGGGAGGGAAGCAGGATGAGGCAAGAGGAGATGATCCGGAGCTTACCTCAGCCCGAAACCATGGAAAGCTGTGAGTGTGAATAGCACCTGAAGGCTCCCCCCTTGGGGTTGGTTCATCTGCTCACATACATATCAGTCACTACTAGCTACAGGCTGTCCCCAAAGAAAGATGTCTTCCATTTGGTAATTCTGCAGAAGGGGCGACCACGATAGCCATTGCATAGATTCATATCAGCTGGCAGATAAATCCACCAGCCTGCTTGTTCCATCAAGTCAGGATCAATAGCATCTACTCCATTCATTATTCTCTAACGGACAGTATGGGCTGTACTTAATAAGAGCTAGAGAAGCCTCCTTGGAAAACGCAATGCTTAAACTGAGCTTTGTAAGATAGATCACCATAGGCAGAGATTGATTTGAAAAGTCTTCCTTGTTCTTTTGCTGTCAGACAGTAAACATTACAAATACTTTACATGAAACTCTGATATTTCCAAATCCTACCACAGTGATGGCCAACTATTGCCAACTATAATCTTTCCTCCTTTTCCACAGAAAACATGCGAAACAGGACTTGGATTTTAGCCATTTCCTTACAGCTTCAACATGGGCCTAGTCATTCCTTTGCAATAGGACTCAATTCATGTGTTAGAAAAATTCTATTTCCCACTTCACTTTGTTCAAATTTTTGATTAAAGCAAGTGACACCATCTACAGTAAGTGAAAGTGCTGCCTTCTCGCGAATGCTATGAATTTGCCTTGCTAGCACTGCATTTAGCCAGATGTGTTTGTGAAGTATTATGGTGCTTCCTTCCTTCAGACAGGAACTTCTCCATTCCTACCCTAAGTTATCTGGAAGTAGAAGATTTTGAAGGAGTGACGTGAGGAGAAAGGTTATCATCCTCTATTTTTCTGGCAAACTCTAGGACTTGCTATTTGTCCCATGTGCTACAAATGTGTGTTGATTTAGAAACCTACATCAATGATCTATCGTGACTCCAGAGAAAGGTGTACAGGGACTTGAATGGCATCAATTTCATACTCAGCATTAGAACAAGTGCATTGACACACCATGAATATTGTCATACAATTGTTAAATCCCCTTATCGAAAATAGGTTTCATTACTATTGTGATTAAAACAACCTGCCAAATGAGAGTCCCTTCAAAAGCAGGTATAAGCTAAATGAACTGCATATATGTAATGATTTTGAAATATCTTAGAATGACAATGACAGAGCATACATTTACCAGGCTTGTGAATGGTGAAATGACACTGTCGGCATGCCTGCAAATGTGAAGGCTAAATGGCACAAATGCTTATTCTAAGAGAATAGCACTTAATGGAGGTGGCGTTTTACTCTCCCTGTTTAGTTCAGACAGAGTTGGAAGCAGAACACACTAAATAACACATATACTCCTTGGAAATGTGTTTTACTATTTTATAGTCAGTCATCATGTGATAACAGTTTGTATTTCATCAGAGACCAGAGTTTAATTTAAGGACAAATCACCAAAATCAGGTCATGTTTTCCCCATCCTTCACCCCCACTACGTACATCTATTTCTTCAGACTCATTTAGGCTTGGAAAAGCGTTTCCTAACCCACACCTTGTCTTCATCAAAGTCTGTCTGGGTAATCCACAGTGTCTGAGAAATATACCATGACCGCTTTTTGACCCACTGACACAGCTGTAGGCTTTATCATTTTCCTCATTACAATGACCTGGATAGCATTTCAAATACTCAGAGTCACAACCTTTATTGTTTACCAGATGGGCTGTGAAATGTATGCTAATGTTCATAATAGGCTTATACAAGGTTGTTTATTGTCTGAAAAATAATATGAGCATTATCCTCTATGGTTTTTTTTCTCTCATTGGGTTTTCTCTTTAACAGGTATTAGGAAGTCTAATTTTGATTAAGTAAATATTAAGTTTCAGCTTTATAAATGATGGTTCACTTAGGCACATACTTCAGAGGTATTAGGGATAGAAAACAAGAAGAATCAGCCAGATAAAGTACGAAGAATGTATAGAGCCATGCATGCAACTTAAAGTACATATTTCATACTAGAGTTGAACATACTCATTCAACTAGAGTCAACTGTGGGATAAAAGTCCATTTATAGGTTAAATGCCTATTAAGGTGACCCTTGAACATACAGAACAGTAAGCTATAACTATACTACCCTGACCTTCAAATACCGTGTGTCTTTGTTTTGTGTACAGCTATTCATATACGTCCCATTTCTTTTCTTTTCTTTTCCTTTTTTGGTCTTTTTGATACAGGGTCTCCCTATAGCCCCAGCTGTCCTGGAACTCGCTCTGTAGACCAGACTGGCCTTGAACTCATAAAGATCCGCCTGCCTCTGCTCCTAAGTGCTAGGATTAAAAGCGTGCACCACCCACACCTGGCTAATGTCCCATTTCTTTTCTAAGTTTACTTTCCAACCAAAAAGATGGTGAATTTAAGTTGCTTGGGAGGAAATAGCAGGTGACATTATGAAGGAATGAGGAGATGAGTAGTATGGTGCGTGATTTGGAGTGGGACACACTAAAAGCGACTGGGCCTCAATCTCATTGGAGATTATGTGGGAGGTTTTGTGTATCCTGCCTCAGACAGGTCCCAGAGTACCATCAAGGAACCTTCATTGGTTGGAAGCTACTCCTGGGCATTCTCTTCCCATGTGCAAGACAAATATGTCTAACATACCAGAGAGAGCTGATGAGCATAAAAGTGCAAGAAATTATAGGTGTGTCCAGAAGATCCACAGTGAGACCCAGTGTAAGTCAAGAACTCAGAGTCTGAGCAACTTGTGCCTTTATTTTTGTCAAGCTGTGCTAGATGGAACGAGAACTTGAAATCCTAGAGAATACAACTAGAATCTGATTCTATCAATCTTTTAATCATTTATGGTGAAGCACTTTGACACTTAATGTTTAGACCATACCATATGTATCAGTTTGACCTCTTTGAGGTTAGAGGCTGGATCTCTATTCCTTTATGTAAAACAGGTATAAAAGAGTAGTTCCTGAGCTGGAGAGATGGCTCAGCTGTTAAGAGCACTGACTGTTCTTGCAGAGGACCTAAATTAGATTCCCAGCACCCACATGGTGGTTAAGAACCATCTTTAACTCCAGTTCCAGGGAAATCTGACACCCTCTTCTCACCTCCATGGCATTACATAACCCAGGAGCACTTACATGCAGGCAATACACTCATACACATAAAATAATAAATAAAATATTTTGATAGAGTAATTCCAAGGACTAAATATAGTAATGCTTTCACAAAAGTATCTAAAATAGCTTCTGAATCATAATTTTAAAATACCACAGATTTTAAAGGCGTATCCCTACCGCCACTGCTGTTTCTGGTTCTAGCTTCCTTTAGGAATAACATCATTCATGCATGATAGACGATGAGCCAAGATGGTACTGAGGTATGGTAAGTTGTCAAAGATCTCCAGTTCTGACATTTCTCTGGAAGAACTCCTGGAATTCAGAAAAGCTGTTATGCTTCTGTTATAGTTTATTATGCCTCAATAAGACAGGTAATAATCTGCAGAGGAAAATTTTGCATAGGGCAGAGTCTAGCAGAAATCAGCTACATGTTTCCGGTCATCTCTCCAAAGGGTGTCAGGTGAAAAGTGCCTCATTCTCCAGCAATAATGAGAGACAACGTGTACAAAGTGTCACCAACGAGGGGAACTCACTCAAGCTTGACTTGGGCTTCAGTGGAGACCAGTTCCATAGGCCTAGAGCAACCAAGGGATTGACTTTCCATACCCTAGTCTCTAGATCCTAAGAGCTCAGATTCATACAATGTAGCCCAAACTCCAGGAAATATGTGGTGTATTCAAATAAGTATGGGAGCAGCTGAGTGCTTCTGAAAAACATTCTCATGTAAGAAGAGGGAAGACTGCAGAAGAATGAACAGCCTTATTAAAAAAAAATAAAAAGAAATAGTAATAATATTGCTCAAAATAAAGAGGAATTTTCTTCTTAGGAAGACTCATGGTCCGGGGCTGGAGAAATGGCCTAGCAGTTGAAAGCACCGACTGCTCTGGCAGAGGAACCAGGTTCCATCCCCAGCACCCACATGGTGGCTAAGAACCGTCTTTAACTCCAGTTCCAGGGGAATCCGTCGCCCTCTTCTGACCTCCGCAGCATTGCATGACACAGGTGCACAAACCTACATGCAGACAGTACATTCATACACATACAAAATAAATAAAAGTAAATAAAAATAGAAAGAATCATGGTGCCATTTATTCAAGGATATTAAATTCTGAAGCTCCAAACCAACATGTCTGTGAGACTGAGGGACCTCGGGAGCAGAGTGGACATCATGCTGCCACCAGGGAAGATTATGAAAATGAAAGGGACATAGTAGGTCCTGGAGAAGCTATGTTGGCCCTACAGGAAGTGCTAGGGTTTCTAAGACATGAACAATACAGGACATGAAATGAGCCACGTAGGAAAGTGTAAGTATTCTACTAACCTTCTTTAAGAGGAAAAGGAGTGAAATTGATTCCAGCAACATATCCCTCTTAACTGAATATGTCCTAAATATAATCGGCAGAAAAATCATTAAGGATATAGGTCACATTGCTGTTTTAACATATACTTCAGTTTTAGCATATTGTAATTCAGGTAAAGTCACACTGCAAGTGGATAGTGATATCTATATTGCAAAGCAACCTAGGAAATAATCATCCATTTCTCCAGAGTCGGTGGGTGTAGTAAGGCTCCACCCTGTGTACATTTCACTAAACATTTTCAAACTTGGGGCAGCATATTGTCTACTGCAATTCTCCTCGTCATACAGTGTTTGCTAAACATTTTATCCAATCCTTTAACATACATTTCTTGCATATATAGCATCATATTAAATGTTTTGATGGCAGATTATTATCTTTGTGTTAAACATTAAAAACAGGTTTAACAAGTATGACAACATACTTGGGGATTCAGAACTAGGAACAACGTAAGGCTCCAAACTACAGTCTGTTCTCAGCAGAGCTTCCCTGTACATCACCCCAAATAATATGGGGGTGAAAAGATTAATTGCTTGCTGCCAAAGTGAACCATGGGACCTAATGTGACACAGAAAGGCTCAGCAATAAAGGAGCCAGAAGCCTCACAGAGCTCAGTCCTCCAAAGGGGAGAAGAATGAGGCCCTTGGAAATACTTGCAATTTCATTACGGCCTTAGATCTTGTGATAAGCTATAAGGCCACCACCTTGTACTGGTAGAGAATGAAACTATTATTTACAAGTCGTTTATAAACATTTCGATTCATGAAGTCGCATTTCATGTTAATTCCTGGGAACTTCAACTGAGTCTTCAGTCATTGGTGGAACTGCCCTGCTAGAACCCAGAGCGTCTCTTGAATCAGTCCAGTGTTTCCAGGTATTTCCGGGCATCAACCTCAAGGTTGTTTTTATTCTTTATCAACCTGGAGTCCTAAACCAAACTCTGAGGAAATTTATAGCCTTTAAAAAGTATAACAAATCGAGTCAATAAAAAAGTTATATATTCTTAAAATGATGAAAAAAGTATAAGCATTTGAACTATTTACCAACCTAGTGATAATCATTTAATCCCCCACGAAAAAGTCCCACAGTCTATATACTTTCTAAAAAATTTTTATTGAACCTTTGTACATTTCACACAACAATTCTTAATCAAATTTAGATTCCCTCCCCAATCCACGCCCTCCCAAAACCCTTACAGGACCTCATGTATTCCACCATACATCCTCATGCATTCTGCCACACATGTCGAGTCCCAGCCAGTCAAGAATTTGTACCCAGCTGTCCTTAAATGCAAATATATCCACCAGAATCTACTCAGCCTATCTCAAGATCATGAGTAAGGCATACTCTCACCCAGTAGTCATCAGTCTCTAATAGATCTCAGTCTAGGGCCAGCCTATCACCCATTTCTCTGGCTCTACTCTGGGCGCTTGTCTGATGGAGTTGACATGAGTCCCGTGCTCGATGCCACCATTGCAACAAGCTCACACGTGTGAGCTCCCAGTGGCCTGAAATCCTCTGCTCCCCTATGTTCATTAACCAGCCCTGACTCTTACAATCTTTCCACCTGCTCTTCTACAATGATCCCTGAGCCATGGGTGGGTGAGGTTTAATACAGGAGCCCTATCCAGGGACACACACCCTACAGTCTCTTATTCTTTAAAACTTGGCCAGTTGTGGACTTCTGTGAGCACACACTCTATTGTATGAAGGGATGTGTTAGTTTTCTCTCTACCCCTCATTCTGCTATGTTCCATGAGCCTTGGATCAACTGCAGATGTGTCACCTAAGACTTGTCATCTCTCAGATATATTCCCTGTGTCTGACCACTTGTGGGACTCTGCAGTAGCCTCCATCTTTTGCAAAAAGAAGATTCTTTGATGAGTGGTGTATGGCATGCTTGTCTATAAATATAAGGATCCATATCTAACATATAGTAAGAAATTCCATTTGTCTAGAGATATGACAGAGATAGGGTTTTCTCTAGGATCTATGTCCTCTCCAGCCATGTGCACTTGGTTGAGTTTACAGTGCCACCTGTCAGTTCACCCCCATTGAGAAGGCTTTAAATCCTATTACATAGCTGTTGATTACCCTTGATAACAGTGCACCAACAGAGGTAATTTGCTATGCTGGTTGTTGTGGTTATAAAGCTTTAAGGCTGGTTTGGACCAGCCTATATGGTTTTAGTCATTCCCGGGACCAATTTGCTGGCTTGGATAGTTGATCAACTTTCTGCTTTACATATATGGAGAAACATATTATGTGACAGTAAACCAGCACTAATGAAAACTCAAAAATAATAATACATAGATGAAGGGGCTAGTGGCAGCAGGAACAAGTTGGTCCTTTATATTGCTGATTCTCGGCCTCCATTGCACATGGAGATCCCATAGGAAGCTTGGAAAATCACCTGAGCTCTCAGCAGAGACAATGATGCATTGGCTCAGAATGTAGTGTGAGCATCAAAGTTTTCAAAGCTTTTCTGATGGCCCTAATGCACAACTAGAATGAAAAGTTTCTGCTCTGCAGTCTCTAAACATCATCCCTCAGTCACCTGAGAAGCATAAACTTAGTTAAGTAAACAGACCTTATTTCCTGAGATCCATATAAAAATACATTTAGAAAATAAAGGTAATGCTACACCATCAGTTTTAATGGAGCAAATAAAACAGCCAATCAAACTATATTTTTCCCATGGCTATTTGTAATCCACTGAAGATGTAACCCTGTGATAAATTCTACTATAATTAAATACCAGGAAAAATGTTATTTTTCCCAGACAAATGGTATACTTAGTTAATCTACTGAAATAAAATGAATTTTCAGCTTAGGTATCTGAAATGCCTATACCTTTTACTCTTAGTACTTTTGCAATTAATTATTTTCAACTTAAGTCACAACTATTTATTTTCAGAAGTATATAAAGCAAGCTAAAGGATAATATTCCACTTATCCTAAGTATCATCTCTAAATTTACCTGTCTACTTTGTCCTCAGATTCTCTTTTTTATTATTTTTCTTTTGTGTATATGAGTGTATTGCCTGCATGTGTGTAAGTGCATCCTCATGATGCAATGCCCACTGAGTCAGAAGAAGGCGTTGGATCCCTGGAGCCCTAGTTACGAGTTACAGATGGTTGTTAGCTGCCATATGGGTTGGAGTGATAGGCATATATGTGCAAATTTTGCTCATTTTACAGGTTAGTAAGCTCACAGTAAGGTTAAAATACTTGTTCAAGTTTCTATAGAGTCAAAAATGAATGAGTCAGAAAATGAACCCAGAAAGGTTGAGATTGGAATCTACCTGCCATAAGAGCATCCTTGCCAAACCCAAGCTACCAGATGGGGTATTGGCAGACAGCAGTGAAGAGCTGAGTTTTGAATCTAAGCCTAGAAAACCTTTGGATAGCTCTGGGAATCTGCATCTGTAGGCAGGAGGGGAAGTCTTCAGGACTGGACAGAAAAGGAAAGTGAGCTGCAATGACGCTCCCATAAAGCTCTCAGGAGCCAGAGTGGGTAGTTAGTTGGGGTGAGAGGCCTTTTATATCCTAGAGTGACTGGTCACTGTGTACAAGCTGCCCTTGGAAGGAGACTGACTTTAGGGGAAATAATCTTGGGAACTGGGGATTAAGTTCTCTATTCCCAAAGGGAAATCCCAGCAATGCATCACAGCATTCAAGCCAGAGCTGCATAACTGAACATAACTGCAGTAATTAACCTGCAGGTTCATTCTTCCAAAGAGTATTCAGCAGATTTAATACTACAGATCCAGTCACAATCCACTCTGAATAAGACAGAGCATTCCAGTGTTAATTAATGAGCTTGGCCACAGTGGATAAGAGTACCTGGACAAGCTGAGATGGCCATGGGCAAACACACTACTCTGAAACCTGACCATGTCTGTAGGCCAGCAGGCTCCCTGAACCCAAGCTTTTAAAGCACAATCAGATGCTTCAACTCCCAGTATCTAGCCTCTCTGAGGAATGCTGAACCTTTCAAATGGATGTATTAAAATTAATAGTGAACCAGGTGTGGTGGCATATACCTTTAGTCCTTGTACATAGGAGTTAGAGACAGGTGGAGCTCTGTGAGTGAGTTCCAGGCCCAGCCGGAGCTACAGGGATCTCCTGTTTCAGAACAACAGCATCAACAAAAATTAATGGTGAAATTAAAATGCAATCTACTAAATACTTAAAGTAAGTCCATGAATATTCTATAACATCTTTAGGAACACTGAATACTACAACAATGCAAAAGCAGCATATGTTCAAGGCCAGCCTGGTCTACTATAAACCAACATCTTACATGAACCTCAATTAAAAAGTCACTCACTACTAGCAAATAAGTCATTGTTCTAGTCATTGGTTTTATACTTTGGTAAGATCCTTGGTTTTCTTCTCTGGCAGCTTATACAGTATCTTCAGATACTTTGAGAGGAGGCTTCCAGGTCAGTTCCACCTCAATCACTCCAAGTTCTGTGCTCAAAGCATGTCCTATCTTCAGAACTAGGATTTTTTATGTTCTTTTTTATTGATATTTTGTGTATTTCATACATCATTTTTCTTTTTTTTTTTTAATTTTTTTTTATTATTATTATTTATTTCTGTATGTGTACGAATGTACTGTCTGCATGTAGGTCTGTGCACCCGTGTCGTGCAATGCCGCGGAGTTCAGAAGAGGGTCTCGGATTCCCCTGGAACTGGAGTTCTCCTGGAATTGGAGTTACAGACGGTTCTCAGCCGCCATGTGGGTGCTGGGGATCGAACCCGGGTCCTCTGCAAGAGCGGTCGGCGCTCTTAACCGCTAGGCCATCCCTCCAGCCCCACATCATTTTTCAATCCAATTTGGAAGCACTAGGATCTTACCTTCAAATTCTGAGAGTCAAGCAAGTGCTGTGCCAATAGCCTGTATTACTTTGGGAATGTCTTGAACTACTCTGAACAACAGTGTAAAGGGAGGTTTTCCTTGCCCAGCACTGTGACTTTGTTATGTAGCCTTCAGCTACACCCATTCACTCACATTTATATTATAAGTATATTTTTCAGTAGGCTTATTAAATACTACATTTCCCTTCAGTGCAGTGACCCTTTTATGTTAGGGATAATTAAAATTGGACTTAAAGCTTGCTCAATGGGAGGGAATTTAGGCATGGTACTGAAAATACAGCCAACTATACACTGCTGGAGATGTCATAAACCCTCGAGAAAAACCTACTTCAGTTACTTCCGTAGACAAACTTAATGTCTTACTATATCCCAAATATGTATCCTTATGTTCATAGACAAGTGTAGCTCTCACCACTCATCAAAGAAGCTTCTTTTTGCACCAGATGGAAACTATTCCAAAGTTCCACAACTGGCCAAATGTAGAGAGTGACTGTGAGGTGCCCAGCCCCAAATGACACTTTAATCATGCAACTTCTACACATGATATCCTATTCATCACCAATGAAAGCACCATAGTGTGATAATCTCCAAAGATCTGCATAATGACAAAATGAGTTGACATGCCCAAGTGGATAGGGGAAATTTCCTAGGGTCCCACGTCGAGATGAAGTGCCACAGGCAATCCATAGGTGTTGAAGGAGGGAAAATCTAGTCTCTGGTGACTAGCTCCCCAAGAGGTTCTCTAATCCCAAGTGGGCTCAGTGCATTATATACATATATATGTATGTATATGTATATATGTATGCATACAAGCTTATGCATGTATATATAGCAATAATAATCAAAGAAGAGGACAAGAAATTGGGCAGGAGTAGGAGGGAAGATGGAAGGAGTTGGAAAGGGACAAGGAGGGATGGAAATGGTCCAAAAGCAGTACTCACATATGAAATTCTGGAAGATAAAACATATTTTAAAATAAATAAATAAATATATAACATGTTCTTTAGGAAAAAAATATTAGCAAGTCAAATCTAATAATATAGAATTAAGGCCACACTGATCTGCATAGTGAGTTTCAGACCAAATGGGGCTATAGGGAGACCCTGCCTCAAAAATATGCTAATTATTACAAAATTGTATGTTATAAGGTTAATATATTAAAGTTCATTATTTTCCAAGGGCAAGTGTGATTTTTACATTAAAAACACAATATTATTTCACCAGTGCTACCAACATGAAATACTTAGGTAAAGACCCAACAAAATAAGTACAGGATTTATATAAATAAACTATAAATTTTGATGAACAAATCAAAAAATAATTAATTCCATGCATAAGTAACTTAATTTAAAAGTGAGGACTGATGGCAGTGCAGTGGGCAAGTGCTTGCCTAGTATTTACAAATCCCTGAATTTGACTCCCAGCACTCCAAGAAAATAAATTTAACTATAACCTCAACACAGAGCTCACAAAGCAGATACATAGATGGTAAATAAGAAGGTGAAAAGATGCTCCCCATCACTGGTCATGTAAGGACTACAACTGCACATTCATAGAACAGACAAAATTCAGGACACGGGCACCAGAAGATCCTGGTGAGGATGTCACACCAGAGGAATTCTCATTCATTGATGCTGAGAATACAGAATAATACAATATGGCTGCTTTGCAAGATAGCCATGCAGTTTCTGAACACTCAGGATGAGCTCCAGCTATAGTGCTTCTGCTGTCTATCCTAAGGAGCTGAAAATGCATTTCCACACGGAACCCAGCACATGGACATTTACAGCAGCTGATTCGTAATCATCAAAACTTCAAAATTCCCTGTGTGTAGGTGAGCAGATACTTTATAAATTACAATGCAGCCACACAATGAAATCTTATTCAGTACTAAAAGGCCAGTCAAAGAAAGGGAGGAACCAAATGCATATTACTACTGATAGGAGCTAACCTGAAAAGCCTTCATGCCATGTGATTCCAACTGGATGGCATTTTAAGAAAGGCAAAACTAAGCAGACAGGGAAAAGATGAGTGGAGGTGACAAGCTGAGGAGCAAAGACTTCTGGAGCAGGAAAAATATCCTGTGATACTCTAGTGGTGACCGCGAGCTTATGCATTTGTCCAGACCTACAGAATGCACAGCACAGACTGAGTTCTAATTGCATACACTGAGTGATACTAATGTATCCAGGGCAGTTTACCCATATTAATAATCTTATACTCAGGCTGGAGAGATGGCCTAGCAGTAAAGAGCACCGACTGCTCTTGCAGAGGACCCAGGTTCCATTCCCAGCACCCACATGGCGCCTAAGAACCATCTTTAACTCCAGTTCCAGGGGAATCCGACACCATCTTCTGACCTCCGCAGCATTGCACGACATGGGTGCACAAACCTACATGCAGACAGTACATTCATACACATAAAAAAAGAAATAAAAATTAAAAAAAAATAATCTGGTACTCTAAGAGGAATGCCCATAACCAAGGAGACTACAAGTGTGAGGAAGCCGGCAGGACTTGAAAATTCTCTACTCTTAAACTTGCTGTGAACCTTATACTTCTTTTTTTATTAAAATTTTTTTAACCCAGGTCCTCTGCAAGAGCAGTCAGTGCTCTTCATCACTAGGCCATCTCTCCAGCCCCCCATACTTCTTTACCATCTTAAATTTCCTTTTAACAGTAATACACATACTCACACATACTATTTTTTCACCATTCACACTCTGTTAATCAGACTTATGTGATATAAATTGATTCAGCAAGTGATTTGTATGTACTTTGCAAGTTCAGTCTCAAGCTACATGTCCTTTTACAAATAAGGAAGTAGCCTGTTATCCAGATATCAAAAATTATGGTTGAAATATATAGTACAAACTTACTCTCATATTTAGTTTTCTTATTTTTCAATAATCTTTCAAACACTTAGCTCTTTTCTTTCTACTGAGAATAAGAGTTCCAGCTAGCAAAGCAAATTTTTTATGAATAGATATTTATAGTTTTTAATAGTGGATAAACACACCAAAAGCTACATTAGAAGTCCTAGAAAACTATTGTCTCAGGAGGCATGAAAGTTGTTTAGTTGCTATACAGAACTGGATTGTGGGAAGCTCACTGTTTCTGAACAAAAAAGCCCTCAAAACCCCAGTTCCTTAAAGTGTAGGTTTGTACATTGAGGGGCATGGACCCAGAGAAGCTGGGAAATCCACTAAGGAAGCATTTATTACCACATTTATTGATAGATATGACTTCTAGTCTAGTCATTGCTATAGTCCTCGAGGTTGATTTCTCTCTTGCTCTAAAGTATCTTATTCACTGTAGGTTCAGCTAACATCTTGAGGGGGGTAATAATTGTACCAGACACATTGAAAAAACAAATGAATAGTTTAAATAAAAACAATTATTTAAGCCAGGTGTGGTGTCATGCCTTTAATCCCAGCACTTGGGAAGCAGAGGCAGGTGGATCTCTGTGAGTTCAAGGCCAGTTTAGTCTACATAGTGAGTTCTAGGACAGCTGGAACTCCAGGGAGACCCTGCCTCAAAAAGAAAAACAAAACATCTATTTAAAAGTTGCATAAGATTTATTATCTTCTGTGGGAGACACTGATCCTCCTTCAAGGAAAGACTTGATGTCCACCCCTGGCCATGTGGTCAACCAGATAGCCTTCAGAACCTTCACAGTGTGCCTCAGTTTCAGAGAATGGCCTTGTCTTAAATAGCAGCCATTCCTGGATAAATCCATATGTAATGATTGATCCAAGTGGGTGGACATCCAGTCTAGTTGGAGGCAACTCAGAAGGGCCACTGTCACTCCAGAGCTTGCAGTAGGGTTTGGGCAAGTCTGAATCTGGGACTGCATCACCCTTGATTTTCCCTGATCCCTCCCCTGCTTCCTTCCCTTTTAATTCATGCTCTTTGCTTCCTAGGAAACCCAAGATATGGCTGGAGTGATGATAATACAGCAGTAAGGAATATTAATTTCTTTCAGTCGTTTTTCCATTAATGTCACAGTCTTCTTTCATCCTTCACTTCATCCAGGGGTGACAGCTTTTAAGAACCCCCAGTGGATAGGGGCTGGAGAGATAGCCTAGCGGTTAAGAGCACCGACTGCTCTTGCAGAGGACCTGGGTTTGATCCCCAGCACCCACATGGTGTCTGAGAACCATCTTTGACTCCAGTTCCAGGGGAATCCAACACCCTCTTCTGACCTCCATGGCATTGCACAACACAACACAACACAACACAACACTGCACAAAACCTACTTGCAGACAGTACAGTCATACACATATAAGAAAAAATACAAATTAAAAAAGAACCCCCAGTGGATACCCAAGACTGAAGCTAGTACTAACCATGATGTGTACTGCTTTCTGTACACATAACACAACTTTGATAAAGTTAAATTTATAACTTAGGCACAATACAAGATTAAGAGTAACTAATAATAAAAAGATGAATTACAAACTGGTAAAACTGCTTTTTTTAATTGACTAATAGACATAGGAACTGTGAAAAGGATTATTCTCTATTCAGAACCAAATATAATACTAAAGTCTCTTTAAGCTGTGCATATAAGCAAAATATATTAATACAGGAGAGCTCTGATATCAGCAATGGATTATTCTGCCAAGGAGATGTGGGCCAGGGGATCCAAGCCCCCCAAAATGTAAAGGCTTCTTGCCTGTAAACTGGGATACCTGCAAGAACAGAGGCAGTAAGGCCCTGCTGTCAAAGACCTCATGTAAGCATGGGAAGGTTGTATTGAGACCGCACTTGCAAGTGTACAGTTGGTCTCTGAAATACCAGAGAGTGTTACCAAAGGACACTGAACCAATAAAGTAAATGTTGGTTTCCTTGAGTCAAGCAAGACTCCTCCATCAGCATCAGCTATACCTCAACTGCCTGGAAATACTGTGCAGCAGTGGCAGTCATATGTCTGTATATCCCAAATCTAATTGGTTATTAGCTCTCTCCTTGGAGGAATAACCCACAGCTGATGCCACAAGCTTACAACCTCTAGTGGTTAGGAGATGTTATAAGCCACAGTAAGAGCTTGTCATCTTTTACAGAAAAAAAACGTAATTCATTGATTAGCATACCATCCAAACATCTGTGTCTATTCCAAAGTAACCTACCATAATAATTAGTGCTGTTTAAATACCTATATATCTAATTGCTTGCGCTTCATTAATAGGATTGAAAAGTTATTCCTGGACCAACTGTCAGCCCATGAAAGGAAACAGCCAGAACTGATCAGAGTCCAAAACAACATCTCCAGAGAAAGTAGACTGTTTAGCTTCTCATCCACCTGTGCCCCTTTTCTAAGCCTAGGGAACAATCTGTGGAAGAGGGGGCATGGTAGAATGTAAGGGCTGCAATTGAGGTGAATGGTAAAACTACAGCAATATAGACTGTTGAACAACTTGATTGTACATACAAGCCCCTCCAGCTGGATGGTGGGAGCCTTGGGCTGTGTGGGTTTGGGCACAACTGCTTGCAAATTGGTTTTACATGAAGGATGCTTGTACTCATAAAAAAAGAGCTAGATATTGAAAAGTCTTTAAAGCAGGTTTTCATGCCAGGCCTGAAGAAGGCCAAGAGCTTGGAGGAAGATAGTCATTAAAATCCACTCTGTAAGGTTTGCAGTTTAAAATGGTATACTTAAAAATAACATATATTTATATAGAGAGGTATTTCAGTAGAGATTTATACAGAAATACAAAATAAACCATATAAGTTAATGGATTTTATTTCTTTGAAGTCATAGTCTAGTCATATAGCTTTAAAGAGCAAAGTGTATATTGGGTAAAATTTATTTGGCAGGTATTCAACTCTGCTCAAGCTTTGTCCACATATTATAGGATATTTTAAGGCTTAGTAAAATGTTTAGATTAGTTAAATTTGGTAGTAGGTTTTGGTGAAAATGGTAATACATTTGAACTAATTGGGAATATAAAATGTTAATTGTTTTATTTATAATTTGTATTAAATTTCCAACAATAACGTTGGGGTTAAGGTACACAAATGGTCTCTATATTTTTCTGGGTTATACAATATCACCTTGTAATGCTTTCTTTTACTTGTAGGATAATTTAGAGAAATTAAGTTTAAGTTTACTTCCCAAATAAGTAGCATGCAGTCAATGATAAACTGGGTAAATTTAATGAAAACTTATGCCTTGGTTCCTGTTCATAGGTATGTGTAATACAACTTAGGCATCTATAGGTCAAAACATGAAAATTTAAAAAACAAAAAGAGGGAGGTGGGAGGTGGGGTAGTATCCCTTCTGGGATACAAATGGAAAATTCTGTGTTCCAAACCTATTGATAAATTTTCAATTTTGAGATCTTAAAACTAACAATGGGAGATTTGTATGTTCCCACAGGTAAAAACACCAATCTAAATACCTGAAAATATACAACTTTTGGCTGTGCAGGATGGACTGGGAAATGCCAGCAGAGAGGCTGACCCATCTGAACATTAAAGAAAGTGGAACCTCAGACTGCCTGAGTCACAGACACTGGGCATCTCTCTGAATTCTATTGGGGTTAACTGTTTATAATGGGCCCTAATGAAGTTTACCTTCCAGATGCTGAGAAACCTTCCTACCTCTCCCCTTTATAGGAAAAAGAAAAACAAGATGGTAATGAAATCATTCCCTAACTGTAAATTAGAGCCAACTGTTATAGCGATAATTTCTTATTAAACAGGTATAATTACCCTTTTTTAATTGACTGGTAGACATAGGAACTGTGAAAGGATAATTCTCAGTGCCAAATACAATAGTAAAGTCTTTATAAGCTGTGTAATTAAGCAAAATATATTAATACAGGAAAGCTCTGATATCAGCAATGAATTATTCTGCTTATGAGATGTTGGCTAGGGGATCCAAGTCCCCAAAATTATAAAGGCCTTTTGCCTATAAGTGGGATATAAGCAAGGAGGAAGGTGGTAAGTCCCTGTTGTCGAAGACCTGGTGTAAGCATGAAAAAACATCTTGAGATGTCACTTGCTAATGTACAATTGGCCTCTGAAATGCCAGAGAGTGATACCATAGGCCACTAAAGCAATACAGCAAAATATTGTATCCTTAAGACAAGCAAGACTCCTCTGTCAGTATCAGCTATACCTCAACTGCCTGGAGATACTGTGGCAGCCATATATATATATATCCCAAATCTAATTGGTTATTAGCTCTCTCCTTGGAGGAGTAATTCACAGTGGATGCCACAAGCTTATGTCCTCTAGTGGTTAGGAGATGTTATAAGCCACAATAAGAACTTGTCACCCTTTATAGAGAAACTACAGTTTGTGGATTAGAATACCATCCAAGCATCTGTGTCTATGCTCACAGCTTAGCTTGCCATAATAATTAGTAGTGCTTAATCTGTCCATACCCTTTAACTTTTCCTCAGAAACCAAAGTTTAGAAATCCTGAACACTTTCCAATTGCTTTCAAATCTTTCACATTATATGATACTCATTAAACACTGAATTTTCTCTTTAAGGTATTAGTATCCTAGAAAGCAAAAACACTGTCATTCATTTTGAAGCAACATTATAATTTAGTACATTTAGTAGTTTTGCCTTGGGTAGCTTTAGCCATTTTAAAGGCCACATAAAAATGTTTAGTCATATTGAGTTCCTGAAGTTGTAATAATAAAATAAAAAATTAGTGAGACAACATTAAAGTTTAAAACCTCTGTGTATCAAAAAAAATGAAAGATTAATACAACCCCCCTCAAAAAAGCTGGGTGTGGTGGCACATGCCTTTAATCTTAGCACTCAGGAGGCAGAGGCAGGTTGATCTTTGTGAGTTCAAGGCCAGCCTGGTCTACAGATCAAGTTCCAGGACAGCTGGGGCTAGAAGGAGACCATGTCTCAAAAAGACCAAATAAATAAATAAATAAGAAAGACAATAAAACCTTTACTCTTTTTCTTAAAAAAAAAAAAAAAGTAAAAATAGATAGAACAAACTTATTGCAACATACTTTCCCACAGAAATATATATGATTGAGTTGAGCGGACATTTTATAAAAGATTAAATTGAAAGCTCAATGATATATGACAAGATGTTCTCTTTCACCAATTAAAATTCCATGGTGAGAGCTAAGAGAGAAGAAAAAGACATATCACACATTGGTTTTGTTGAGCAATTAGAACATTTCAGTGCTGTCAGTGCCGTCTAATGGTTTATGAGAGCTGGACATCTGTGTGTAAAGAACTAGACATCTGTGTGTAAAGAACTGGGCATCTTTATATCTACAAATTCCACTACAAGGTATGTCCATCAGGAATTTATACTATATATTCTCAAAAGATACATAAAAATCATTTTAGAAACATCATTCATAGATAAATAAGAACACAAATAATATCTATCTATGAACAATAGAATAGATAATTAAATCTTATAGTCATACTGTGGGCACTGTACAGCAATTAAAATGAGTACTTACCCCTCACTACAACATGAATAAATGTTAAAAGAATGATGTTGAGGGGCTGAAGAGATGGATCAGCAGTTAAGAGTAATTCATGCTCAGAACCAGATCCCAGAGCCCATGTAACAAGCTAGGAGTGGTCTTGTATATATCACTGTAAGACCAGCACTGAGTTGGGGCAGAGATAGAGGGAGGACTACTTTGCTGGCTTCTAGCCAAGCCCAAAAATGTGAGTTCCAGATTCAGAGAGAGACCCTCCCTCAAAGAAATGAGGAGCTAGAGGAGGACACCCAACTCCAGATATATATGTACTTGCACACATGTGCACATATACTACAGAGAGAGAGAGAGAGAGAGAGAGAGAGAGACAGAGACAGAGACAGAGAGACACAGAGAATGATTCTAAACGAGAGAGGGCAGCTTTTTAAAAGTGTATACTGTATTATTCCAATCAAAAGCAGGCATGACTGATTTATTGTTAGCAATCAGAGTGCCTCTTTGGAGAGACTAGTTTTAGAAAGAAGAGTAATAGAATTTTCTGGAACTAATATCCTATTTCCTGATCTGGGTGCTGGTTACACAGGTGTGCTCACATTGGGGAAATTCGGTGAGCTGTGTTCTTTATTACCTGTTCTCTTCTCTGTAATGCTTTCATAGAAAGGATTACTTTAAAATGAGTATGTAGGGTAAATATTTGATATTTAGTTGGAGCAAATCTATCTCAATCCATGGCTGGACCAGGTTACAGCTTCTTTGTGTTTCTTTCACATAAATATTGATTTTATTAACAGTCAGATTAAGGTGATGCACATAAGCATGCATACAGGGAGTGCAGTTTCAGAGAAGAGCTTTTATCATTTTAAACACTTGTTGAAACGTGGTTGACACACAATAAGTCAGCCATATTAAAACTAGTCAATCTGAAAAGTTTCTGAATGCCTCTGGTGGCCTGTAACAATAGTCCATTCCTTTTTATTTTAGAGTAGTATTCAATTGCATGAATATTACATGATTTGTTGATCTATCCATCTCTTGATGTCTCTTAGTGGATATTTGTTTCAATTTTTAAAAACAGATAAATCTCCTTTGAACACCTGATTAAAAGCTTTTGTATGGACACATAATTTCATTTCTCTTAGATAAATACCTAGATCACTTGGTGAGCATGATTTATACACTTCTTTGTTACTTTTGGACATGTTCAAAGGGAATTTATGATAATTACCATCATAAGAGACTATATTAAATCAAGTACATAAGTTTATACTTCAGAATAATCAGTTCTCACCCTCTTCCTTCCTGAAAGGACAACCTTCTGGCCTCTGATTATCTTTCACAGGTAAAAATCATTCAGTTAGGATTTCTTTTGTATTTACTGATATGTAATTCATATGCTTTATGCAGAAACCTGGGACATCTTTTAGTGAATGTTACATGCTGAGGCATCTGTGTATTACAACACCTGGCCCTGCCTGTTCATCATTTCCATGTTCCCTAGAAGGGTATTTCCATTCCCTTCTTTTAGTGTTTTTCTATATTTTGACTTCATTGTTTATTTCAATGTTATTAAAAATATCTTTCTTTCCACACACAATTTTATTACCAATTTCTGAATAAAATAAAATGTGGTCATTTGCAATAGAAGACTGGATACTTTCTGAGATGTCTTTCTTAAATAAATAAGGACGATGAGGGGCTGGAGGGATGGCTCAGCGGTTGAGAGCAGCAATTGCTCTTGCAGAGGACTGAGGTTTGAGTCCCAGCACCCACATGGCAGCTAAGGAACATCTTTAGCTCCAGTTCCAGGGGAATCTGACAGCTCTTCAGACCTCAGTGGCATTGCAGGACATGGGTTCACCAACCTACATGCAGACAGTACACTCTTACACATAAAATAAATAAATAAATAAATAAGAAATAAGAAAATAATTTACAAAATAAGGACAATGATGTAATGCATGACCTAACATTTCCAAGGATTTTCATATTTGCTCACTGACTAGGAAGTAACTAGAGGTTAGAGCTCTAGGAGACATGACACTGAACCTCTGCACCCAGATCTAGTTCATCTTGACCACCAAATACTGGATGATGGGAACAGTGTGTGTATTGTCTAAGAACACTTCCATCTGTGGCTCTGTGCAGCTGGACAGTCTATTCTGTGGGCATCACTGACTCAAAAGTATTTCAGGGCAAAGTGGAGGGTGAGAAGGATAATGAATTTGATGCAGACTGGAGGATACTCTGATCCAGGAGACAGGGTGTAGGACTTCAAGTCTAAATAACAGTGGCCACCAGCAGAGAGGTGAAAGAGAGCAGAAAGGAAAATGACACAGTGTAGAGAGCATATGATATTTTTGCACAAATGAAAACAAGTTAATTCAACAGTACTGACAATCTTTCTAGGAAAAAGAAGTAATAGCAAGTTAGCATAAGGTATGTCTTTTATTCAATTGAAGAGGAAGCATTCTGTCTGTTCCTAATGTTGAATAACCCCTCTGTCTACTCTCTGGACCTCATTCTGCTGCTTTATATCCATTTTCTTTCCCCTTTTGCCAGATTCAAGATATAATTTACATACTATAAGACCCACTGTTATAAACTGTGGAACTGGCATCTTCACAATTGTACAAGAATGAGCTTGCAAGAACTAGACAATCTTTAATTTAAGAAGAGTGCAGAATTGACAAAGTAAGAAAGGATACTACAGTCTGGATAAGTGTTTCTCCAAATTGTCATCCTTGGGTGGTGTCATTGGAAGGTAGTAGAACCTGTAAGAGGCAGAGATTAGTGAGAGGCCTGAGGTAACTGAAGCCATGACCTTCACATGGATTGAGCCCTTTCTTCTTCTCCTTTCAGGTCCTGGTCATTCCTGCTCGGACATGAGTTCCCTGCTACTGTCATCCACCATGTCTACCAGGTCCAGTGTTATGTGTCCTTCTGACGTTGACTAGCACTCCCAGCGTTCTGAGTCAAGAGAAACCTTTCTCTTCATAAGTCCATCTTCTTGGTTATTTCTTTATAGTGACAGGCTAACAGAGTTTCATTCTGAGCAAAGACACTTCAAAAGATATTTCCTATTCTCTCTTGTAAAAGTTTTCATTTGTATCCTAACGTCTCTTCCATGATCTTGACCCCAAGATCTCATTAAGCTCCCTTTCCCTCCTACTTTGTCACAGAGTTATCATTATGTCTTTACCCTATTCAAAGAGTACTGTAAATTTTCTGGGGCACAGGGAGCGGAAAGGTTGCTGGTCTGGATACTCTACATGTTTAATGTCTCATCAATCACTCTGATTACTAACTTTACAACTAGCATTTTCTCCTGTCCTTATGGACTTCTGGCCTGGCTTCACCTGGCTTGCTTAGGAAGAATGGCATTTGTTCATATATACATCCATACAGCTGCTCACTCACCTAAGCAGTCCTACTTGCTTTAGAATCCCCCAAAGTTCCTTGGGATCTGTGGTCAACTGAGGTAAATTATGTATGTCACCATGGGACACTGGGTCCTTTTTTCAGGTTTGGGTCTTCTAGATAAAAGGATTTAAGAACAAACACAAAGAATAGTTTGTGAGATTTAGGCAGAGAAAACAACAATGAAGGTGAGTTTGGAATCTTAGAAGCTGCTGGGAGAAATGTGACAGAAAGAGGAGGGACGGGGAAAGTCACACTCTGAGTTAGAAGTGGAGAGTGAGCAGATTCAGTAGTGAAGATCTAAACAATTGCACCAAGGCACAGGACTTTAGAAATGTGAGTGCCCATTTCATTAAATGGAACGTGAATCCTGCACCTCTTTATCTCTTCAAGTGTGTCCTATTTTTTTTTTTTTTTTTTTTTTTTTTTTGAAACAGGATCTCCCTATTGCCCCAGCTATCCTAGAACTCACTCTGTAGACTAGGCTGGCCTTGAACTCACAGAGCTCCACCTGCCTCTGCCTCCCAAGTGCTGGGATTAGAGGTGTGTACCACCACTCCCAGCCTTTTTCTTATCTCTCTACTTAGGCTAGTCTTCTTTAAGTTGTAAAATAGGATTTCCTCTTTATAACTAGAGAGGTGGTGCGCAAACAAGAGAGGGCCCCCGCTGTCTACCTCTACGTTTGTATGGGAGATTCCCAGCTACTTTTTTCATTTGTAAAGGGTATAACTGACCAGTGACCATTCCTTTGTGACAGAGGATTCTAATATGCTGATATCTGTGTCTCAGGTGGTGCCTCAAAAGCAGGTAGCTATCGATGGCCTTTTTTTTTTTTAAATTCCCTTTCTTTTTGTGTAATCTTCCCCCTCAGATAGGTATAAAAGGAAAAACCAGCAGACTGCAAGGTGACAAGAGGTTGATGGACCCACAGACTTGTTACAGAAGGACACCATGTGACCACTCAGTAAAAATCAAGAACTCTTTGTTGGTGAATTAAGATAGCTAATACTAGCCAGGTGTGGTGGCACATGCCTTTAATCCTAGCACTCGGGAGGCAGAGGCAGGCAGATCTCTGAGTTCAAGCTAGCCTGGTCTATGGAGAGAGCTCCAGGCCATCTGGGACTAAAGAGGGACCCTGTCTCAAAAAGACCAAAAAAAAAAAGAAAAGATTGTTAATACTGAGTTATTATTAAGCAATGTGTGTTACTTGTCTTTTTATTGTTTGTTTTGTGACATTTTCTTAGACCTCTTTTTTATTTGGTCTTGACTTAGACATCTTTTTTAAATTGAATTTTTGTGTATTTCATACAAAATTATCATTTTTATATAATGCTTTTTTTGATGCTTTGTGTATTTCAAACACCATTTCTCAGTTTGTTTAGACATATTCCCCTTTCCCTTCCCCCCATCTCACCCCAGATCATGCATTCTGCCATAATTGTCCTGCATCTTTCTCTCAGTCTTTTTTTTATGGTTAGGAATTCATATTTTCCTCCTTTAATTTTATATCACTTTAAAATATGAATACTTATTTTCCACTCATATAAAGTAATTACAGAGTCTGAAAGTAAGTGGTGGATCAATTCTAGAGACCATTAAGAGATTTACAGTATAACAACATAGTTGCTTTCAGATAAACAGAATAAAACAATAATTTGTTCAGCTTGCCTTTGATCTGGGGATTTGGTGTTAGCATCCACAAATGATTGAGACCATTCACCACTTGTTTTTCTGGGACTGTGTTACTTCACTTAGCATAATATCTTCTAGTTCCATCCATTTACCTGCAAAGTTTATGATGTCATCTTTCTTTACTGCTGAGTAGTATTCCATTGAGTAGATGTATCACATTTTTGTCATCTACTCATCTGTTGAGGGGCATTTGGGTTGGTTCCAGATCTTCGATATTGTGAAGAGAGCTGCAGTAAACATGGATGTGCATGTATCTTTGCGGTAGGATGAGTCTTGTGGGTATATACCCAGGAGTGGGTATATACTACCACTGGGTCAGGTGGTATGCTCATTTTGAGTCTTTTAAGGTTCTCCACACTACTTTCCATACTCGTTGTACAAGTTTACATTCCTACCAGCAGTGGATGAGTAGTCCCTTTTCCCCACAACCTCTCCAGCATTTGATGTCTTTTGTGTTCTTGATCTTAGCCAGAGTGAGATAATATCTGAAACTGGTTTTAATTTGCATTTCCTTAATTATTAATGATGTTGAACACTTTTTAAAATGTTTCTCAGCCATCTTTACTTCTTTACTGATGAAGTCTCTGTTCAGCTCTTTATTCCATCTTTTGAGTAGGTCATTTGTTTTCTTACTTTTTTTGTTTTTTGAGTAGTCTATATATTCTTGACGTTAATGCTCTATCAAATGAATCACTGTGAAGATTTCCTCCCACTCTGTAGGTTTTCTCTTGTGCTGGATAGCTTTGGTGTCAACTTGACACACCCGGGTTGAGGGAGTCTCAGTTGGGGAATTGGCTCCATTGGATTGGCCTGTGGCCACATCTGTGGAGTATTGTCTGATTGTCAAGCAGTGTGGGAGGGCCCAGCCCACGATGGGTGGTGCCACCGTGGGCAGGTCGTTGTGTACGGTACGGGAAGGTGGGCTGGGCATGAGCCAGGGGAGCAAGCCAGTGAACAGCATTCCTCCATGGCCTGTGCTTCAGCTCCTGCCTCCAGGTTCCTGCCCTGAGTTCCTGCCTTGGGCTCCCTAAGTGATGAACTGTGACCCAGGAGATGTGAGCTGAATAAACCCTTTCCTCCCCAAGTTGGTGTTGGTCAGAGTGTTTTGTCACAGCAATGGAAGACAAACTAGAACAGAAATTGGTACCAGAAGAGTGGGGTATTGCTGTGACAGACCTGACCTTGGTGTTTTGGGGAAGGATTGTGGAGGCGTTTGGAACTTTGGGCTGGGAAGATCATTGAATGCCTAAAGATTGTTGCTGTGGAGCTTGGAGCAGTTTTGCTGAAGGAGTTGTAGAAGATGGAGGCCTGGCTTGTGAAGTTTCTAGTTTCAAAGGGGAGCAGAGATCATCAGGACTGTGTAATCTGTGGGTTCTGGTCAGCTGGGGCTGAAGAATCAGCTGTAAGTAACAAGAGACCAGAACCTGAAGTGAAATCTTTGTTGTACTGGGACAATTGATGCTGGTTAGCTGGGGCTGAAAAATCAGCTGTAAGTAACAAGAGACCAGCATCACTGTGGTGAAATCTTCTGGGAAGAATTTCTTCAGGGTCAGCACACAGAAGCTGTGTTCCAGAAGGGGCCTGAGCCTCCATCTCAAGCCAGAAGCAGGACTTGGTAGTGTGTAAGAGTCTCCTATATGGTTCTGGTGTTGAAATTTGAGGGGGTCACAGAGAGCAGCCGAGGCTTGGCACTGTGAGAGGTCAGGAAAGACCATTGGTGGAAGTGCACCTCGGTTGCAGTGAAGACCCCAGGATTGCAGGGGTCATGGAGAGAAGCTGAGGCTTTGCACCAGGAGAGGTCAGAAGAGACCATTGGTGAAGGTGCTGCCTCAGTTTCAGTGGCGACCCCAGCTTTTTGGAGATGCCGGGACCCTGGGACGACCACCAAGAGCAGCGGTAGGTGTAGAATGGAGTCGGCCTGGGCCTGCGAGATGAGTGTGCCACGGACGGCAGAGTCGGAGAGGGGGAGCTGCCGAGACCCTTTGGAGCCCAGAAGATCGTGAGTGAATCCCAGGTGTCCAGCCTTGAGCTACTTTGCTGGACTTAGGTTTTGTTTGAGAGTGCCTGATTCTTCCCTTTGAAATAAGACAGTACTTGTTTTGGATTTTACAGCAGCCCACAGTTAAGAGACTTTTAATAGACTGAACTTTTAAGCGTTTGGACATTTTAAGGACTGTGGGGCTTTTAAGGTTGTACTGTCTTAGGTTGTGATTAATGTTAACATCATACTTTGGGGATAAGAACTGGAAAGGTGGTAGTTTAACAGTTATGTGTTTTGTGTGTCAAGTTGACAAGGGGTCAATTGTGCTGGATAGATTTGGTGTCAATTTGACACACCTGGGTGGAGGGAGCCTCAATTGGGGAATTGGCTCCATTGGATTGGCCTGTGGCCACATCTGTGGAGTATTGTCTGATTGTCAAGCAGTGTAGGAGGGCCTAGCCCACGATGGGTGGTGCCACCCTGGGCAGGTTGTTGTGTACCGCATAAGAAGGCAGGCTGGGCATGAGCCAGGGGAGCAAGCCAGTGAATAGCATTCCTCCATGGCCTGTGCTTCAGCTCCTGCCTCCAGGTTCCTGCCCTGAGTTCCTGCCTTGGGCTCCCTAAGTGATGAACTGTGACCCAGGAGATGTGAGCTGAATAAACCCTTTCCTCCCCAAGTTGGTGTCAGTCAGAGTGTTTTGTCACAGCAATGGAAGACGAACTAGGACATCTCTTCACTTCCTTGATTGTTTCTTTCACTGTACAGAAGCTTTTGAGTTTCATGAGGTCCCATTTGTCAACTGTTGACCTTATTTCCTGTGCAACTGCTGTCTGATTTAGAAAGTGTTTTCCTACACCTATGTCTTGTAGGTTGTTACCAACTTTTTCTTCTATCGCCTTCAAGGTTTCATGTTTTACATTGAGATCTTTGATCCACTTGAAGTTGATTTTTGTATAGGGTGAGAGGTAGGGGTTTAATTTTGGTCTTCTACAAATGGTGATCCAGTTTTGCTAGCACCATTTGGTGAAGATGCTATCTTTCCTCCACTGAGTTATTTCTTTTTTGCCCCTTTGTCAAATATGAGATGGATGAAATTGTATGAGCTCAAGTTTTGATCTTCAATTTTGTTCCAATGGTCAATGGGTCTGTTTTTGTGCCAGTATTAGGCTGTCATTATGATTGTAGACCTGTAATATTGCTTGAAGTCTGGTAGAGCAATCCCCCCTGTATTACATTTTTCACTCAGGGTTGCTTTAGCTATTCAGGGTCTTTTGCTTTTCCATACGAATTTAAGGATTTTTTTTCCAAGTCTGTGAAGAAGCTCATGCCGATTTTTATTGGGATTGCATTGAATCTGTATATTAATTTGAGTAAAATGGACATTTTTACTATATTATTTTTTCCAATCCATGAGCATGGGAGATCTTTCCATCTTTTGATGTCATTTTCAATCTCCTTCAAGGGTTTAAAATTTTTGTTGTAGAGATCGTTGATATCTTTGGTTAGGTTTGTTCCCAGGTATTTTATTATTTTTGAGACTATTGTGAGTGGGAAGGTCTTCTTATATTCCTTCTCCACTTGTTTATTGTTGGTGTAAAGAAAGGCTACTGGGACTGTGGGGATAGCGCAGCCGTTAAAGGCTGAGGCTAAGAACCGCAAAAGAAAGGCTACTGAATTTTCCAGGTTCATTTTGTATCCCGCCACTTTACTGAAACTCTTAATCATTTCTAGAACTTTTCTGGTGGAGTTTTTAGTATCCCTTGGATAAACTATCATATCATCTGCAAAGAGGGATAGCTTAACTTCTTTTTTTCTGATTAGTACTCCTTTAATTTCCTTCTCTTGTCTTACTGCCCTAGCAAGCATTTCAAGCACTATGTTAAAGAGGACTGGTGATAGGGGGCAGCCTTGCTGGGTTCCCATCTTTAAAGGAAATTGGTTCCAATTTTTCTCCATTTAGAATGATGTTGACACTAGGTTTGCTATATATGGCTTTGAAAATATCTTAATCATCTTTGCACCCCCTCCCCCATCCACACTCTCCCAGACCCCCTCCCCACCAGATTTCATGTACTCTGCCATTTATGTTAAGGTCGATTGAGTCAAGTTAGTGTACCCAGACTTCCGTCAGTGCAAGTTCATCCACTGAGGTCTAGTCAGCCTATCTAGGGTCACACCCTAAAAGAAGATCAGTACTCCTTCACACAGCAGTAATCAGCTATCAATATTTCTTTGGCTAAGATTGAGCCATGCAGCTCATTTCCAAAGTTCCATCTTGGCTTTCTGTCTGCTTTGGTTTGAATATGCCTTGACTATGCTGACACCATTGCTGTCGGTTCATATGAACATGGTCCCAGGCCTGTAAGACTGTTTCCTTATGGTCATGCACCTTGTCCCCTGGGTCTTACACTCTTTCCTCCCCCTCTTCCACAATGGTCCCTCAGCCCTGGGTGGGTAGAGTTTAATAAAGGAGTCTTGTCAAGGACCTATACTCTGCAGACTCTTATCCTCTATGTTTTGACCATGTGTGGCCTTTTGTGTCCATTGCCCTCTGTTGAATGATGGAGCTTCATTGATGAGAGTGTAGAGATACATTCATACTCTCTCTAACCTGTTCTGCAGTATTCCATGAGTCTTAGGTATAGAAGTTTCATTGTAGATGTATCACTTAGGGCTGAGCATTTCACAGACACTTATTCTCTATGTATGACCAGTTGGGTAACTCTGTAACAGTCTCCATCTGCTACAAAAGAAGGCTCTTTGATGAACGGTGACTAGCATACTTGTCTGTAAATATAAGGATCCATATTTAGCATATTGTAAGAAATTACATTTGTGTAGGGATGTAACAGTATTAGAGTTTTCTCTAAGATCTATGACCTCCTCAGGCATTCATATTAGGCTATGTGTACAGTACCACACATGAGCTCCATCCCACTGAATGGACTTTAAGTAACAATTAGGTAGCTGTTGATTACCCCCAAGATAAAAGTGCCACTACTGTCCCAAAGTATCTGCTGTTCCAGTTATTGTTGTGGTCCTTAGTCCTTAAAGCTGGAGTTGGACTATCAATTGATGTTCTCCCTTAGGAGCTTGCATAGCATCCTCAAAACTATGAAAGTTAGCCTTCAGGGAGGCAGGTTCCAGGACAGTTACAGCTCCTCTGCTCCAAGTACTGTGTCCGAAGTATGTCCCATCTTCAACAGTAGTATCTTATCTTCACGTTCTCTAGGTAATCAAGGATTCTGGCAATAGCCTGTGTAATTTTGGAGCCTATTAAACTACCCTGGCCAACAACTCAAAGGGGGGTTTCTCCTGTCTGGCACTGTATCTTCAGCTATATACACATACACATGTAGCCATATTGTATATATAGTTTTCTAGTAGGCTTTTGACTAATACATTTCCGTCAGGTTTCTCACACTAGCTAAATTTTATTTATTGCTCTTCTCTCTCTTTCCCTATCTAGCCCTACTTCCTACCACCCAGTTAAAGTCCCCCATTTTTCCCATTTCACCATTGATAATACCTGTCTCCTATGGTCCCTCCTTTCTTGAGCTCCTTCTTCTCGTTTACCTCATGTTTACTTGTATAACCATCCAATTCCAATACTGCATTTTACCCATTTCACCCTTGGTAATACTTGTCTCCGACTGATCTTCTCTCTCAGGCTCCTTCTTTCCCTTTACCTCCTTGGTTTCTTTCCATTTTCCTGGCTCCTGCAGTTACATCAGAATATATACTCACATATAAGGATTTGGTGCTAAGATCCACAAACAAGGGAGAACATCATACATTGTTTGTTTTCCTGAGTCTGAGTTACTTCACTTAGTATAAGGGTTTCTAATTCCATCCCTTTAGCTGCAAATACCATGTTTTTGTCTTTCTTTACTACTGAGTACAACACCATTGTATAAATGTACCCCATTTTCATTATGTTGTCATTAATTGAGGGACACTTAGGTTGCTTCCATTTCTTAGCTGTTGTGAGAAGAACACAACAAACCTGTATATACAAGTATCTCTGCAGTAGGATGCCTCCTAGTGGTATAACCAGATCATATGGTAGGTTCATTTTTAGTTTTTATGAGTTGTCCACACAACTTTCCATAATGGTTGCATGAGTCTGAAATCTTATTAGCAGTGAATGAGCAGTCCCCCGTCCCCACATCCTCTCAAGTATTTGATATCATTTATTCTCTTGATCTTAGTCTGGCTGATTTGGGTAAGATGAAATCTTAAAGTGGGTTTAATTTGCATTCCCCTAATTACTAATGATTTTGAACACTTTTTAAGATGTTTCTTAGCCACCTTTGTTTCTACTTTTAAGAAATCTCTGTTCAGATCCATAGCACATCTTTCATTGGGTCATTTGTTCTCTTGATACTTTGTTTTTTGAGTTCTTTATATATTCTAGATGTTGAACCTATTTCAGATGTGTTACTAGTGAAGATTTTCTCCCACTCTGCGGGCTTCTCTTCACTTCCTTGGTTATTTCCTTTTCTGTATAGAAACTTTTTAGTTTAATAAGGTCCCAGGTCTTGATTGTTGACCTTAATTCCTATGCAATTGATGGCCTGATTTAGAAAGTCGTTTCCTACTCTTATACCATGTAGGGTACTGCCTATGTGTTCTTCTAACAATTTCAGTGTACCAGGTTTCATATTAAAGTCATTGATCCATTTGGAGTTGACTTCTGTGCAAGGTAAAAGGTAAGGGTCTAGTTTTATTCTTCTGTAGGTGAAGATTCAGTTTTTCCAGCACCATTTGTTGAAGATGCTGTTTTTCCACCAGTGTGTGTTCTTGGCATCTTTGTCAAATGTCAGGTGGATGAAATAGCATACACTCATGTTTGGGTCTTTAATTATGTTCCATTAATCTATGTGTCTGTCTCTGTGACAGTACTGTGCTATTTTTATGATTATAACTCTGTAATATAGTCTGAAATCTGGTATGGTATTCCCTCCAGCATTGTGCTGTTACTCGGGATTGCTTTGGCTATCTGTGGTATTTTGTGATTCCATATGAATTTTAGGAAGGGTTTTATAATTAAGAATACCATGGGGATTGTGATTGTATATTGTTTGTGGTAGGATCATCATTTTCACAATATTAATTATTCCAATCCATAAGTCTGGTAGATCCTTTCATCTCCTGGTGTTTTCCTAAAGCTCTCTTTACAAAGATTTAAAATTTTCATTGTACAGATCTTTAATGGTTGATTTTACTCCTAGATATTTTTGAGGCTATTGTGAATGAGTGTTTCTCTGTTATTGGTATATACAAAGGTTACTTACTGATTTTTGTACATTGATTTTTGTAACCTGAAACTTTGCTGAAAGTGTTAATCATTTCTAGGGATTTTCTGGTGGAATTTTTGGAATCTCTTAGGTATATTATCACATCATCTGAAAATAGGGATAAGTTGACCTCTTCTTTTCCAGTTAGTAGTCCTTTTACTTCCTTATTACTCTAGCAAGAGTTTCAAGCACTGTATTAAGCAGTGGAGATACTGAAGAGCTTTGTCTGTTTCCTGATTTTAATGAGAGTGCTTCCAGTTTTTCTCCATTTAGAATGATGTTGGCCATGGGTTTGTTTTATATAGCTTTAATTATATTGGCATATGTTCTCTCCTGTCCAGTTTCATTTAGGACTTTTAACATAAATGCATGTTAGATTTTGTTCAAGGCCTTTTCTGTATCTATTGAAATGGCCATGTAATTTTGTCTTTGAGTCTATTTATATGATTTATAACATTTATTGATTTAAACATATTGAATCATCCCACTATCTCTGGAATAAAGTCAACTTGATCATGGTAGGTGATCTTCCTAATATTTGTGTATATGGAGTTTGCAAGTATTTTGTTGAGAATTTTTGTATGTATGTTTATTAAAGACATGGGTCTATAGTTTTCTCTCTTAGTTATGTCTTTACCTGGTTCCAGTATTAAAGTGATGCTATGTCATAGGAGGGATTTGGGAGTTCTCCTTATTTTATCTTTTTAATGATTTAAGTTGATTATAGATCTTCTTTAAATGTCTGTTAGAATTCTGCAATGAATCCATTTGGGTCTAGTCCATTTTTTAGTCAGGAGATTTTGTATTACTATTTCAATTTACTTAGTTGTTATGAGTCTCTTTAAGCTGTTGCTCTCTTGGCTTAGCTTTGATAATTCAGCTATTTATCCACTTCTTTTAGATTTTCAAATTTAACAGAGTCTGTTTTCTTTTTTAATATTCCCTTATTATGTTCTGGATTTGTTGTGATGTTTCCCCTTTCATCTATGATTGTGTTGATTTCTATTTGTTCTTTCTTTTGGCTGAGTTAAAGGTCTGTCTATCTTGTTTATCTTTGCCAAAAAGCCAGCTCTTAAATTCTTTGATTCTTTGTATTGTTTGCTTTATTTCTATTTCATTAATTTCTGCTCTGTTTTGATTGTTTCTTCTCATTTACTGAGTTTGGCTTTCATTTATTCTTACCTTTCCAGAATCTTCTGTTACAATGTTAAGTCATTTATTTGTGTTCTTTCTGCTTTTTAATGCAGAAATTTAGAGATATAAACTTCCCTCTTAGGACTTCTTTTAAAATGTCCCAGAGGTTTTGTTGTGTTGAGTGATCCTTTTCATTTAGTTCCAGTAATACTTTTATTTCTTTTCCCAACTTCTTCTTTGACCCATTTGTCATTCAGGAGTGTGTTGTTTAATGTCCATGAGTTTGTGTATTTGTTAGAGCTCCTTTTGTTGTTTATTTTAAGCTTTATTGCATTTTTTCTGAAGAATGCACAGAATTATTTCACCTTTTTCTATTTGTTAAGTTTTGTTTTGTGTGTCAGCATGTTCGTTTTAATAAAACTTCCATTGGCTCCTGAACAGAAAGTGTATTCTATTGCTTGGATAGAATATTTAGTAGATATCTGTTAGGTCCATTTGATATATAGTATCATTTAATTCAAATTTCTCTTAATTTATTATTTGTTCTCAACCCATCTATTGGAGATAGTGGAGTATTGAAGTCTTCTACTATTACTCAGTTTGGGTTAATCCATGTCTTAATGTCCTGTAGTACTGTTCTTACAAAATTGGTTGCACTAGAGTTTGGTCCAAATACATTCATGATTGTAATATCTTCTTTGTCAACTGCTCTTCTTTGGAGGAAGTGTCCCTCTTTATCACTTCTGATTAGTTTTAATTTGAAGTCTATTTTTATCAGATATAAAATTGCAACCCCTGCTTGTTTCTTACTGCCATTTGCTTGGAATATGTTTTTGTACCCTTTTGCCTTAAGGTATCATTGAAGGTGAGATGAGTTTCCTGCTGATAACAATATGATGAATTGTTTCTTTTTAAAAAATATTTTTATTGGTGTTTTGTGCATTACATACATCATTTCTCAGTCCAATTTAGAATCATTTCCCTTTCCATGTCACCCACCCCACCGGAGTTCATGCATTATGCCCATACATGTCTTGTATCTTTTCCTGAGTCTTTTAAAAGTTTTTCAAATCAGAGGATTATTGTTTTGGGGAGAGCCTTACTGTTTCAGTCAGTTCTTTGTCCCACTTCTTTTGTTGTTGGTGTTCCCTCCAATTTGTATTGCTTCAACACATGCATATATCACACCTATTCTAAAATTATCTCATCTGTAAATAAACTGTATGTTATTTCTAAATTGTATTTCTGAATTCATTGAAAGATGTATTAAATGTATCCTAATGGAAAGTGTCTTTCTTATCTATGGATTATATGTTGCTTTTCCTGTTTAAAATGTTTTATTATTTATAGTTACTTGTGTGAACTAGACCAAATGATGGACTCACTAGGAGCTCACTAATATTACTAGTGCCATTTATATAACCTTGAACAATTCCCACTAAAACTTCCAAGTGAGATATTTGTATACTTTTTGAATTGAATTTTTGTGCTTTTTAAACAATATAATTTAATGGTACAAAGTCTACTTATGTATCTACCCTCTCTGCACTTTCCCTTACTGTTCCCCACAGATTTAATGTACTGTATTATAGATTATATATAAAGAATATATCAATTATATATTAAGAATATATATCCTATAGAGAGAGTCTGATTGGTGTCCCTAAGTGTCCTTTAGTGTGGGTCCAATCAGCGGCTTGTTAAACAACCAAGATTCCCATCCTTGTAAGAGACTGTCTCTCTTGCCCCAAGAAACCAGCTGTTCCCACAATTTCCTTAGCAGGGGCTGGGGGTTCTTAGCCCTTCCTCATGTCCATACTGTTCATGCCTGACCTTCCCATGCAGGATCCTCTGGCTTACACAACAGGAACCCCCAGCATGGAACCAACCAGTGTGGCTGTGGGAGTCATTTCCTTCCTTCGTTCCTTCCTTCCTTCGTTCCTTCCTTCCTTCGTTCCTTCGTTCCTTCCTTCCTTCCTTCCTTCCTTCCTTTTTTTTTATCTTTTTGAGACAGGGTCTCCCTTTAGTCCCAGCTGGCCTGGAGTTTGGTATGTAGACCAGGCTGGCCTTGAACTCACAGAGATCTGCCTGCCTCTGCTTCCTGAGTGCTGAGATTAAAGGCGTGCACCACCATGCCAGGAGGAGTCATTTTCATATCACAGACAGCATTTATTTTCTTATCACAAAGAGCCTTGGACTCCTGCTGCTTAATCTGCTGTTATCTATTTCTTTTCTTCAGGAAGAGCAGGTTGAAGCTCATAGACTGGATTCTAAGGCACTTGATTGTAACCAATTTCTTAACTCCCTGTGTAAAGGCGTCCCTCAGACAATGGCTGCTTTTGGCTTGAAATATTTCCTCAGTGATTTTTGGATGCGAAATACTTTTCTTTTATCACAGACTGGGTAGGGGTGTGTCTATCACCAGCACCTGCTTCCTGAGTGTCTTCCTGGCCATTACCCTCAGTCTTCCATTATCCTGCTGGGTAAAGTTTAAGGTCAAATCTCCGAGTAACATTGCTTCTTTCATATACCTGAGCTGGATTCTGTCTGTCACTTTGAACATGGAATTTCCTATGAGCATGATTAGAATCTTGTTTTGGGGGCTGATGCTCTAGGCCAGCAGCTCCATGGTTTGTATCTTGTACAGACACAATCAGAGAATGAGATATCCCCCCAGGAGCAACTTTTCCCTGTGGTCCTCCCCTGAGTCCAAAGCCACCAAGACCATTCTTCTCTTGGTCAGTACTTTCATCTTCTTTTACACAAAGTTGTTTGTCTCTTTTGAATAATCCAGGCTGGCTCCTGGTGAGCTCGGCCAACATTGTTGCTGGATCTTTCTCAGCTGTGCGCCCCTTTCTGCTGATGAACTCCATAAAGCTCCCCTCTACATTGACTATTCATTTGGCAATTTTTTTTCATACCATCTCGTCTTGACAAAAAATCTGGTGCAATAATGTGAAGATTCTTTATCTTCTCGTTCAATTGCTCACAGGAAGGGATTGTTTCTTGGTTTTGAAAACATAGTCAAAGCCCACGGATTGGGAAGATATAGGTTGTCAAACTGCCTTCTAAATATTTATATATTCACACACAGATTTGATCTTAACCTTGGCCAGAGAAACATTTTATTGCTGTGGGTTATTAATTGAGAGTGTAACATTTGTTCAAACTGTTGAAGAAAACCCACTGTGCATGCTCAGTCATAGACTAGAGAAGTGTAAAGCCCCCTCCAAGGATAAGGGGCCATAGTAGAAGAGTGGGCAGAAAGAATGTAAGAGCTGAAGAATGGAAAGGGGGTGCTCCGGATATGACATGCCTTTGTAGACATGAACTCATAGCAGTTATGGTTACCAGAACAAGACCTGCGCAAGAAAAAGTCCATTAAAATTCGACCACGGAGTAGGTTGGGACTCCTTGAATTTTGTTTCTTAATCTATTCAACTAGCCTGTGGTTTTTGACTGGGGATTTCAGTCCACAGATATTTTAAAATCGTTATTGAAAGATGTGTATTGGTTCCTGTCATTTTAATTTGTTTGCATTCTTGGCCTAATTTTGTGTTTTGACAATTGTATCTCCATTTATTTTCTTCCATTGTCTTTTGAGTATAGTCATTCCTTTCTTCATTATTTATATTACTTCAAGTATTCTCTGAAGGGCTGACTTGGTGGACATAAATTCTTTCAGCTTGTCTGTGTCACAGAAGTTCTTTCTTTCCCCTTCAACTATAATAGAAATTTTTACTGGGTAAAGTATTCTGTTTTAGCATCTATGGTCATTTAGAACTGGCAATACTTTGGTCCAGCCTCTTCTGGGTTTCATAATTTCCCTTGAAAAATAGCTGTAATTCTGATGTTTTTTCCTTTATACATGACTTATTTTTTTCTCTTGAAACTTTCAATATTCTTTGTTCTGCACATTTAGTTGTTTTACTATGATATAGTGTAGGAGTTTCTTTTCTGGTCTATCTATATGGTGTTCTATATATTTCTTTTACTTGTATGGACATGTCTTTACTTAATTTGTGAACATTTTCTTCTATAATTTTGTTAAAGATTTGGTCAATGCCATTATCCTGAGATTCGTCTCCTTCCTCTACACCTATAATGCAAAAAAAAAAAAAAAAAAAAGATCTTTTCATGGTGTTCCACATTTCCTGCATATTCCATTCATTTTTTTTTTAAGTTTTCATGGTTTTTGGTTTGAGGGGTCCAATTCTTCAACTTTATAATCCAATCTTGAAATTTTGTTTTCAATTTCTCTCATTTTATTGGTCAGGCTTTTTCTCATCATTTTAAATTGGCTTGGCTTTTTCACTTCCTCCTTCATTTCAGACTGTTTTCTTCAATGTTTCTCTCTTTTGTGATTTTAGTTAGAAGTTTATCTGTATCTTCTTTTAGTTCTTTGAGTTGTTCATATGTTCTTTAAATTCACTGAATTATTTAATCATATTTGTGATTATTTTAAATTCTGTGTCCTGGGTTTTCTCTAGGGGATTCTTATTGTTGAACTTTTCTATAGGATTGTGTTTGGTTTTCTATAGGTGGTGTTTGGTGGGAACATACTATTTTGGTTTTTCAAATTATTATTATTATTTTAATTTTATTTATTTTTTATGTATATGAATGTACTGTCTGCATGTAGGTCTGTGCACCCGTGTCGTGCAATGCCACAGAGGTCAGAAGAGGGTGTCGGAGTTAAAGACGGTTCTCAGTCACCATGTGGGTGCTGGGGATTGAACCCGGGTCCTCTGCAAGAGCAGTCGGCGCTCTTAACCACTAGGCCATCTTTCCAGCCCTCATATTATTATTTTTTCATTGTGATTTGGTCATTTCAATTTCTTTTGTTGCTTGTGCTTCCGGTATGAAATCCAAGCTTTTTTTGAGCTGAAGTCTGATTCTGTTTGTATCATTGATGCCCCTTGGTTGCTTTCTGATTTGGTATGAAAAGCTGGTTGGTCTAGGTTTCAGATTCCTTCTTTTGATTTTATATTTGAGGGACAAGATGGCTCCAGTCAGGCTTCTCAGGGGGTCTCCAAGAGGGCAAAGTAACCCTAGCTACTTAGGAGAAGTTCAGAAGCCTCAGATGGCTAGTGTTAAGATTCAAGGAGAAAAGATGTGAGATGGATGTGTTAGTTCCTACCAGTCACCAGGGGAGCCTGGCTCTGAGAGTAGGTGGTCCCAAAGCAGAGAATTGGGCAATCCCCGATTTGGGAATCTCATCATTCAGAGGCTGAGTCAGGCACTCTCAGGCAGCCTCCAAAAAAGTTCATAGGCTTCTTTTGATTAATTATTATAAAATAGTTTATTCCATTTGACCTCTGGTGTATGCTTATTCTTGTCTTCAGATCAAATTATGCCTTCCAATATCTTATGAAGAACTGACTTAGGGGTCATAACATCCTTTAACCTATTTTTTTTTATCATAGAAAGTGTTTATTTTCCCTTTTATTTTAATAGATAGTTTTGTTATTATGAGTTGACAATTGTTTTCTTACAGTACCTGGAATAAGTCTTCTGGCTTTAAAGCTTTTGTTAAATAATCATGTGTTATTCTTCTCCTGTCCTACCTATTTGGAGTTCTGTGGATCCTTGTACCTGGATGGCATCCCTTTCTCTATGTTTGGGGAAATTTTGACTATGATTCCTTTAAAATGTTCACTCTGCCTTTTCTGCCTTGATGATCTCTTTCTTTCTCCCGTGCCCATAATCTGAAGGTTTGGACTTTCCATGGTGTTCAACAATTCTCCCACCTTTGTTAATATTTTTTAATATATTGTTGACTTCTACTAAGTGGTCCGATTCTTCTACCTTATTTTCTATCTCTGATTTATTGTTTTCCATCTGATCATTCTACTGATGAGGTTTTCTACCACAATCTTTATTTAAGTAACTGAAATTTTCACTTTCAACATCATTTCAGTTTGGGTATCCTCAGCAATTCTATCCACGTACCTTGTCCTTTGTACCTTGGATTGACATTCTCCTTTCATTCATCGCTTTGTTTATATTCTCTTAAAATATATTCACCAGAAACTCACTAAAGCTGATTAACACAATCAGCAGTGCAGCAGAATACGAAATTAACACACACAAAAAGAGTGGTTTTCCCATATACTAATAACAAACATACCAAGAAATAAATCAGGAAAAGGAAAAGCTTCAAAAAAATAATAAAATATCTTGTATTGAATCAAACTAAGGGAGTGAAAAACTTGTACAATAAAAATTTTAAACACTGGAGAAAGAAGTTTAAGATACCAGAAGACAAATAGAACCCCATGCTTATTAGTAGGATTAGTACTGTGAAAATGGCCACCCTATCAAAGGCAATCTACAGATTCAGTGTAATCCCCATTAAAATTCCAACATGAGTCTTCACAGAAATGGAAAAAAATCTTAAAATTCATGTGCAAGTACAAAAGACCCTAGATAGCCAAAATAATCCTGAACAACGGAAACACAGTTGGAGGTTTCACCATACCTGATTTTAAATTATACCACAGAGCCACAGTGGTAAAAGCAGCAGGATATAGACCCCCCCCCCCAAAAAAAAAGTGCCAGGCATGGTGGCACACGCCTTTAATCCTAGCACTTGGGAGGCGGAGGCAGAGGCAGGCGGATCTTTGTGAATTCAAGGCCAGCCTGGTCTACAGAGTGAGTTCCAGGACAGCTGGGGCTACAGGGAGACCCTGCCTTGAAAAGACCAAAAAAAAAAAAAAAAAAAAAAAAAAAAAAAAACCAGCAGGGTATTGGCACCAAAACAGACACACTGATCAATGGACTAGAACTGAGGACCCAGACACAAGACCCCACGCTTACACCAGATTTTTTGACAATGATGTTAAAGAAAATTAGCATCTTTAACAAATGTCAGAAAAACTGGATATCTACATACAGAAGAATTAAACTTGATTTTTCTATTTTGCCTGCATACAAATCAATTCCAAATCAATCGAAGATCTTAATGTTAGACGTGAAACTCTGAAACTAGAAGAAAGAGTAGGCGGTAGACTTCTATATCCTACTTCAGGATATAGGTTCAGGTTAGGGCAGACCTCAGACCTCACCAGAAAAGTTTCTTTGGGCACTGTACTAAAGTTAATGACAAAACTCACAACTAAAAGTGCAAATAGGAAGTCACTGTGCTGTGCTCAGCTATAACTGGGGGACATCTATATCACGCACCTTCCACAAGGTTCAGGAATCATCACAGAAGACGGGGGAAAAGATTGCAAGAGACAGAGGTAGTGGAGGACTGAAATTAAAAAAACAGTTTCTCCTGGACATGACAGAACATGTCAGAGTGACTTCATTTCCCTCAGGTACCCAGAGGCATCTACATACTCAGATTTCATGCACACAACTTTCTTTAAAACATGCCAGGATTTGTTTTGTTTTTCAATTTATATTTTTGCAATTAATCTTTGAGAAGTTCATATACATAATATATATGATTTTTTTCTTACATGTTCTTTTTTCTAAGAAAACTATGCATAATTTCAAACATAGAGCAGGATAGTTGAATTAATTTTATAGTTCATAGTCTGTTTTCACCTAAATTCTCCCATTGGTATTTTCTTATATACTTTTATTGATGTTTTGTGTATTTCATACATCATCTTTCATTCCAATTTAGACACATTCCCCTCTCCCTGCCCCCATCCCACCCCAGTTCATACATTCTGCCATACATGTCTTGCATCTTTCTTGCAGTCTTTCCAAAGTTTTCACTGCAGAAGCTTGTTGTTTTGCACAGAATTTAACTGTATCAGTCAGCTCTTTGACCCAGTCCTTATGTTGTTGTTGTTCCCTCCCCTTTGTATTGCTCTAAAATATGCCTATATAAACATCACATATGTATCAAAATTATGACCTCCTAGAATAAACTGTGTGTTAATTCTAAAATATGTTTCGGCATTCACATTTTTACCTTTATTTTTTGCAAAAGTAGTAAATAAAATTTTAATAGTTTTAAATCTATAATTTATTAAAATAGCATGTTTCAATTAGGAATTGTTAAAACTAGAAATACAAATGTAATTTTTTTTCCTTCATTTACGTTTTGTGTATTTCAGACATCATTTTTCAGTTCAATTTAAACATATTCCCCTTTCCCTTCTTCCCACCCTATCCCAGTTCATGCATTCTGCCATACATGTCCTGCATCTTTTTAAAATTTTTCTCTGCAAAGGTTTATTGTTTGGGGCAGAATTTAACTACATCAGTCCATTCTTTGATCCACTACTTATGTTGTTTTGGTTCCCTCCCAATTGTATGATGTCTATATACACATCATATATGTGTCAGAATTATGTCTTCCAGGAATAAGCTGTATATTAACTCCGATATATGTTTAGGAGTTCACATTGTTTTCCTTTTAATTTAATATTACTCTAAAATATGAATATATACCTTCCACCCATATACATTAATTACCATGTCTGAAAGTAAGTGGTAAGTTAATTCTAAGGCTCATTAAGAGATTCACATTACAACATCATAATTGCTTTCAGATAGAAAGAAATATACCAATTACATTGCTCAGTTTGCCTTTCAATTGGGAGATTTGGTAAAAGCATCCACAAATGAAGGAAACCATTCCCCATTTGTTTTTGGGGGCACTCTGTTACTTCATTTAGCATAATGACTTCTAGTTCCATCCATTTACCTGCAAAGTTCATGATGTCATCTTTCTTTACCACTGCATAGAATTCCATTCTGTAGATGTACCACATTATTGTTACCCAGTCCTCAGTTGAGGGGCATTTGGGTTGGTTCCAACTCTTTGCTGTTGTGAAAAGAGCTGCAATAAACATAGATGTGCATGTATCTTTGCTCTAGGATGAGTTCTGTGGGTATATACCTAGGAGTTTTATGGCTGGGTCAGGTGATAAGCTCATTTTGAGTCTTTTAAGGGTTCTCCACACTGCTTTCCACGGTGGTTGTACAAGTTTACATTCCTACCAGCAGTGGATAAGTGTTCCCCTTGCCTCACAATCTCTCCAGCATTTGCTGTCTTTTGTTTTCCTGATCTTAGCCAGTCTTATTGGGAGTGAGATGATATCTTAGAGTGGTGTTAATTTGCATTTCCTTAATTATTAATGATGTTGAACACTTTTTAAGATGTTTCTCAGCCATCTTTACTTCCTCACTGGTGATGTCTCTGTTCAGCTCTTTACTCCATCTTTTGAGTGAGTTATTTGTTTTCTTACTTCTTTGTTTTTTGAGTAGTTTATATATTCTGGATGTTAATGCTCTGTCAGATGTGTCACTGGTGAAGATTTCCTCCCACTCTGACAAGGTCCCACTTGTCAGATGTTGACCTTATTTCCTGAGCAGCTGCTGTTTGATTTAGAAAGCCTTTTCCTACGCCTATGTCTTGTAGATTGCTACCAACTTTTTCTTCTATCCCCTTCAGAGTTTTGGGTTTCACATTAAGGTCTTGATCCACTTGGAGTTTATTTCATACAGGGTGAGAGGTAGGGGTTTAATTTTGTTCTTCTACATATGGTGATGTAGTTTTGCCAGCACTATTTGCTGACGATGCTATCTTTCCTCCAATGAGCTTTGTTTGGCCCCTTTATCAAATATGAGTTGGCTGAAATTGTATGAGCTCAAGTTTTAATCTTCAATTTTGTTCCATTGGTCAATAGGTCTGTTTTTGCACCAGTACTAGGCTGTTTTTATGACTATATCCCTGTAATATAGCTTGAAGTCTGGTAAGGTGATCCCCCCTGCATTGCATTTTTTGCTCAGGGTTGCTTTAGCTATTCAGGGTCTTTTGTCTTTCCATATGAATTAAAGGATTTTTTCCAAGTCTGTGAAGAAACTCCTGGTGATTTTAATTGGAATTGCATTGAATCTGTATATTAATTTGGGTAGAATGGACCTTTTTACTATATTAATTTTTCCAATCCATGAGCATGGGAGGTTTTCCCATCTTTTGATGTCATCTTCAATCTTCTTCTTCAGGGGTTTAAAATTTTTGTTGCAAAGATCTTTAATATCTTTGGTTAGGTTTATTCCCAGGTATTTTTTGAGGCTATTGTGAGTGGGAAAGTCTCCTTATATTCCTTCTCCAGTTGCTTGTTGTTGGTGTAAAGAAATGCTACTGATTTTTCTAGGTTAATTTTGTATCCTGCCACTTTACTGACACTCTTACTTATTACTAGGAGGTTTCTGGTGGAGTTTTTAGCATCTCTCAAGTTAACTATCATGTCATCTGCAGACAGGGATAGTTTGACTTCCTCTTTTCCAATTAGTACTCCTTTAATTTCCCTTTCTTGCCTTATTGCCCTAGGAAGCAAGTGTTTCAAGCACTAATTGAAGAGGAATGGTGATAGGGAGCAGCCTTACCAGGTTCCCTCCTTTAAAGGAAATGGGTCTAATTTTTCTCCATTTAGGATGATGTAGGCTGTGGGTTTGTTGTATATGGCTTTGATTATATGTAAGAATGTTCCCTTCAGTCCAATTCCCTCTAGAACTTTAAACATGAAGGGATGTTGAATCTTGTCAAAGGCTTTTTCTGCATCAATTGAGATGATTGTGTGATTTTTGTCTTTCAGTCTATTTATGTGTTTTATGATGTTTATTGATTTACATATATTGAACCATCCCTGCATATCTGGTATGAATCCAACTTGATCATGATTGTTGATCTTTTCGATGTGGGTCTGTATGTGATTTGTAAGTATTTTATTGAGAATTTTTGCATGTATGTTCATTAATAAGATGGGTCTATAGTTTTCTTTTTTTTGTTGTGTCTTTGCCTAGTTTTGGTATTAGAGTGATGCTGGCTTCATAGAAGGAGTTTGGGAGATTTCCCTATGTTTGTATCCTTCTGAATAGTTTGGGTAGTAATGGTTGTAAGACCTCTTTAAATGTTTTATAGAGTTCTTCTGTGAAACCTCTGGACCTGGGCTTTTTTGTTGTTGTTGTTGTTGTTCAGAGGTTTTATAGTATCTCTTCAATTTCCTCAAATGTTATAGGTCTGTTTAAACTGCCAGTCTCTTCTTGGTTAAGCTTTGTTGATTCCCAGGATTTCAGTCATTCATCCATTTCTCTTAGGTTTTCAAATTTAGTAGAGTATAGATTTTTGAAGTAGTCTCATATGATTGTCGGGATCTTTTCTTTGTCTGTTGTAATGTTTCCCCTTTCATCATGAATACTATAGATTTGGAGTTGCTCTTTCTTTCTTTTGGTTAACTGGGCTAGAGGTCTGTTTATTTTGTTTATCTTTTCAAAAGAACCAGATTTTGGATTCATTGATTCTTTGTATTGTTCTCTATGTTTCTATTTCACTGATTTCTGCTCTGATTTTTGTTATTTCTTCCTGTCAGTTGGGTTTAGGGTTCATTTGTTGTGTCTCTCTTGTGATTTTAGCTGCCAGGTTAGTTCATTTATTTTTCCCCTTTCTGTTTTTTTAATGTGGGCACTTAGGGCTATAAATTTCCCTCTTAGGACTACTTTTAATGTATTCCACAGGTTTTATTGTGTTGTATTATCTTTTTCATTTAGTTCCATGAATACTTTTATTTCATCCCTTATTTTTGACCCATTCATTATTCAGGATTGTGTTGTTTAGTCTCCATGTGTTCTTGTAGCTAGTAGGGCTTATTCTGGAGTTTATATTAAGCTTTATTGCACTGTGGTCTGATAGAATGCATGAAATTATTTCAATCCTTTTGTATTTATTGATATTTCTTTTGGGTTCCAGTATGTGATCGATTTTGGAGAATGTTCTGTAAGGTGCTGAGTAGAAAGTATATTTTCTTGTGTTTGGGCAGAATATTCTATAGATAGATATCTGTGAGGTCCAGTTCCAATGTTTTGACCAGTTGACCTATCCAAGGGACTCAGTAGGCTATTGAAGTCTCCCACTATTAGTATGCTGGGGTTAATCTGTGTCTTGAGCTCCTGCAGAATTGTGTTTATAATGTTCAGTGCACCCAAGTTTGGTGCATAGACATTTAAGATTATGAAATCTTCATGGTTAATTATTCCTTTGATAAGGATGAAATGACCCTCTTTGTCTCTTCTGATTAATTTTACTCTGAGGTCTATTTTCTCTGATATTAGAATAGCAACTCCTGCTTGCTTTGTGATACCATTTGCTTGGACTATTTTTCCCCATCCTTTTCACTCTAAGGTGGTGTCTGTCCTTGAGGGTTAGATGTTTTTCTTGTAGACAGCATATGGGTGGGTCTTGTTTCCTAATCCATTCTCCCAGTCTGTGTTTTTGATTGGGGAGTTTAGACCATTAATATTTGAGGCTATTATTGAAAGCTGTGTGTTTCTTCCTTTCACCATATTTTTTGTTTGCATTCTTGGTCTAGGTTTGTACTTACTCTGTTAAGCTTTAGTTAATGTCTCGTTTTAGTTGCTTGGAGACAGTTGCTCCTTTCCTCTCTTCTTTGAATTGCTTCCAGTACTTTCTGAAGTGTTGTGGTTTTTTTATTTTGACCTGTATTCTTTCATTTTGTTTATGTCATGAAAGATTTTTCTTTCTCCTTCAACTATGATTGACATTTTTGCTGGGTATGATAATCTAGGTTGGCATCTAAAGTCATTTATCACGAGAAATACTTTGATATACATTCTTCTTGCTTTCATAGTTTGCACTGAGAAGTCAGCTGTAATTCTGATAGATTTCCCCTTATATGTAACTTGTTGTTTTTCTCTTGTGGCCTTTAGTATTTTGTCTTTCCTTTGGACATCTAATGTTTTAACTATGATATGGCATGAGGAATTTCTTTTCTGGTCTTGTCTACTTGGTGTTCTATGTGCTTCTTGTATTTGTATGGGTTTGTCTTTTTTCAGTTGGGGAAATTTTCTTCTATTATTCTGTTGAAGATCTGATCAATACTGTTGTCTTGGGATTCTCCTCCTTCCTCTATCCTTATTATGGGAAGTTTGATCTTTTCATAGTGTTCCACATTTCCTGGTTGTTCAACTCTTGTGAGTTTTTTAATTTTTTTTTAATCTTTACATGAGGATTCTAGTTGCTCTGTGTTATCCTGCAGGTCAGATATTCTTTTTTCTGCTTCATCCATTCTACTTCTGAGGCTTTTTCCCATCCTTTCCTGTTGATTGGATGAATGTTCAATTCCCTTTTTCGTTTCATCCTGTGATTTCTTTAGTATTTCCACTTTCTTTTGGAACTTGTCATTCTCTTCTTGTAGCTCTTTGCTTTGCTGGTCAGTTTCTTTTTTTCATTTCAGCCTGGGATCTTTTCAGTGTTTCTACTTCCTTCCAGAGTTTGTAGTTTTCTCCCTCTAGTTCTTTCCAGAGTTTATCATTCTTTCCTTCTAGTTCCTGTCTGAGTTTTTCATTCTCTCCCCTTATTTCTCTGATATATTCTTTATGTTCTGTGATTTCTTTGAATATGTCTACCACTGTTGTACCAGGGGCCCATTTTGTATGCCGGGTCAGTGTTGTAGTATGCAGGGTCTAGCCCTGAAGAAGGCCACTGATGGCTTGGCTCCCCCAGCCATCTGCATAGCACCTTCTGGTATCATAAGGCTAGCCAGTAGGAAGGAAATTCTTGGCCAATTAAAGATTCATTTCTCTATATCCTTCAACCAAGATGTACAATGTCTTCAACAATAGGGTCTTTTAAGTAATTATGGTGAGTAACCAAAAGCAATGGCACTAGGCTGAATCATTTTGGAGACCTCTGGTCCCTCCCAGATCATATGGGGTATCCAATGCTTGGCATGGATTAGAAAGTACAAACATGCACAAGACACCACAGGAGATAAACAATGCAAGGAGTGTTCATTAAAAGAAATCTAAGGAAACACAACATGATCAATAACATGACAGGAATTAATATACATATTCAATAATAATTATGATTAATATTAATGTGTCAATCCCCACAACAAAATGACTAGCAGATTAGATTAGGAAACAGTCTTCATTTTTTATTTGCTGCTTTCAAGAAATACACATCATCATCAAAGATAGATGCCACCTTAGGGAAAAACAAAAGAAAGATATCCTAAGAGAACTGAACTAAGAAACAAGTAGGCTTAGCTATTCTAATATTTGATAAAATAGACTTCAAACCAAAAATAATCAGAATAGATAAAGAATGTCACTTCATGCTCATTACAGGAAAAATACATCAAGAGGAAATTACAATTATAAACTTACACATATCTAGCACAGCTGTACCCAATTTCATAAGACAAATACTATAGCTAAAAAGTCACAGATTAATCCTAATACAAGGATAGTTGGCGGTTTTAGTACCTCACTCTCACCAATATACAGAAACATACAGGTCATCGAGACAAAAACTAAACAGAGAAATATTGAAGCTAAATGGCATAATAAAATAAATGAACCCAACAGACAGCAGTAAGCATTCTACCCAAATACTGAAGAATATACATCCTTCTCAGTAGCCCATAGAATTTTCTCCAAAATTTCTTACATATTAAGATAGAAAGTAAGTTTCAATAAACATAGGAAAATTAAAACGAGATCCTGTATTCTGTCTGACCACAATGAAATAAACCTAGCTATCAAGACTAATAAAAACTGCATAAAGTGTACAAAGTTGTGATGATTAAACAACATATTATTAAAAGAGGAATGGGTCACTGAAGAAATCAAGAAGGAAATAAAAATGTTCCTCGAACTGAATAAAAATGAACATACAACATACCAAAATCTATGAGACACAATGAAGGCACTCCTAAGAGGAAAGTTTATAACACTCTAAGTGCCTATATCAAAAAATCAGAGACAGGGGCTGGAGAGATGCCCCAGCCGTGATGAGCACTGGCTGCTGTTGCAGATGACATTGGTTTGGTCCTCTGCAAGAGCATCACTCATGGCAGGCAGCTCACAACCACATGTAACTCCAGGTCTAGGGGTTCCTACGCCATTTTCTGGCCTCATACAGAAAAAAGAGGACACATACCTACACATGAATAGAAATAAACTTAAAAATTTAAGAATCAGAGAGAACTCAAATAACTTAATGATGCAACGTAAGGGCTTGGGAAACAGAAAATACCAAACCCCAAAATGGTAGATATGGAGAAATAATAATAATCAAGGGGCTGGTGAGATTGCTCAGCAGTGAAGAGTACTAGCAACAGTTCCAGAGGACCAAGGTTCTGGTCTCAGTGCTCACATGGCAGCTAACAACTGTCAGTAACTCCAGTTCTAGGGGATCTGATGGTTTCTTGTACCCATTGAAAGCACTGCATGCATGCAGTACACTCACATACATGTAGCCAAAACACTCATATACATAAAATTAAATAAATAAAAGTAATCAAAATCAAGGCAGACATCAATAACATAGAGACAAAAATTCTTGGAAAGATGGTTGCTGGAGACACTTGGAGGGATGGTTACTAAGGAACCACAGTAGATGTAGCTGACCCCAATCTCAGGGCACCAGTACCCAAGGTTTGCTTCCAGATAACTATAGACTCTAACTACAAGGTAATTTCACAAAAACAGGGAAGAGAAGGTAAGAGCTTAAGGCAGGAAAGGACAATGTAAGATTTCTGGAAGCTGGGCGTGGTGGTGCACGCCTTTAATCCTAGCACTTGGGAAGCAGATGTGGGCAGATCTCTATGAATTCAAGGCCAGCCTGGTCTACAGAGTGAGTTCCAGGACAGCCAGAGCTACAGGGAGACCCTGTCTCAAAAATATCAAAACAAACAAATAAAAAAGATTTCTGGAAACTTTGGCTTTTCAGGATTAATTAATGCTGATGAACATGGATCCATAGAAAACTAATGGGTGATTTAGTAGAAATGTTTAATAAAAAGACACACATGAATAAATCTCAAACATTTAAAAAAAATTCACATTAAAAGATTCAGGGAAGGAAACATGAAGAGAACCAAATTTCAAACAAAGTGTTAGAAAAATGATCAAATAGGTCAATTATTAAAACAGGTATGAGCAAAATTGACTCCCTCTTTAATACTGAAGATGAAAGCAATCTTTATGTGTTGAAACATGATTAAAAACTAAGAACAATAATGAATTAAAAAGAAAACTTCATTATCAATGAACAAAGAAAAATGATACTGGCAAAATAAAACTCTAAAGGGTGCTGTCTTCCCAAATTGCATTTGGATCCCTGGCTCATATCTCCCATTTACTGTGGCACAGTTTGGAAAGGCCTATTCTGGCAGTTTCTTGTTAGTAATGAAATCAAACCCCGTGGACTGGGCACGGGAAAAAGTAGATGATGTCCCACAAGAGAGCTAGCCTGCAACCAAAGAACAGCAGGGGAGCCAAGTTGAAGGAGAAGTCAGCATGCCATTTCTAATTACCTACGACACCTCCCAGGAGCCCAAGGAGACTGTCGGAAGGGAGACACAGCCGGTAGGGAAAAGAACATCATCCATGTCACAGCACAGGAGAGCGGCTATGCGGCACCACTGCAAACTGCAAAGGAGGGGAGAATGGTGTGTTCTATGACCAGAGTTGACCAAAATGACATGGTCCATTCAGGGTAAAAACAAGAAATAAATACAAATAGAAATATCAAGATATTCTACCTTCCTTCCTACACCGAAAATCTACTAGAAAATAGCCTGGCCCTTTTATTGGTCTCTACTAGAGGAAAAAAAAAATTAGCTATGGACCTATAAATAAAAGAACAAAACAAAAAAGAAAGGAATATTATCAGTAGGCAGGAGTGTATGTACTCAAAGATTTACTGTCTAAACAAGCAAAGAAAAGACCCTGTATTAGTCACTTTTCTATTGCTGTGATAAAACCACCATGACCAAGGGGACTTATAAAAGGAAGAGTATGTTTGAGCTTATGATTGACGGTTCCAGGGAATTAGAGTCCATTGTGGTGGGAGGCATGGTGTCCAGGGCTGGAGCAGAAAGCCGAAGTTAACATCTCACAATGAGCACAGGAAGTCAAGAGAGAGCTTCTAGAGACTAGCAAGGCTTGTTAAACTCACTAAGCCCACCCCCGGTGATGTACTTCCTCCAGCATAGACACACCTTCTAAGAACTCCCAAACACAGCCACCAACTGGGGACAAAATGTCTGAATACTCAAAACCTATGGGGGACACTCTTACTCAAACCACCACAGACCCCTAGATTCAAATGTCAAACAGTCTCAAAAATGCAGAATACTGTAACTTAAAGCTGCAAACATTTGAGTAACAGGAAGAAGTAAAAAACAAGCTTTCCAAAAACAAGATAAAAAAGAAACAAAGTAGAGTACAAGTGACAGCTTTAATCCCAGCACTGGGGAGGCAGAAGCAGGCAGATCTGTGTGAGTCTCAAGCCAGCCTGGTCTATATAGTGAGTTTCAGGCTAGCCAGGACTGCATAGTGAGATCCTATCTTAAAAAAAAAAAAAAAAAAAAAACAGAGGTGATAAAAGAAAAAAAGATAATAGAAGAGAGGAGAGAAGGGAAGGGGAGGGGAGGAGAAAGGAAAAGTAAAGAGAAAAGAAAAGGGAGAGTAATGGCGGCTCATACTATAATCCAGCATTTGAGAGAAACAAAGAAGCAAGAATGTGAGAGGAGAAGGGAGGGAGGGGAATGTGAAAGCCCCAAAGCTGTATACATCTCTTCTCCCAGGCAAACAACCATGGTTGGTGAACATTATAATTTTTAAAGAACATAAATTATTTTGGAAATTGTCTCAAAGTCATATAGAATGGCAAGGCTGGTCCAAATTGGTCGTCCTTGAGCAGTGGCTGCCCCATGCCCTCCATCCTAGTACAGTGTGGTAGAGAGAGGTTCACTCCAGCTAAGACTCCTGGCATTCAGATCTACCCCCCACCCTGCCAGTTTCATAAGGCATGTGCTATCCAGGCGCAGCAGACCAAGACCACCAGCCAGATCACAGTCCTCCCAGCCCACTGTAAGCACTGCCTAGAAGCAGTTCCACGTGTGGGAGGAGCAAGCTAATAGAGCCAAAGGCTCTTTTGTCATTGTTGTCAATCAGGAGGACCTCACTCCACAAAAAGAGCTCCACTATTCCAGCCCTTGCTTTGGAGCTCAGAAATTCTGCCTAGGGGGAATAGAAAAGCTCTCCCCTAAATCTGCTAGACTTAACCGAACCCCAGTATAGAAGACTTTATGCCTATAAGCAATCTCAAAAACTTTTTGAAAGTTTACAGCTTTGGGGATTAAACTATTGAGGGAAGCCCCATAGCTGAATGAATACACCATGATTCAAGAACTTGAATCTGGCAATGGCTTCTCATACATGACACCAAAAGTGTGAGCAATCAAAGAAAAGTACATGGGACTTCATCAGATTTACCTTTAGTACATCAAAGGGCATTATCAAGAAAGAGAAGAGACTACCTTCCTGATAAGAAAAAGCTTTTGTAAAGTATGAATCTGAAATGGATCTGGTATCCAAAGTATAACAACAATAACAGCAAAAGACAAGTCTAATTTTGAAAGACTTGAGGTACATGTCTTTATTTTTTTTTTTTTTTTTTTTATTAATTTTATTTATTTCTGTATGTGTATGAATGTACTGTCTGCATGCAAGTTTGTGCACCCGTGTCGTGCAACGCCGCGGAGGTCAGAAGAGGGTATCGGATTCCCCTGGAACTGGAGTTCTCCTGGAATTGGAGTTTCAGACGGTTCTTAGCCGCCATGTGGGTGCTGGGGATCGAACCGGCGTCCTCTGTAAGAGCGGTCGGCGCTCTTAACCGCTAGGCTATCTCTCCAGCCCCAAGGTACATGTCTTTAAAGAATATATAATAGACAAATAAGCACATGGAAATATATAGCACTACTACTGTTAGGGAGACGTAGATCTAAACTCAATTGAGATATTGCCTCACAGAAACTAGAAGAGCCATAATAAATAAAACCATGACACATAGTAAGTACAGCAGACATAGAGACATTGAGGCCTTCACATGGTGCTGGTAGACATGGAAAATGGCATGCCCCCTTTAAAAACAATTTAGTGATTCTTCAGTAAGTTAGACATAGAATTCAATACTTCCACTTGAATTTGAAAGAAATCAAAACAAGTGTTCAAAGAAAAACTTATGAATACTCAGAGTTCCACTATTCACATTAGCCCAAAGACACAAACTAATTGGTATTGTGTCAAAATCTATTGACTGATAGATGGGTAAAAAATGTGATATTCGGGGCTGTAGAGATGGCCTAGTGGTTAAGAGTACCGACTGCTCTTGCAGAGGACCTGGGTTCGATCCCCAGCACCCACATGGTGGCTGAGAACCGTCTGTAACTCCAGTTCCAGGGGAATCCAACACCCTCTTCTGACCTCCGCGGCATTGCACGACACGGGTGCACAAACCTACATGCAGACAGTACATTCATACACATTAAAAAATAAATAAATAAATTTTTAAAAAAGAAAATGCCTTTAAAATGTGCTATTCATACAACTGAATATTATCCACACATAAAAATGAATGAAATGTATATACACGTGTTCTCCAACATAAATGACCTTGAAAACATTATGCTACATATAAATGGCCACATATGAATTGTTTCTATTTATGAAACATCCAGACTTAAAAGATATTCACTGAAATCAGAAAGGAAGTGAGATAACCCTAGGTAAGTCAGAGTTTATACATAGGTCACTCCCAAGACTAACTTTTGTCATCATTGTCTAAATTGACACCAGGCCATTTAACCACTGTATGTTCTTCATTCTTCAGCATAGTGAGATTGCCTCATTGAGGAGAGCCATTGTATGGTCACAACCTCAGACCACTATCATTCATAGTGATGTGATCAGTGGCAGAGTCATTTTACTCAAGTCCTATCTCTTTCATGCAAGTACCTCCAAAACTCTTAAATGATAGACAGGTAAGTAGGTAGATAGATAGATGACAGAAGTAGATAAGATCAATTGATCATAGATGAGATTAATCTAAGATAGATAGATAGATAGATAGATAGATAGATAGATAGATGGATAAATTGACAAAATTCAAGTGCTAAGCACCAAATTAGCATTATTGAAATTTATGGATCTCAGGTATGATATAAAGACTAACTTTCCTTGGTATTGTCCTTAATCTTGAATTGCCTGAATGTAAAAGTAATATTGAGTTCTGACTCACTAGAGCCATGAAGGATCAATATGGACTGGTTTATGTGCTGACCCAGAGGGAAATGGGGAAGGCAGACTGGCCAGGCCACGCATCTGAGCTTGTCAGAAAGCCCACCTCACGAAAAGCAGTTTTATGAGGCTTCTCCTTAACCAACTCCAGACCCTTTAACCCAAGAAGAGGCTAGTCTGGTACAAAAATAGGTCTAAAGTCAGGCAAAGGAGCCTGTTTGTCTTTATTTCATCCCTGGGTTTTGAAAACCTCCCCCAAAAGGTTGCCTTCGGTCAACATAGAATGCTCACTTTTGCTGCTGCCTAGGAAAATGACTTTGTTTGTATTTGTGATGAAGCCGTGGAAAGAACCTGCCCCTTCCCTGCCTTGGCTTTTCAAAAGCTGGCTGATGGCTCACTGAGCCGCACAATAGCTCTCAGTTCCAACCGGTTAGTTGCGAGAAGATTTTACAACCCACAGGCAGAAGACAGAAAAGAACCACCCAAGTTTCCCCATGGCTTTGTGGACAAAATAGAATAGAATCATCTCAGTGGGTGGAAAAAAGAAAAGGCCACAGGAACTCAGGCTGCGCAAATGATCCCAGATGATGGAGGGGCCTCCTAGACTACCTGAAGCCAAGGAGCATAATGCAACACTAGTTACCTAGGAGATACTGTCAGGGGGCGTGGAAAGAAGAGCTCGGAAGCAAGCAAAGTGAAGTAAGGCAATGAAGGCATGGCCTCAGTGGTCCCAGTCGCACCAACTCCACACTGTCCTGACACATTGTTCTGCGCTGAATGCACACAGCTCCAGGACTTTTCATCAGCTCTTAAATCCACTGCTGCTCAAGCGTGAAATATCTCTGGATTCCATTAAAAAAAAAAAATAAATGTGCTAACAAGCTGTTAAACCACATTTTACAACAAACGCATCAAACTGATGACTTAGCTTCAAAAATATGAACTAACTGAAATAATAAAGGCTTTGTAGAGCTTGGATAAATGAAGTGATTACCTCACAGTGAGGGAAATCTGTGAGGCACATCACTATGTAATCAAAAAAATAAGTTCCTGGTCCTCAGAGAGGCATTCACAGTGCTCTGCCTTTGCTCCCTAACAATCCTGAGCCCAAAGGGTTTGGACAGGAGGAAAAACAACACAGGTACCAAAAAAGAAGCAGGCGGGGGTCAGGAGAAAGAAGGAAATTCAGTCAGTTCTTTGATTAACAAGACTTCTTGCTGCACTTAAGTACAAACAGCTGCCTAGCCTGCAACAGCCAAGCCTAAATCTAAACACTCCACTGTTTACATAACCCAAACTTAATCAAGCGACCATATAATCCTCCAATTTAAAGTATCCCTAAGAGTTTCAGTGTGATGTTGGTTTTCTCACAAGCCAGCCCGTCAACAAGCTGTTTGAAAACGCCAGTGACTGCCTGACTGCAGCTCAGCTTCCAAGCTTGCTGCACTGCTTGTGCATTTACGCTGCAGGGAGGTTTAGCAGGGAGCACTTAGATGATTTGGGTTGTAAAGCATTTCCTGTTCTTCTGTTGGCATTCTGCACAGTATTTGCTTTTTAAGTCCAGAATCCAGGTTGGATTTATAAAGAAAGTTGGTTTGATAAGGCTTATTATTTTAGCAATGTTGTTAGGGCAGATATTTCTTGGTCAGAAACTTGACAACTACAGGAGGAAAAAGACACCACAGTAGCTCTGCTCTGAGAGGACATACATGAGAAATTTTCATGATCAAGAGGATGAGGAAAGAAATTGGTCATGATAAAGATGTTAGAACAAGGAGAGTAAGATGTCCACAGAGGCTGTGACTAGAGAAAGCTGGGCCCTAGTGCAGTGGGCCTCACATAGCAGGAGTGTTTAAACCTTTGAGGCCTCGATGCCAGGAAGAAGAGATAATTAAATCCCTCAAATAAGGAAGAAGCCAAAGGCAGGAAACAGAAGAACTCCCGTATTGGTGCTCCTGTGGAGCTAGCCGCTGGGTCCCAGGGGCAGCACTGAGAGCCCAGTGGGGTGGAGGAGGCTCACCGCAGAAGGCCGAGGCTCCATATTGGAGTTACTATGTGAATAAAGAATCCAAGGCTGGAATCTGTCACAGAAATGGCAAAAGTTTGTCTTTGAAGTCCATGAGCTTAGATAGGTGAGGACATAAGAGGAAACTTCCTCTTCCATTGTTTGTTATTGTGCATCAATTGTCCAAAATCATGTTTCATGATATTTTCATAAATGTATATGAAGCGCTCTGATCATATTCACCCTATCACCCTCTCTTGTCCCCACACCCCATCCCATGTCTCCAGGTGTTCACCTTCTACTTATCCCCCAAATCTCCCTTCTGTTTTTGGTTTGTTGGTGTTCCAGGCTGGCCTGACATCATTGTGTATCCAAGGCCAGCCATGAACTCCTTATCCTTCTGCTTCTACCACCATGCTGACCCCTCTTCCTCCTTTTCTTCCTCCTCTTCCTCATCCTCTGTCAAATCTAGGCTTCACATGTGACAGGAAATGCAACATTTTATGTTTGGCTTATTTCCCATGATATGATCTTCAGTCACATCCTTCTTTTACAGATGTCTTGATTTGGGTCTTCATGGCTAAATAAAACTCTGTGTTTGCATGCCATTTTCCTTATCCCCTCACCTCCAATGGACTCCTGTAAATACTGTTGATCAGAATGATGGTGGCCTGAAGGAAAAGGAGCTCTTGGCTAGAATACCGCTCGGTTTTCTCAGAAGACTATTTGATTTGGTGGGCAGCTACTTTTTCCTAGGAATAAAAATCCTGTATCTCAGCCCACAAAATGTGACGAGTTCTACTCAGGATAACCTTGTGGAGGCAGAATCATATGTGGAGAGAGAAGCAATGACCAAAGCCTTGGTAGAAGGGCCTTTCACCTACTCCCTGGCTAAAAGTCTATCACTGAGGAAATAGTTTTTCTTTATTATTTCCAGTATTTATTTTCTTCCAGAATTTTCTGTTTCAGAGTTGAACAAATTTGATTTGGGTAAAATTCAACTGCACTTAAAAGTCTTGTTATTAAGCCAGGCATGAGGTATCTAATACCAGCACCGGGGAGGCTCCAGGAAGAAGTCTGGAGTTCTGGGCCATCCTAAGCTAATTGTGAGATCTTTAAAATAAATTGTGTATTGCTCACAACTTACATGACCAAATAGATTTCAAGCCATCCTGGCTTTTAAAGTTTCTGTTGAAAATCTGCCCTCATTCCCATGGGTCTGTCTTATAAATGATTTGGTGTTTTTCTCTTATAGTTTCAAAATATGCTTTCTTTGTTATGTATATTTAGTGTTTTAACTATATCATGACATGTGGAGTTTCTTTTCTGGTCTTATATGTTTGGTGTTCTAAATATTTCCTGTATGTGAATGAACATCTCTTTCCCTAAATCTGGGGAAATTCCTGCTACAATTTTCATGAAGATGTTTCCTATGCTCTAGCATTAAATTCCTTTCTATCTTTGATGTTCATGATTAAATTTGGTCTTTAATAGTGCCCATGGATCTTCCTCAGAAGAGGGTCTCGGATTCCCCTGGAACTGGAGTTCTCCTGGAATGGGAGTTACAGACGGTTCTTAGCCGCCATGTGGGTGCTGGGGATCGAACCCGGGACCTCTGCAAGAGCGGTCAGCGCTCTTAACCGCTAGGCCATCTCTCCAGCCCCCCCCCCTTTTTTTTTTTGAGACAAGGTCTCCCTTTAGTCCCAGCTGGCCTGGAGCTCACTATGTACACCAGGCTGGCCTTGAACTCACAGAGATCCGCCTCCCTCTACCTCCCATGTGCTGAGATTAAAGGTGTGCACCACCACGCCCGGCTTTTTTTTTTATTTCTTTGAACATGCTTATCATCATTATTCTTAATTCTTTGTCTGTGATTTCACTTTATTTGTTCTCAAATGAAGGCCATTATTGTGGGTTTAATAATTTTGGGAGGAATAGTGTCTTTATTTCTCATGTTTCTTGTGGTTTTTATTTGGAACCATTGCTTATCTGGGCTTAGGCCATTGGTTGGATTTTACTCCTTCAGTGGAAGTGTTTGTGATGTTCAACAAGGACTAGGTTTTAGAGAGTTGAATGGAAGGTCAGTACTTAGACCCTTCACCCACATGTCTGGACTACCTGGCTCAGTCTCCAGTGCTTCACACAGAGTTAAATGCTGTCTGAAAAAATCCTCATTATAAAAGAGTAGATTTACTATGAGAGTGCAGTAACAGTCTAGTAAATAATAATAACTCTTCAAACTAATAATTCTGGGGAGTAAAGGAACTAGTAGCACAGTGTGTACCTAAGATATTAGTTATGGTGGATATGAGTAGAACAGAAAAAGGGTATGTCTATTGATTATTATTAGGATGATAGCATATATTGAATAGCTTTAGTTGTCAACTTGACACACCTGGGTTGAGGGAGCCTCAGTTGGGAATTGCCTCCAATTGGAATGGTCTGTGGCCACGTCTGTGGAGTATTGTCTTGATTGTTCAGTGATGTGGGAGGGCCCAGTACACTGTGGGTGGTGCCACCTCTGGACAGGTTGTTCTGTATTGTATAAGCCAGGGGAGCAAGCCAATAAGCAGTGTTCCTCCAGGGCCTGTGCTTCAGCTCCTGCCTCCAGGTTCCTGCCCTGAGCTCCTGCTTTGGGTTCCTTCAGTGATTAACTGTGACAAAGGAGATGTAAGGTGAATAAATCCTTTCCTCCCCAGGTTCATTTTGGTCAGAGTGTTTTATCACAGCAATTGAAGAGAAACTAGAACATAGAGAAAATATAGAAGAGAGGAAAATATTAAAAGGAGACAAGGCAAGGGAATAGAGGAAGATAAGAGAATTGCATCCAAAACTGGAACAAAGTGAGAGAATAAGATACACAGTAAGCAGTTAAGAGCACTGGGTGCTCTTCCGGAAGAGCTGGTTTGGTTCCCTGAACCTACAAGGCAGCTAACAACCATCTGTAACTCCAATTCCAGGGGATCCAACACCCTCTTATGCCCACCACTGCACATATATGGTACTTTTATATACATGCAGGTAAAATACTCCTACACATAAAATAAGAATAAATAAATCAAAATACATTTTTAGTTTGCAAATCTCTTTCATCTTTTTAAATTTTCCCTATGTATTTTTATCAATCTTTTGTGCATTTTATATAATACATCTTAATCATGTTTAGACTTCCCTGCCCCCTCTGCACCACCAAGAGCCCTTCCACCAAATTTCAGGCATTCTGTCATATATATTAAGGTCTATCAAGTCAAGTGTGTGTCTCCAGATATTCCTTAGTGTGATTTCATCCACTGAGGTGCTCTTTTCTCAATAACTAAGAAATGGAAACAACTTAAGTGCCCCTGAACTGATGGATAATGGAAATGTGATACATTGAAAGGTCTACTCAGTTGTATAGAAAGACAAAGTCATGAAATTTGCAGGTAAATGGATGGAACTGGAAACTTATTCTTTTTTTTTTTTTAATTAATTTTTATTGATGCTTTGTGCATTTCATACATTTTTTCCAATTCAGTTCAGGCTTATTTCCCTTTCCCTCCCCCCCCCACCCCATCCCAGATCATGCATTCCGTCATAACTGTCCTGCATCTTTCTCTCAGTTTTTTTTTTTATTTTTAGCTATAAGTGATAATCCATGAGTATAAGCATCCTTCATGCAAAACCTATCTGCAGGCTGTTGTGCCCAAACACCTACAGCCCCACCATCCAGTGGGGGGTGACAGGTTGTTTGTTCAATCAAGTTGATCAAATGAGTGTCCAGACTACATTGCTGTAGTTTCACCATTCACCCCAATCGCAGCCCTTACATTCTACCACGCCCCCTCTTCCGCAGGTTGTTCCCTAGGCTTAGAAAAGGGGCACAGGTGGATGAGAGGTAAAACAGTCCACTCTCTCTGGAGCTGTTGACTTGGACTCTGGTCAATTCTGGCTGTTTCCTTTCATGGGCTGACAGTTTGTCCAGGAATAACCTTTCGATCCTACTAATGAAGAACAAGCAATTAGATATATAGGTATTTAAGCAGCACTAATAGTTATGGTAGGTTACTTTAGCATAGACACATGTTTGGATATGTTAATCCATGAATTACAATTTTCCCCCCTGTTAAATATGACAGGGTCTTACTGTGGCTTATAACATCTCCTAACCTGTAGAGGATGTAAGCTTGTGGCATCAGCCATGGGTTATTTCTCCAAGGGGAGAGCCAATAGCCAATTAGATTTGGGATATACAGGCACATGGCTGCCTCTGCTGCACAGTATTTCCAGGCAGGTGAGGTGTAGCTGGTGCTGACGGTGGAGTCTTGCTTGACTCAGGGAGACCCATATTTGCTTTATTGGTTTAGTGGCCTTTGGTAACACTCTCTGGAAACTTATTCTTAAGAGTCTGCAGTAACAGAGACTCTGAAAAACAAGCAATGTATGTTCTCTTTCATTTGTGGCTCTTATCACTTTCTCCTTATTTGTGAGTATATATCCTGATGTAACTGCAGAAGCCAGGAAGATGGAAAGGAACCATGGATAAGGGGAAAAAAGAGTACTACAGAGAAGAATTATGGGAAACAGACGTTACCAAGGGGAAAACGGGGGGAAATGGGAATACAGAACAAGAAACGCAGTGCCAGAGAGGAGAAATGTCCCTTCCAGGTCAAAATACATTTTTAAAATTTTTTAAAAAGGTATGCATTCAGATAACCCAAAATAGTCCCAGCTCTCAAAAGGTAGAGATTCTACAAACTGGTCATTCCATGTCCTTTGAGGAAGCTTGACAAATGGAAACTGATAAAGGGGAGACTAAAGGGACGAAAGGGAAGGGAAGGGAAGGGAATGGAAGGGAAAGGGAAGGGGAAGGGAAGGGGAAAGGGAACGGGTAAGGGAAGGGGAAAGGGAAGGGGAAAGCGAAGGGGAAAGGGAAGGGGAAAGGGAAGGGGAAAGGGAAGGGGAAGGGGAAGGGAAAGGGAAGGGAAAAGGGAAGAGAAAAGGGAAGAAAGAAAGAAGGAAAGAAGGAGAGTGAGAGAAAGAGAAAAAGCAGAGATGAGAATGGACATGTCTTGCCAAATTGACATAAAGGATGAACAGCTGTGAAGAGGAGAGGGCTGCACAGGAGAGTAGTTCGAATTCAGTCCCTTGCCTGTTCTCTGGTTCCAGCCTTGACTGGGCATTCCTTCTCAGGCTCTCAGACCCAGGCAAATCCTTTATGGGTCAGATCCCAGATGCTGGTTATATCGCCAGGAAGTCCTTCAGAGCCAGACTGAGAATTTTGGCCATGTCCCTTGACTGTCCTTCCTGTCATCCAATGCTCTGCTCAGAACCTACGTTCCCCCATAGACTCTGTCTCCAGCCAGGTTTGCAGATTGCAGAAGACTCCATGGTTCTGATTCAGTTTCTTCTCTTCAGTCTCAAGCTAGTCTTTCAAAGTTCAGCATTTACTCTCATAAGACCTGCTCTAAGCTTTGAAAAAGTGTAACTCATAGAAGTTTGGAGGTGATAACGCCAAGTGACAGGGATCTTTTAAAAGTGGTGTCTCCTGTTGCTCTGGTTGTTTTTAAGACAGCATCTTACCAAGAGCTCAGTGGAGGAAAGCAGTTTCCCAGAGGTATTTCTCCTTCCTCTGCTGCTATCATGTGCAACTCTCCTCCCCTTTCTCATATTTGTTCTCTTTAAAATGTCTGTTACTGAGAGTGTGAGGCCACTTTTCTGAGGCATCTCTCTCTTTCATTGCAGCACTCCCTCTCGCTGGGAGAAGAGGGCTCCCCAAATCATGCCAGTCCCTCTAGGACAGACACTGGACTTTTTTCCTCTTCAGCTTTTGTAAAGTTTCCTATTTTACTATTAAAACTAAAGATTTGGGGCCCTCGTCCACTTCTTCCGACAGCTGTCAACCAACTTTCCCCAGTTCATTCCCTGAAGACTCTAACAGATTCATCAACTTTTTGAGTAAAAAAAAATAATGAAAATTAAAAATATAAGTGCTGTGTAATCTAACAACCCTATTTCTGGGTATACATATAAAGGAAATAGTATCAGAATCACAAAGACATATCTGCACATCCATGTTTATTGACTCATAAGACACAGAAACATCCTAAGTGTTCACCTAGGCATTATCATTTATACATGATTGACTTTTACTATTCTTCTTTTAAAATAAGAAGGAAACCTCATGACAACAAGAACCTGGAGAATATTATGTTAACAAACCAGAAAGAGAAAGAGAATTTTTGCATGATTTCAGTCATACACAGAAACTAAAACATGCTAAAGACACAGTAACAGAGAGTAGCATGGTAGTTTCAGGGTCTCAGGAGCTAAGAAGAGATGTTGGCCACAGATGTGATCCTCCAATTGAAAAAGGTATACATCTGGAGTTCTAGAGACCCAAATATAGCCTATATATGGTTACTAAGATAGTGTATACTTGGAATCTGCCAGAGTCTATCTCACATATTTTATCCTTCTATAAAAAAATGCTAACTAGGTGAGGTGATCCAAGTCACATTGTATACCAGATATAGATAATTTTTTATCAATTGTACTTTAATAAAGACAGGGAGTTCAATATTATAACCCTGGTTCACAGAACCCATGTGTGCTGGAATCAGATGCCAACAAATATGAGTCTAAGATGTCTTTCTCTTAACTTTATTGTCATTGCCTTAACTAGTGGCTAAACTTCCTCTGTTTCATTCCTTTCATCTTATCATCAATTAAACCTAAATAGCCCCTTCTCGGAAATATCCAAATACTCCCACAAACATCATGCTAGCAATTCATGTCAGTGGCAATTTCCATTCCTTGACTTATAAATGGTAATATTGTTAACTTTGAGGTAGAACGGTCTTAATATTGACCTGCTCACACTTCATCTGAAACAAACTCCACATTTTCAGCTCACACTTCTTTCCTCCTTGTTGGAGCATTGCACTTACACAAAATTTATGTATTGATATGTCGAAGAGAGACATTATGCATATAATGTTGCAGCGAAAAAAAAATACCAGCATAGAAAAAGTACATTTGACGTACTAGCTTGGAGAAGATGTTAATTTCCAGGCAATCTATAAAGGATTCCCCACCATGAAACCTCACTTCTTCAGAAGACCAAATTCTAGTAATGGAAAAAATGACTCAATTAAAATAAGAACATTGCACAAGACAAAATAAATCTGGGATCAATAGATTGAGGTTTTTGTACTGTTCCAAAGATCCCTACTAATTACCAAGTGCTGTAGTAGCAACAGAAGTTAGATAAACAAAGGATGGAAGTGTACCTTACTCTAAAAATAATCTGAACAATTATGACTCAGAAAAGAGTCATACTGTAGAGTAAAAGGAATCAGCACAATGAGCTCTTGTGGGCTGAGAATCTTGAGCAGCCCCAGAAAGGCTTGGAAACAGAAAACGTTATCCAGCCTGTCTATGGAAACATGGCTTACCCACACCTGGCCTGTAGCATCATTTGGTGATTGTAGTTCAAGGAAACCAAGGATTGGCATGAAGACAACCAGAAGAGCCATTAAATTCACAAGGAACGTCTTTATGAGAGAACAGACCAAGAAATAGCATTCTTCAGTTTGGAAAGACAAAGACTTTAAGTACACAGTCAAGAGTATAAAATCATAAAGTGTTTGGCTACCAAGAATACAGAGCTTAACTTAGATATCTTAAAAAGTTAAATTTGAGAGCAATAGAAAATTACCTGTGGTTAACAAGCATATCAAAGTTTATAATTCCATGAAGCCACAGTTCACAAAAACAAGTTAAAAAAAAAAACTTCTTTATTGATAACACCAATACTTAGAAGCCAAAAAAGAAATTAAATTTTAATGACAGATTTATGGTAGGTTTCTAAGCAGACGAAAGATTATTAACTCATGATTTTAGGTTCTATACGTTGACATGAAAAGCAATGATTAAATGTCTTCCACATGAAATTCTTTCTTCTTCCTCCAAAAAACCCCTGAAGACCAGATCCTCAACTGACATTGAGAAAACAAAAACCTTGGTTAATCTGGGCTAACTGTGTGGCCTTAAGCATCTAAAAGGAAAGTATAACCAGATACAAATAATCAGTAAGACCAGAGAAACTGTATTGCAGACATAGAACTTGAGATCTTAGTAAAAAGACAAAAAGAATAAAGAGAGAGTACTGTTGTTTGGCCTATCTCCAATTCTTACTGGCAAGTGCATCTACTCTGTGGCTACCACCGCTTTTGGCACTCCTCAAAGACATGAGACACAACTTTGTAACCTTTCAATATGGACTGAGGATTCATGTCTCTCCAAGAATCCTCCAAACCTTCAATGCCAGATGGGGAATTGAGATATCCACTTGTGGACTAAAGAGCTAAGGGGATGTCAGTCTCATCAGAATATAGACTGCCATTGTTGGACTACCTGGGCTGTATCATGGAGGCCAGTGCAGGGGGATCAAGACGGGACACATGCTTACTGGACTTCATTTGGGGGACCATGGGAGGGAAAGACCCCAATGTGGAGCAAAAGTGCAGGAGTGATGGTTGTTTAGGATTGCCAAGGAGGAACCTTTGAGCACTTCCTTAAGGAAAACATGACATCTTTTAGGGAAAAAAAAATCCTCCAATTCAAGTGATATGTGTATGTATGTATGTATATATTTATGAATATATATATAACTATGTATACATATGTATATATAATGTAGCAATATAAGTTGGAGAGAACAACAACAAAAGAACTGAAAAAAAATCTCTGGAAAGACTTGGGAAAAGATGCAGGACATGTATGGCAGAGTGCAGGGACTCAGGTTGGGTGGGGGGCATGGAAAGGGAAGCAACTCTAGATTCCATTGAGAAATGATGTATGACCTATGAAAAAAGTTTAATAATAATAAAAGAAAAATGTTTAAGAAAAAAAAAAGAGAAATTCTTTCTTATTATTCATAAAAACTAAGAACCATATGGTTAGGTTAGAAAGCCTAGTCAACTGTAAGTTAACCTCCAGAGTTTGTCAAAGTACTGTAAGGCGTTAAGTTCCTTCTAATGTCAGGAAGGTCTGTCTCTAACTTCCCTCAGCTCCCTTTCCAGCTTCCATTAGCAACACTAGTGGAGCTGATCTCGATCACTGAGGTATAAAGATTTGTGAGCCATTGTACAGAATTCTTGAAAGGCCACCTGACTGCCCATGCTGTCGCCACTGCGTCTCTACCTCTGTGCGCATTTACCTCATGTCGCTCCTCGTTACTTAGCGGAAGTATGAAAACTGTAACGAGCATAGTCAGAGCTCTTCCAAGTCAAAAACGTTATTCCAAAAGAAAACTCATCAAAGAGGCTCCATAAACCATATTCTTGACAGGCCACTTAGCCAAGTGCCTACCTCTTCAGTACGTAGTCTCTGCTTCATTTCTTAACCCAGACAGAGGTGGGAGGGGCAATCATGAAGGTAAATTCTATAATCACCTTGTGTTTGTCTTCTGTCACCTGAAATGTTATTGTGCCAACAGGCATCTAAGGGATTAAATTACCAGCGTTTAGAGGTAAAGGGAGCCAAAAGGCATTAGGGGAGGAAGACTCAGAGAAACTGTATGCCACAAAGGAAGTTACAGATGGAAGAGTACCAGAATAGACTTATTTAAGTATGTGAGGGTTTTTTAAAGCTTTTATTTTAATTGAGTTCTCCTGTCGTTTGAAGACCACCTGCTGACAATTTAAGAAAATAACAAATCAATTGTTTAGTTCCAAGCATTCCTCAATCAAACAAACTCTAGGTTTTGAAGGAGGTGTGAGCTACTGATGATAAATAGAATAGTCTGGTTACAAAGAGAAGTCATGTGTTTGGCTAATCTTCTGCATAGTGCAATTAAAATGACATCACCAGAGTCGGACTTGTTTTATTTGTCATATTGTTGCTTTAATTTGGTCATCACTGCTAATGTTTCCAGGGAAAAGCCCAAAGGGTAGTTTTCCCCTAAAATATAACGTGTTTCATTCTTTTAAACATTTATTACCACTAGTCCGGGAACCTGGCTTCTCTGTTATTCAAGGGTGGTTGGCTATTCCCCAAATAGGTGGTTTGGTGATTCCAGGACACCAAGCACTCAGAATGGTCTGCTGAGTAATTCAGTAAGTGCCTGGCGTTCTCCCTCAAGACCATTAAATGTGAACCTTGCATTCTAATGTAAATGGACAGACTCTGTTTTAACAGTGGAGCCTTAATAGTGAAAACTGCCACCACACAAATGGAAGACTCTAACAATCCAATAACCAATTACATTTAGCTTTGAAACAAGTGACATATTCATTTTGAGCAAAGTGGCCTATCTGATTATGATTATTAAGAATAGGACCAAAGAGGGATAAAAAGTAAATATCTCAGGGGGACACATTGCAATGAAATTGGATTTCAAGTTACTAATTGTGCCATTAAAGAAATGGAACACAAATGCATAGCTCCACAGTTTTAGACACTTCGGCTTCATGTGAGTGTGTGCACAGCAATCATTCCCAGTGCTTTTGTCATTCACTTACCACAAAACGTTTCCACTAGGAGCAATACTGGGTGACTAGACTTCATTACCTTTTAATTTATCAATTACCCTACTAAATAGTGAAACCCCTGAAGAGTAAAATTCGGCCCCAAAAATGAAGGCAGACTTCATTATCTCAGGACTTTGAAATAATCTCATCTGGAAAATTCAGACTTTAATGCAGTTTCCTTAGGATTTTAAATAATAGGTGAGCCCAAACTTCAAATTAAAAGATAAAAAAGTTCAAACTCTTCATTTATAATATATATATACACACATATATATATATATTTTATATTTAACTTTAATTTCTATGTCACCTCAAGGTTTGCCTTTACTTCACAGCATAGTATAGAAGCATTATCTGACACTGTATTCTATAATGTCCAGGGTTATACAGCGGGGTGGGGGGAGTAGGGTGGGATTTGGCTCTGCGATTATCCTCACCATTTTAGAACCATCAGTTCTTCTCCATGAAGACTTTGGCTTGAGATACATTGCAGTATTTTAGAGTTCCATTTGAAAAATGGTGCTCAGGCTGGAGAGATGGCTCAGTGGTTAAGATTATCGACTGCTCTTGCAGAGGACCCGGGTTCGATTCCCAGCACCCACGTGGTGGCTGAGAACCATCATTAACTCCCGTTCTAGGGGAATCCGATGCCCTCTTCTGAACTCTGTGGCATTGCACGACATGGGTGCACCAATCTACATGCAGACACTGCATTCGTACACATAAAAAAAAAATGGTGCTATAGCCATCACTGATGCCTTTGATTCTGACCAGCAGAAATAAAGCACCTCTAGCTCGTTCTTCTCAAAGCGGTTTATTCAGGCACATTGCAGCATTTTTACTTCCTCCTCTTCTTCCCCAAGAACAGAAAGTCTCCTCTATTTATCCCTCTCCCGCTCCACCTTCTCAGCCCAGGTTGCATGGCCTCAGTCTATTGGTTCGTGTCATCTGGCCTGATCCTGCGTCCAGGGTGCACCTGCGCAGCTCGAACAGTGGACGTGGCTTTACTTTGAGGTAGGAGGGAATCAGGTGTTAGTCATAAGACTTGGCTAAAGTCCCGGGCGCCATCTTGGGACTGTCGCCACACCTGCTCTCCACACATCACCATTGAGTGTACCTGATAATAATAAAGAACATTTTAAAAATGTTGAGATTCTGATGACTACCTGCTCCTTTTAAGCCACTGTTCGAAGCACTAGAGTATTTATTGGTACATCCTGTGAGCCTTACAACTTAAAAGATGGTGAAAATCTCCAAGTTCAATATCACATTCTTATTAAAATACGAAAAATGCAGTATATTAAATTTCTGGCTGAGAGTCACACTGCCATTATTTGTAGAATTGAGTTTCTTGTATTTTAGGTTGTGGTCCTGTACCAGCTCTCACCCTGAGCCCTTGGGTTTCTTGGTACCATGGGACAATACTTCTATCATGATGCAATTCCCAGGAGTACAAGACAAAGAATGGACAATCCAACTTAGGAGAAAGAACAGATGTAAATGGCTCATAATTGAAATTTCAACAAAGATAGCAAGGCAGGTTGCCACAAGAGTGTGTTATAGCAAACTAAGCAAACATGGTGAAAAAGAATAAATACTTAATATAGGAAGGAATATCATCCTGAGGGGAGATAAACTTGGCCTTTGAAAAGGTGTTGGTAAGAGATACATAGGAATGACTCACCTGAGGGGATTATACATTGATAGGTGCCAGTGCCACATCAGGAAGTCTAAGATAACAGTGGAGATATAAGCAAACTCCCATAAGCCTCCTGCCCTTGACAATAGAATGCATCGTTCTGATTTACTTCCATTACAGTAGACTTTTTGTTCTACCAGCAAGCTCTAAATCCTTATATTGCCTAGTACACAGAGAATGTTCTAAGGTATTTTTGATGAATGAAAAGAACACATAGTTAGAGTTACAGATTAGTTAATAACTACAGAAGAAAATAATACTATCATTGAGATTAAAAAAATATCAAGGGCTTTACTCTGTTACATTCAAAGTTATCAAGAATCCCCCCAAAAGCATAACTGGAGCCTGCTATCAGTACGGCCCTAATGACAGCCTGCTTACCAACCCACTGGCATCTCACAGCAGGAAACTGTTTCAGAGTACAGAAGGCAATGCCAGCTAACAGGTTCTTTCTGATATGAAGTTGGGAAGAGGCATTTAAGGGAAAATAAAGTGGAGATTGAGGATGTGTGTTAATGAGGAATTTTTTTCCAATGCTTTATGATAAAATACTTCTAAGTGGGTCATTTCCTGTACAGACAGTGTGGCTTTTCTTATTCCCTTATAAAGAATTGCTGCCTGGCTGAATTGAAAAACTAATCTAAGACTGTGTCCCCTCAGCAGGTAAGGTGGAAAGGAAGCACCAGTTAACCAGCCTAACAAAGGCTGAGTCTACAAATTAGTGCATGATTAACCATTTGCAGAAGTCCTTCTGACATCATGGTGCTGGTACAATAGCTCTTCATTCATACTTGATGTAAATGCAATTCATTAGAAAGTGATTGATGCTAAACTGGGCTAGACAGAAAGTCTTGGTGCTACGAGTAGTGAAATCTTCATGAGGTGTGATCTGGTCTGGCTTTAAAATATCACTGTGATTGAACTTGGGAAGAATAAAATCATTGCCTTCCTCTTAATAGAAACATAGAGTTAGGATTCTTTAGTTTTAATGACAATTTGAGAAATGCTTACTTTGAGAGATGTTCATAAGCTAGATAAAGTGGCATTGGGACACAGAGACCTGTGAGATTTTTGGTTAAATAGATACAGAGATAAGAATTCTGTAGCTGCTTTACCTTTGAGTAAATGGGGACATTTATTCAAATTAGAGCCTAATAAGGTCTTGTTATCAAATGTTACCCCCAAATCAGGTCCTTTTCTTCTCTTAGCATCAGATTCCCAATAACAAGAGCAAGTCCTGATCCATCAGTGAAAGAGAATATTATTCTTGAAGAGGAAAACAGGCAGAAGTTGAACTTACAAATTAAATCTCTCCACCTGTTAGACACAGAAAGGTAGAGGATAAAAATAATGAGAAGGAAGGATAGGGTTGGGACGGAAAGGAATGTTTCTCGTTACTATGAGAGTAGGTGGTTTTATGGGAATTCAAGGTCACCTCTTTCTGTCGTTCTTTTTAGTCCTATGTGGCAACTGTCAGCTGTCACAACACTTGGAAGAGGTGTAATTTAGTATGCAAATGGATTATAGAAAGTTAAAGGTTGTCTTGAAGTCATCAGTCATCTTCCATCTATCCAGCTTTGGCTAGCCTACTTGAACAAGAACATCTGGTCTGTAGTCATCTTGGCCTCAAGGATAAACAAGACGATGGATAGAAATCCAGAAAAGTTAAATAGGCAGTAAAAGATTAGGATGGGATAAGTGTCATGTATGGTGGTAGTTCAAACCTGTAATTCCAGCACTGAGGGGGCAGAGAGGCAGAAGGATTAGGAGTTGAAGGCCAACCTCTACTACTTAGGGATTATAAAGCCCTATCTGTGTGAGACCCTGTTTTACAAAAATAAACAAGGGGGCAGGGGACTCAAGTAAATAAAATAAGAAATGAAAGAGGAAGTATTACAATGGTTGCTTCATAACTAGAAAGAAGACTATGAGAAACTCTCAGAAACAATTATTTTCCAACATGTTAGATAGGATAAAGGGAATGGATAAATTTCTAGAAGCATGCGACCTACCAAAACTGGATCCAGAAGAAATAGAAGACCTGGATAACAAATAGAGAACTTGAAATAGTTACCAATGCCCCCAATAGAGAAGAGCCTGGGGTCAGGTAGCTTAATAGATGGATTCTTCCAAATGTTCAAGGAATCGATGCCAGTCTGTCAATCATCAGAGATGTTGCTTCCAAACTCATTGTATATATGCAGAATCACCCTGATACCAAAGCCAGACAAAAATACCATGGGACAAGAAAGCTACAGACCAATATTTCTTTTTCTTATTTATTATTTTTTATGTGTATGAGTGTACTGTCTGCATGTAAGTTGGTGTGGTGCACCTGTGTCGTGCACCACATTGTGGTACACAATGCCTTGGAGATCAGAAGAGGGTGTTGGATTCCCCTGGAACTGGAGTTAAAGATGACTCTTAGCCACCATGTGGGTGCTGGGAATCGAACCTAGGTCCTCTGCAAGAGCAGTTGGTGCTCTTAACCACTGAGCCATCTCTCCAGCCCCCCCGATATTTCTTTTTTTTTTAAATCAGTTTTATTTAAGAATTTCCAAAATGACAACTCTTATAAAATGCATCCAAGTATAGGTAATAGAACTATAGCAGAGAATAATAAATTAATTTTCCAATGTAAAATATGTATTCAGTGTGCAGTCATGTTCAATTCCCACTGCAGTAATGGTCAATGGGATCAAAATAGATCAACATTTCTGATGGAGACTGGTGCCAAACATCCTCATACAGTAGCAAGGTGAAACATATCTTTTTTTTTTTTTTTTTTTTTTTTTTTCTCTTTTCGGCTCAGACTCCGATTCGCATCACCAACCTTTTTGAATATACATAAAGATCAAGTGAAATTTGTCCCTGAGATACTATGTTAATTTAACATACTAAACCAGTCAAATGATATCATTACACTAATAAGACGAATTATAAAAACCAGAGGAAAAGATTTTGACAAAGTTCTACATCAGGATAAAAGGACATAGGGGTAAAATTTTAACGAGAAGACACTCCAGAGAGGGAAAAGCATTTGAGCAATGGTACAGTGACCAGAAAGTGACAGGAGGGTATAAAGTCCCTTCTGCAGACTCAGCTAGGGTACAGCATGAAGGTGAAGTGGAAAGTTAGGGGTTATAGTGTAGCGGAAGAATAGAGCAGAGAGTGAGGCCAAAAGTGGCATAGAGAAGAAACTGGTGGGTAGAGAGGAACACTTGAGAGGACACCCACCAAACCAAAGCCCACAGGCAACAGATGGAGCAGGCAAACAAAATGTGTGTCCTCTGCAAATGACTTATAAGAGTCCCAATCCACAGGGCACTGTGCTTTTAGCCTTTCTCACAGCTACAACTTCCTCTCTTGGAAGAATGTTCTTTCTCTATAAACTCTGCTTCTGCTAAAGAAAAAAAAAATAAAGCTCATTTAAACATAGTGTAGAAAGAAACTTCCTCAACAAAATAAAAATAATTTATTAAGACCTTTAGCTAACACTATAATCAGTAAGAAAAACCAAAGATTTTTCTCTAAGTTTGGTAAAAGTCACAGGTATCTACCTATTCTTATGGCTTCTACTCAGTACAGAACTAGAGGCACTAGCATGAGCAGTCACACAAGAAGAGATAAAAGTTGGAAAGAATAATATAAAATTACCCTTATTTAGAGATGGCATGATCCTATACATAGAAAATTATGAACAATACGCCCAATGAAGAAAATAAGGAAAAAATTCTGTTTGAACAGTTCAGTAAAGTAGTCAAAAAATCCAGGCATAAAAGGTAATTTGCATCTATTTACACAAATAATATTTTTGAAGATATAATTTAAAAGTGCAAGTAGGAAAATATTTAAAGCAGTGAAAGTTATTTACACTGAAAATGATAGAATATTGGTCAACAAAATTAAAGAAAAATAAATAAAAGGTATACCATACTCTTAGATTAGAAAAAATTAACATTGGGGCTGGAGAGATGGCTCAGTAGTTAAGAGCACTGACTGCTCTTGCAGAGGACCCAGGTTTGACTCCCAGCACCCACATGGCGGCTAAGAACTGTCTTTAACTCCAGTTCCAGGGGAATCCAACATGCTCTTCTGACCTCCGCAGCAATGAGTGACATGGATGCACAAACCTACATGCAGACAGTACACTCAATACACATAAAATAAAGTCTGATATTAAAAAAAGAAAAATTTAATATTTTTAAGAGTTCATATCATCTGAAGTGACATACAAATTCAATTCCATCCCATTTAACATTTCAGTAGCATTTTTCAGAAGAATAGAAAAAGTCTAAAATTTACATGCAGCTAGAGAATATACAAGTAGCAAAAATAATCTTGGAATCTTAAGGAAAATAAAATGCAGTTGCATCCATGACATGACCCAGAAAATGTGCAATAGAATTGCTTTCTCAGTGAAAAATTTGAGATTGTGAGGAAGGATTATACTAGGATGATAGTGATGGTCATCCTCACATAAAAACCTTCAGCTTGTCTGTGAGCCTGGCCAGAGATTTGTGTCTTATGGATAGCATTTCGCTAGAGAAATGTTGAACATCCACTTAAGAGCCCTGAGGTAAAACCGGCCAGCATTGTTTGAAAAGAAAACAAATCTGAATTCTTTCCCCTTGCCATTCCCCAAATGTAATAGACAGTCTCTATGTTATGTGCAGAAAGACTGTGCTATCTTCAGAACTGAATAGTCACCAGAAAGAACAATAAATTTTCATAGCAGGGGACCCCCCCCTTTCCTCTTCAGTCTATCAGGATTATAGAAATTGCTGGCTTTGTCTACGGCCATACCACCCTGAACACGCCGGATCTCATCTGATCTTGGAAGCTAAGCAGGATTGGGCCTGGTTAGTATTGGATGGGAGAAATTGCTGGCTTTGTCTCCTGTTTGCTGAGGGCTTCCACCTGTGTACCAGCCAAGCACATGAACTGAGCTGCACACATTAATGCAGAGTCCCTAGAGCCTTCCAGAGAAGCCAGATGTCATGTTCAGCCAGAAAGAGGTTAAGTGCTCTTGGTATACAAGCCATCCACCTTGGACATATCTCTGAATGAAGACTCTTGGCCAGAAGAAAGTCTTGCAGACACAATTCCTTTGACAAAATGAGTACCAAGCACATCTGTCATACTGGAGTAATTTCTCCTCATCCGATGGGTAACTCATGACCACCAGCAGAGGGTCCCAATACATGAAGCAAATCCTCAGAAGATCTGCCTTAATTCAGCTAGATTAAACTACATCAGTAATGTTTGCTGAAAATATCACAAATATCCAAGAAATTGCTTTAAATACCTACCTCCCTTTTTTAGAACCTAAACCCAAAGTCAAGAACCGTCTTCATATACTAATTCCCCATATGTTTTTGTCTATGGGATAGTTTTTGAGTATAGATCAGATTTCCAGGTTCATTATCAAACTCTTGATGGCTTTAATCATTGAGTAATGTATGTGCTTTTAAATGAAATATATTTAGTGTCAGGTGTGGTGGCTCACACCTTTAATCCCAGCATTCAGGAGGCAGAGGCAGGTGGACCTCTGTGAGCTCAAGATCAAAGCCAGGCTGGTGTACAGTGAGTTCCAGGCCAACTGGGGTAACATGGAGACCTTATCTCCAAAAAAAAAGAAATATATTATATATGTGTATATAATATAAATATCCTCCTATAATTCAAACCTTTTTAATGGAAAATAATTTCAGTTTTATAAAAGAATTTCAAGAATAGGTCCAAGGAATTCTATATATTTTTATCTCAGATAATCCATTTTCAATAGTTTACTACATTTACTTTCTTTTTTCTCGTCTTTTTTTATGTGTATGAATGTACTGTCTGCATGTAGGTCTGTGCACCCATGTCCTGCAATGCCTCAGAGATCAGAAGAGGGTGTCAGATTCCCCTGGAACTGGAGTTAAAGATGGTTCTTAGCCAACATGTGGGTGCTGGGAATCGAACCCAGGTCCTCTGCAAGAGTGGTCTGCTGTCTTAACCGCTGAGCCATCTCTCCAGCCCCTACATCTTACTTTCTATCAATATACAGACATGGAATTATTTTTCTAGATTTTTTAATGGTTAGTTGACTTCATGCATGTTTACCCCTACATTCTTTGTACTCTGTTTACTAAGAACAAGGGCTTGCTCTTACATACATTTGGAGGTAATTATTAAAATTAGTGCATTTAAGAGTAATAGAACTGCTCTATGTAGTCCCAGCACTCAGGAGGCAGAGGCGGGTGGATCTCTGGAAGATAGAGACCAACCTGGACTACATAGCAAGATACAGCCCAGCTGAGGCTACAGATAAAAGGACAAAAAAATAACATAACTAACCTACATTAACAAGTCTCCTTTAAGAACCTAAATGTTAGCCAGGCATGGTGATGCATGCCTTTAATTGCAGCACTCAGGAGGCAGAGGCAGGTGGATCTCTATAAGTTCAAAGTCAGCCTGTTCTACACTGAGTTCCAGGCCAGCTGGGGCTACAGGGAGACCATCTCTCAAAAGGACAAAAAAAAAAAAAAAACCTAAATATTAAGAGTTCCTCAAGTCTATCCACATGGCATTGATATCTTAGATGAATTGTCAGGTGTTGTTTTGTCACTTGGATCTTGCTTTGATCTGGTGTTACCTAAGATGAAGCAAGTTTATGAAAGTTTGACTTCATTACTATATAGTCAGTGCGTTGTCATCACAGCTCATGAAGTTATATCTGTCAGCTTGTTCCATTTCCAGTGATGTTAGCTTTGATTACTTAGCTATCATTGTGCCCACCAGGTTTCCATCAATAAACTGTGCTTCTTTTTATAATCAATATGTAAGATCTAAAGAGATAATTTAATACTATGTAAACCCTCTTCACACTGTGATTCTTACAGAACTATAATCATCTACACTCATTTTGTAGAAAACAAAATGCTTCCTTACAGTCAAGTGCCTGCAATCTGACCTCTGCATCACTGGTGACCTGTTTTTTGTGGTAGGACCCTATTATCTTCTTAGATTCATAACTAGACTTTTGTCAAGTATTCTTTAAGTCATAGTAGATTTCTTTTGTGATATAATGAAGATATCAAGGTGTTTATATATGTATCTGTTTAAATTTTATAGTATGTATGAGCATATACTACCTTCCAGGTCTCTATTTATTGCTTTACAAAACTGAACATTTTAAGATATTTTTAATTAAGTGAAATAGATACTATTATTATTATCATCTCACAGAAGAAAAAATAAAAATAGTGAACTTGACTATTGTATTCAAGTTCAAGTAACTTACAGATTAGTGTCTTGTCCCCAAATAATTTGACACCAAAATTTCTTTTAATAATTATAATACACTGCCTGTATACATGTGCACAAGTCCCTCTACAATTAAAAGATGCTTTAATGTGAGACTAATCAATGACAGTAGTTTACCACATATCTTCTAACTAAATGACACTACATTAAATTGATGCTAATGCCTAGCTAAAAGAGAAGAATCCTTGGCATAGTGAACTTCCTAGCAAGAATGGCTAAGGACGAATGGAACCAGGTAAGAAAGATAGTATCAAATCTCTCCTGGAGACTCAGGGAAGAGATGCTTACTTATGACTGTAAGACACCTGAGTTCATCTTTCTAGAACTGGAAGAAGTCTGGCTTTCCAACAATTCCATTGGTATGCAAATGCCTAGGGAAGAGGTGATGCTGGTTTGGACAATTCAGACTCAGAGGCAGAAATGCAGAAAGTTGGAACTCTAACACAGGCGACAAGAGATAGAATGATGTTTAAGATATATGGCAAGACTTTCAGGGAGAACATCAGGATACTAACTAGTCCTCTGTAGCCTTGTCAGCCTCAAGTGACTTCCAGGAGCCATTGAGATTCCAACAGCTCAACTGATAGGCCTGAAGAGAGAAGGATGCATTTCTCCAAGTTATGTTGATACAACTAAATCAAATGGCTTACTCATAGGAAGAAGTTTAAATTGTAGTAGATCACCAGTTTGCAAACATACTCTCTGCTCCTACAAGGCCTTGTGTGCTCCAGGCTTAGGAAAGTAATAGCCCAGCCTGCATTTGTACCACTGCATCTCAAATTCCAATTATTTTACATTCTGGCCTTCTCTAGAGACTTATTTAAAGAAAAAGTGGCTGGAGTAGGACTTAAAATATTACCATAATGATTTGAATTAGCACCTATTCAACAAAGAGTAAAACACAAAGCACAAGGAAGAAATTGAGAATATTCTCTGTTCTGGTTATTAGTGGCCTCTCCCAAGATGAAAGATGACAAATAAATGGAAAATTCCCTCTGGGCTTCCAATCACATGCAGCCAACTCTTCAGATTGTAAATGTTCGGTGTGGTAGATAAAGTAGTGTTCACAAATGATAGGCTACAACCCCCTCTGCATAAATGCTATGTGACCAGAGCTCACCCTGATCTATGGCCATGTATGGGAGAGGCAAAACTCTTCTGGCAAAAGCTACCCAAGTGTGGTGGCCAGCTTTCTGTGTGGTTTTTATATTGTCTTTACAACCATGGAGGCCAGTATTAGGACAGAACCCAAATGTAAGCAGCCAAAGCCATTCCTTCACCACCTGGAGAACAGCCGTGTTGGAATAAGAAACAAATATGTTCCCGGATCCCATTAGCATGCCCACCCTATCCAGACCAATACAATGAAGAAAACATGCTTTAATTAGGACCAGAGAAGCATTCCACTAAAATTATCATGTACAGATTCTTAAAGTAGAGATTTCCCTCTTGGGCATATTTATAATCCAGCTGTCCCCTGAGGACACTTAGCCATGTCAATGTCTGGAGTCACTTTATTGGCTAGTCACAATTTCGGCGTGGGGTATCCTACTGGCCTCTAGTGGGGCAGAACTTCAGCAAATATTCCACAGTACAGGAGAGGATCCACAGTCAAAAAAGAACCCACCCCAATGTCAGCGTGCTGTCACTTAGAAACATTGCCCTAAAGAAAAAATGCTGAGACCTCATTTTATTTATTTATTTATTTATTTATTTATTTATTTGGTATTTTTGACACAGGGTCTCCCTTTAGTCCCAGCTGGCCTGGAGCTCACTCTGTAGAGCAGGTTGGCCTTGAACTCACAGAGATCCTGCTTCTGCCTCCGGAGTGCTGGTATTAAAGGCGTGTGCCACTATGCCCAGCGAGACCCTCACTTTATATGGGCAATTATATCTTTGCCACTCCAAAATCAACCCAAAGCTGATATATTTATATAGATACAAATTAGCCCCCAATCACATTTAACTGCGATTCTAAATGTGTGCTGATATAACAAATTTTGATTTCTATAAAAATTTTATAGTGATTTTTCTCCATTTTGCAAAACCATAAAAGAGTAGTCATTTTAGTAGATCCGACCATTGTTTGTAGCAAGGTTTCATGTCTTACTTTCCACAGATAAAAAACAAATAAATAAAAACTCGTATCCTCTAGGTATAGCAGCATCCACCTGGAATTTCAGCACTCGAGAGGGGTTTAATCAGGGGGATCCAAATTCCAGATTAGCCTGGTCACATAGCGAGACCATGTCTCAAAAGAAGTAACATTAGGTAGGCTTACTGGGCTCCAATGAATTAATTGGAGAGATGGCCTAGCGGTTAAGAGTGCCGACCGCTCTTGCAGAGGACCCGGGTTCGATCCCCAGCACCCACATGGCGGCTGAGAACTGTCTGAAACTCCAATTCCAGGAGAACTCCAGTTCCAGGGGAATCTGACACCCTCTTCTGACCTCTGCGGCATTGCACGACACGGGTGCATAAACTTGCATGCAGACAGTACATTCATACACATACAGAAATAAATAAAATTAATTTTAAAAATTTAAAAATGAATTAATTGACACTGAGGAACATCTGGAGAACAAACTTGACTCCATAGGCCTTAACATATATGACAGAATGCATGAAATCTGGTGGGGGGAACTGTGGAAGGGTGCTGATACCAGAGTGAGTCTAAATAGGGTTATAATATATTGTATGGGATGCACAGAATTCAATAAAAATATATAACGAAAAAGAAAACAAAAAATTTGCACTTGTGAGAGATTTCTTTGAATTTTTTTTACTTATTTTAATTGTATGTGTATGAGTGTATTGCCTGCATGTGTTATAAGTGCACCCATGTCATGCAATGCCTGCAGAGTCAGGAGAAGGCGACAGATCTATCGAAACTGGACTTAGGGGTGGCTGTTAGTCGCCATGTGGGTGCAGGGAATCAACCCAGGCCCTTTGCAAGAACAGCCAGTGCTCTTGACTGCTGAGCCATCTCTCTAGCCCCCTCCCCCCACCATGAAACATTTCCTAATCAAATCCCCCAGGTTTTTTTTTTTTTTTTTTTTGAGCAAAAAGTCATAGAGTATTAAAGTTAAGTCCACCTCAGTGGAAGTGTCCTGAGCAGAACTGGAAGCCATGTTTCCCACTTCTCACCTCTCTGTTCTTTCCACTGCATCAGTGTTCTCCTTCATTAAAAAAATGCTACCTAGAGGTCCGAGGAAGGTAAACAGCTGCTGGCTCCACAGGAAGGGGTGGAGCATCATGTTTGAGGACCATGCATAGTTTCCAGGTGAGTGTGTTTGGTTTCGACGGGAAGGGCAGATCAGGAAAGGCAGAGCCTTCACAGTGACCTCACCAACACAGCATGTCCCATTCAACCACTGCCCCACAGAGCCATTTGACCATGTCTGTCTGCATCATCTTGGCTCCCAGGTAATTCACCTGGGGGTGCAAGACAGAACTGAACCATAGCCTGGCAAGAGCTGTGAGAACTTTCATAAAGTAAATGAATGAAAGCCGGATTCAGACGTGGAGTATCTCGATCTAGCTGTTAGCTATTATGTAGTCAGTCTCAGGCCAGGACCCTGGATGGAATTTTCTTGTCTTGAAATTACAGGCATGAATTAAAAACTAATAATAACTCTATTGCCAGTAAGGAAATAAAAGCCACTATTGCTGGGTGCTTTTCCTGTGGTGAAAACTATTACCAAATGCATTTCACTGCATTTTCCACGAGTAACCTGCACATTATTACTGTGCTTTACAGATGAGACTGGAACTCAGAGAGTTTGTTAAGTCACACAAGCAATGTGTTGTGTAAGAACTAGAAGGTGAGTAGATATCTACAGGAGATGTGTCCCTAAGAGCTCCATACTGCAGCATACTGCCCTCACTCCTCCAATCTATTCCTAGGACATCTCTCAAAGTTACACACGATCATGTGTCCTATTAGTGTGATCTCCAACAGGCTGACATACCAACCCAGGTCCTTCTGCTCAGAATAAGCAGCTCAGATCTTTACTCATCCAAAAACCCCAGGTAAAATGGATGGTTCATAGATCTCACTGACTATCGTTCTTGAACTGCCTTGCAAACAAAACAAAATATTTCAATCAAAGTTCTTCAGAATACTAAGATGAAATTGAAATATAGAAGGTAATTGAGTTACCAAAAATGGGGTTCTATTAGATGGTCTATATTGGTAGGCATGGCCAGTTTAAGTTGTGTGTGTTTGTGTGTGTGTGTGTGTGTGTGTGTGTGTGTGCCTCTAACAGTAAAGAAAGATGATACAACATAAAAGTAAACCAATGGAATTCCTCTTGGATGCACCACAACTTTGTTCTGTTGCAGGACATGTAAAAACTGCCTAAGCCCATAACACATCAAGGGATATTCTAAAAAATAAGCCATGTTGGTGCTGCCCTCTGTATATGTGGGCATTCATCCAGAAAGAGAGGGTTTGCTTTTCTCCAGCTCACTGTAAGTTAACAATGCTCAGCTTCTAATGAATTCTCAGTCATTCTCCTCACAGCCTCTGGATAACATTAGTATTTTTGTTCTACACATACCAAATCTGAATTATCTTCAAAATATGACATATGCAATATTTCTATTACACAATAAGGATATTTGTGAGAGAAGATAAGACATAGAGCAACATATATCTTCACATGGAACCATAACCAGCTGTGTTCTTAAAATGACATAAGTCACTCTTGGGCTCGAATTGGCCACCATTTGAACTTGTCACCCAAGTCCCCTCCAATTTCATGTGTCCTCTCATTTCATGTGTCCTGGCCTCCCTCTTGGGCTGTCTTCAGAAGGAAACCATAAATGCTCCTTTTATTTGATTATATAGTGTGATTTTTTTTCCTTCGGTTTCATTGAGTCTGATGTTGTGAACTTTGGAAGGCTCAAGGCTGTGAAACAGATCACTAGATTCACTCGAGAGCATCACTTTCCTTGGGAAAAAGCTGGACTTCTAAGCCCAAGGATGGCAGCTGTTATTATAAAGCTTTCCAGGGGTAAGTGCAATGGGCTGTGGGGAAGCCAGGCTGTCTCTCACCACTTGGGAACTTTCATGTTTTTCATCTAATGCTTTTGGCACTTCCCTGGTGTGCAAATGCTATAAAACTTTCCTAAGGTCTGATTCTTGTGGGAAGGCATCACGTTCAGAGAATGAAAGCAACCAACTAATGAAGGCATTCAAGATATACACCAAACACTCACCAGGACCACCCTCAGCCTCACTAAATAGCAGAGGGTGAACACTCTGGTTTTGATTATTAAATAGTGGTTGAAATGTGCAAGAGGCAGTCACATAAATAGACAATAAGGCAAAGTGATCATCAGCAATGTTTTATCTTGAATCGAGGTGAGTTAAAAAGTATACATATGTATACACAGAGGGAATTTGCCCAGATCAGGAAATTTTAGTTTGTGTGCAGGGACTGATGGCTAGGACACAGATCACGAGCACCATGCTCTTTCATCCACTCTACCTTTGGTGACAGTCAACTTTTTTATTTCTTCCTCTGAGCAAACATTCAAGAAGGAAACAAATCTTGATGAGGCCAAGCTTTGGGGAGAGCAGTCAGGAGCGGCAGGTTACCCGTAGCCAGCCTCCAGGGTGCTCTGGGTAACACATCTCCCTTTGCGCTTCCATTTCCAGGCGGCTTCTGACACATGGGCTCCTTGATAAGCAGAGGGAAGCCAGCCAGTTTCCTTTTTATCCACATCAGTGGCTGTGAGCCACTCATCATTTACCGCAGTTCTCTTGAGCCCTTGAGAGCTGACCTCAGGCTTGTCTTGTGCTAGGAGGTCCCCGACCTCTTCCTGCTTTCCATCCTGGCAGGGTCCCTTTCCCCGGCGATAACCTGCAACAGCTCAGATAAGAGCAGCAGGTCTCATTTCACTGTGACTGTGAGTCTGCACAGAAACTGAAGGCCGACGCTTCTAGGCTGTTAGCTGACTAACCAGTCTGACTGAAAAGCTACCAGTATGTACATAGCTATTCCTTAGTCCATCCTTTTCCCCCAGTCTCAACACTGTCTCTTGGCCTCATGTATCTGTTATACACCCATTTAAGAGCAATTAGGATTTACCTGTCGAAGGCATTTTGTGAAGCATGTGTAGGGATGAGCGATCCTCTGGTTCCAAGCAAGAACATAGTTCATAGTTGTTTGTGTGTGTGTGTGTGTGTGTGTGTGTGTGTTTATGCCAGTGTCTGTCTGGTTCCTTTACTGGGCTTGGATTCTGAACTAGATTTTGCAACTTTTTTGCTGTATAGCAATTACCTGGTCACTTAACTTTAAGCTTCAGAGCCTCAAAAATAACAAATCAGAATATGGAAGGCTTGATAACTGCTGTAATTATATAACATCAGTGTCGCTGCACCTGCTATGACACAGCCTCCTTTCCACCAGCTCAGCTCCATGAAGACTGGGGGCCTCTAGATGGTCTGGTAGGAAACTCCACTGAACCCTCCAACCTCTGAGCCCTGAGCAACCCAAGAGAGGGTGGGCCCTTGATAAGAAATGCAGTGGTCTGCTTATTCTCTGTGGCTCTCCTCTCATGGTGAGTCACTGAACCACGATTCACTTGTGCTCAGAAGTTTGGCAGAGAACGGCAAGACAACAGACAAGGATGGATTTTTTCCCTCTGAGCCCCGGGTGCTGAGTCATCAGGTGTCTTCCCAGTCCCACTCATCTCCTGGGATGGACTGTGCTCCCTGGTGTATGAAGCCCTATTGTTTGTGGCATGTTAATGACATTGGTCATCCAGAGACCAATTACTGGACCATCTGTAGTATTGGGGATGAGCTAGGTTATGCTGTAGTAACAAAAACAAAGAAAACCCAGTGACCTAAAACAGCAAGAGCTTCATTTATTGCTCATGCTACGTCCATCATGAGTCAGTGGGGGGCTGAGTTCAGCACTGTTCTCATGCTGGGAACCAGGCTTACAAAAGAGCCTCTGTTTGGAATACTGTTGCTTGCCATGGCAAATTGAATGGAAAGCTGTCTCTGTAGGTAACACATAATTGCTTCTTACAGCTTTGCCGAAAGAGATCACGTGAAGATACCTGACATTAAAACCTGGACAGAAAGCAGGAAACATTTCTGTAATTCTGACCACAGAGCTTTCTTTTCCATTTCAGTTATCAAGAGTCCTCTTTATGCCAGACCTATGTAGGCTCAGACTGCTGCAGACACCTCAATATATCAAAGACCAGGTCTCCCAAAAAACAAGAGGGAAAGAGCTAAAATTATTGCTGAACACCTGGAAACAACTTGCACAAGCTAAAAAAATGACAAGGGTTTTTCAACACAGTGATAACAAATACTAAATAAAAAAATTTATTGTCTTTAAACTTGCTATGAGACTATGCTCAAAGACCAAGGCTTCAGCAATTGAAATATGCCCAAATGTACCAGTATTGAGGTTCAAGACTCAGCACCCCAAATATGACACGAATCCAGACTATGCCAACTAATATGCCACTGAGGACTGCAAACGGGCTGCTTTGGAGAAGTGTAAATTCGAGCGTCTGTGAAAAAAAGTTGCATTTTCATAGAGATTGGCTTTTCCTCCCTTCAGTGCTGTGAACTGAATCCAAGACCTTACTCATGCAAGGTGAGTGTTTTAACCCCTAAGGTACATTCCCAGTCCAGAAATTTATACCTGTAGGGAAAGTTTCACTAGTACAGATGTTTGCATCAGGAAGATATCAACTCTGAGACAGCCCTCTTTGTGTAAGCTAGTCCCATCTGCCTAAAAGAATACACTGTCCTGTAGTTTCTTCTCTTCCCCTCCCATATCATGCCACTACTCCCCATGAGAAACCCCCAATCCCTACCCTAGTCCACTGAGGATACTATCTGACCTTCAATTATCTGACTCTTTTTGGTCAACATTTAAGGGACTCCAGTGAGTAGGTGGGCTTGTATACAAGCTTATATACAGGTTAGGCGGGCTTGTATACAAGCTTATATACAGGTTATCCTTACAGCCAGGCCAAGAAAAGCAAATGGCAGAAGCCCAGAGTGAAGTACATGGCTGGATTGGGTGTAGCTGGCCATTTGCCTCCTGAAAATATGGTTTGAACAGTGTGATTGACTAGACTCGGTATTTGTTACAAAGTTAAATCTCTACATTAGGTTTGGATGTGCTCTCACATTGAAACTCACGGTCCAGAAGCCCATTCCGTCTGCTCAGCATTCCACAGAATAAAGAGAAGCTCTACCTGACTAAAATGTTGGGTTCAAAAGATCTTTTTTCACACTTACACAACCCAAACCATCTGGAGCCTTTGTGAACCCCTTCCTTAGGCTCTAGCTCTGTGCTTATTACCATTTGTTATGTTATCAACTCAAAGCATGTGGATTAGCTTGCAGAAAAGCAGAAACATTTACCTGGAAATTACATTCAAGAGCTTGAGTCCAGGAGTTGAAGGACCGTTTCAATGGTCTGGAGAAGAAGGAAAAAGGAGACACACACGCTGGGTGATGAAGGCCTCTTGGCACTCTCCTTCCTGTCTGCCGTCCCTCTCTATCTCCTCCCCCTTCATGTAAGCCCTTTGCAACCTGGCAGCCCCTAGAAAATGGAGCTTTGAGGTGACAGTTCCCCCAGCTTCTTAAGAGTCACTCTTGAATGTTTCCTACCTGTTTCCTACCTGCCAACTCCCATCTCCCCTACCTTTGATGTCAACTGGTGAGCAAGTGGAACGGAGGTAACATCTTTCTCTTGTCCTCTGTCACCCCTGACCTACCTCTTCACAGTCACAGATGAGGCAGAGCAGGCTAATCCAAACAGGACCAGACCTTATTGAAAGTCTGGCCTATAAGAAGATAGTGGCTCTAAAATGTGCATTCAAAATTTTTAGGTCATTTTTAAGAGAGTGATGTTACATAGGCTGATTGGGCCCCAGTGAATGAACTCACCAGCAGGCATAGGAAGGCACAAACTTGACTCGATAGGCCTCTACATACATGACAAATTACATGAAATCCAGTGGGGGAGTATAGAAGGAGGAAGATGGGAAAGGAGTAGAAATATTAAGATTGTATTATATGAGATGCACAAGATGCAATAAAAATAAATATTGAAGAAAAAAACATTTTAGGTCAAGAAGAATATCCAGTAAACAATAGGAGAAGCTTTTCTGTTTTCAGAGTGGTGATTACCCTGATAGCATTGGATAAGGTTCCTTAACAAAACTGTTTTCCTATGAGTGTGCTGGAGAGCTTCAGTTGTCAACCTGACACACCCAAGTAGGGGGACCCTCACCTGAGAAATTTCCCCATCCTATTGGCCTGTGGCTTTTCTTGATTGTTCAGTGAGGTGGGAGTGCCACCCCTGGGGAGGTGGTCCTGGGCTTCATAAGAAACCAGGTGGAGCCAGGGACCCAGCCAGTAAGCAGCACTCCTCCATGGTCTGTGCTTCAGCTCCTGCCCTGAGTTCCTGCCCTAACTTTCTTCAGTGATGGGCTGTGATCTGGGAGGTGTAAGATAAAATAAATCTTTCCTCCCCAAGTTGTTTTTGGCCAGTGTTTTGTCTCCGCAATAGAAAGTGATTAAAACAATGAGTAATAAGCATGACATTTTAAAACAGAAACTTGATAGCTTGTGGGTATTTTAACACCATGCCAATTTGGGGTACAGAAAGTCACAAATTATTTCAAAGAAAACCGTAGAAGATTCTATAGGTTACTTGAAGATTATTTCCATTCAAAAGACTGCCTTCAGTGTCAGTGTGAGTGACTCAAAATTTATAGAGTGAATTTTCAAGGTGGGCATGCTGCAAACACCTGTACCCCAGCAATACAGAGACAGAGTCAAGGGGAATGGAGACTTCATGAATTGCAGGCTAGACTGGAACCTCTGCCTCAAGGAAAACAGTCCCTATATTTCAAACCTATCCAGAGTCCTTTTGTAACAGGGTCACACTTTTGTGACACAACTTTAAAAAAAAGAAGCTACATTTCTGTAAGCTTACTGTAGGGAAAAGTGAGCTCCCTTCAGCCGCAGTGAACACAGCTGCCCTGGTTGTCATTGATGGGTTCCCAGGTTTGGACAATTGTTTAAGTTGTCTTGCTATTCACATTAAATAGAAACATTTGACCTTTTCCCAAAGCAGAGCTCAGCTCCTCTTATAACTGACTACTAGGGAATTCTCCAAGATAAACTAATCAACTCATCTAAAAAAATAAATCACTCAAAGAAGAGGAGACTGTATTGTAGGACAAATAGATGAGCAAATGTTTCCATTTTAAAATAAAGGAAATCTGATGCAAATACAGACATGGACATGGGCTGTGGCTGTAGGTACATTACTGCTTCAGGGGACCAGAGAAAGGGCCATCAACAGAGGAACTGGTATTGAACTGGGTATTTGATAGTAGTAAAGTGTCTAATAACAATAGATATTTAACAATCATGAATTATTGCTAAGTGAAACTTTAAGCAAAAGAATTTGTATCAGAATGAATTTATTTTCGAATGTGCAAAATCATTTGTAAACAAAACCTAGAGCCTAAGTCACATCTACATACCATGGTCCCTGTGCATTTTTGCCTCTAATGATAGTCTCGAGTATTTCATAGCTATACATTTTCCAGTGTTGCCACATCCATAACATTAATAACATCTAGATGGCCTAGATGTTCTGTTGTTTCATGAGCCAGAAATATAAGGGGATAAATATTGAAGCCATCCAGAACTGAAATAGCATAGAGGAGACCAACAGGTCCTTGAGAAAATCAGGTGCAGCCCATATCGAGGAGCACCTTACAGAGGGCAGGGAGGACAAGTGGTGCTTCAAACACTCTTTAAAATGCCTCTTTCTAGGCTGACCCATTAACCCAAAGGGCAAGGCACTGCAGAGCATTATCTGCTAAGATGCTCTCCTCAAGGAGCTGTGTGTCAGGAAGTATCATCAGGCAGTTTCTAAAACTAGTCCATAATCACTATTCTCTTGAACTCTGAGGCCCAGCCAGTCCACATCAATGAACAAGGTTAAGCAGTCCATGAGATACTGAACTAACAAAGCCATGCCTTCCGATGTATTCCAGCACACCCTGGTTGCTTAGTGGCCTCTGGGATTAGCACGGGTGAGGAGCACTAATCAGATCTCCTGGTTAGGGCTCTAGTGGCTGCCCAAAAGATGCGTCAATCTTTTAGAAAAAATAGGCCGCAGGGATCAGATTGTAAATATGCTGTACATTAGAAGTAGGGGATAGAAAAGCAGAGAAAAATGGGAGTCTATAGTGATTGGGGTGTGGGTTGGCTATTTGCACTTAGCAGACTAAGTAAGCCCTATTTTTTCACAATCCCATGAAAGAAAAAAATAAAGAGCATTTGGGATAAGTAGCAAGAGGTTGTAGGAACTGTAAAACTCATAGCTCCTGGTGACTGACCTAGCAATGCATAACACAGCAATGTTCCATTACACATGTTGCCATCTGCAACTATTTTAGTTTATTAAATTTTTTAATTGTTAATTTTTTTCTGTATGCCATATAGGTACCCAGAGAGGTCAGAAGAGGGTGTCAGATACCTTGGAACTGGAGTTACAGGTGGTTGTTAGCTGCTCTATTAGGGTGTTGGGAACCTAACCCAGGTCCTCTGGAAGCCCTGTCTTCAAAGACTTTTAAAGGCACATCAGTACCAATGCATATCTCAAGTCAATAGATGTCCATAATGAGGAAGGAAAAAACAGTAGAAGCTGGAGAGAGTTGATCATATATCTGTTTGGGGGGCTTCAGGCAAGAGGACTTACTTACGAAGTGAGAAGTGGATGCTTCTGGTGGACCTTGATTGTCTTGCAGTACTGACAGGATAATATGCCTTGTTATCCTTTTCCCAATCTCTTCTAAGAATTTAAATAACTGTTGTGTAATAAGGTTTATATAATGCCTGAAATACATTTGGATCTCTATCTTAGTAATTAACAAATCACACTAATTAAGTCTCTTGCCTTTCTAAGCCACAGTTTCATTATCTGTAAATTAGACTAAGAATGGGGACAATTCCATGGAGTTTGTTCTGAAGTCCGTGATAATACATTAAGGGCTTATCAGCTATGGACCTTTACATCAGTATTATCAGTCTTTCACCTTGTCTGTAGCCATTTTCCTAAATGGCTGGGCAAGTCTTCCTACTGAAGGTTTGTTTCCCTGTGCCACTGATGTCAGGGTTGGCACCAGTGTTTGTCTGATGGGCTATAGGGAGAGCTCCAGCATGTGCCTTCAGGGGGAGACCTTCCGAAGTTGTCAACTTCTGCCACATGAAGATTGTGTCCCTGATGGCTGCTGCCTCTTTGGTCCTGGTCTCAGCCTGAACAAACACAGAACGCAGGGAACCAAATGTGAATACTACTGAGTGTGTTCTTTGCTGAGTGCTGTTGGCTTGGGGTTTGTTCATTATGCACAATAATAGAACTTATAGACCACTGCACTGTTGATATTCTAATGCCAGACCACTCTGAAAACATCCTCCTCAACTTTACATTTGAAAAGCATATTTATAGCTTGTTGCCTTTTGGGAAAATTGTACCATCTTTGAACGGATTCCCATAGCTACTCTGCTATACATTTACTGAAAGATTATTATGCCACCCGATACTCCATAAGTCTCTTCTAAATAGATTTCCTTCCTAGCTGGGTTCCTTTGTATCCTTCCATACAAACCTATGAACTGACCTCTTCCATAGGCTTATGAGGCTACTCCAGCTTTCACTGAGCTGCCTTTCTCTGTGTGATGCTGAATTGGCCATCAGAATCATACATGTAGGCCTAACTCCAAATCTATTAGTTCACTACCAAGATATACTTGCAATTCATTAAAGCAGGAGCTGTTGTATTTTCCACAATATCTAAAAAGAGGAAGAGAGTCATACCTGTCACATTAAGCCAATTCTTATCATCCTAACAATTTCATGAATTCTTTAAATCCAGCCTGAAAAACACTGAATGTTTCATTTACAGAGGAGTTAATACTCCTTGAAACGGTGGGAAGGAAATTATACCTCAAAACAGTGAGCAGCACCCATTTCAATCTTCACATTTTTTTCAAGGTGTTCCTGGATCAAGCATGTGTTCTTGTTTGGGGCAAGGTCTATGATTTTCATAGAACATTGTTTATCATTCTGGATTGGTATTTGTTCTTAAGCAATGTAAAAAAAAAAAATGGCTAGTGGGGCTAGAGAGCTGGCTCAGCAGTTAAGAGTGCCGACTGCTCTTGCTGAGGAGCCAGATTCAATTCCCAGCACCCACATAGCGGCAAAGAACGGTCTTTAACTGCAGTTCCAGGGGAATCTGACGCCCTCTTCTGACCTCCTCAGCATTGCACGACATGGGTGCACCAACCTACATGCAGACAGTATACTCATACACATAAAAAAATATTTAAAAAATTTAAAAAATAATGGCTAGCACAATCAAATGACATGTGAGTGACATTTTTTGTGATTGTCCATCTGATCGAAGAAGGAAGATCGGAGAGGTGATCAAGTTGCTTGCAGAATCAGTCATCTATCTGCCTGTCTCCCATACCAACTGTCTGCATGGATTTTAAGCTGTGGGCAAAAACATAAGATATCGGTATTTCCTGATACTGCAGGCTGAAGCTTTATTAAAGACCACACCGTTCTGCATTTTTCTGGGCAAAGAAAATGAAAACACCACAGATTTATTTGTGACAAGTGATATATGTTGCAAATAGAATTCTCTCTATAGTCCCAGGTGACCTGCTGGAACTCACTATGTATGAAGTTTAACACTAGGCAAAATGCAAAAAAATAAAATAAAATAAAAAAAAGACTAGGCAAAATGCATCTAAGAGATGAGAAGCTAGAATAGAATTTCTTGAGGATGGGTTGAATATTGACTGGGAAAGGGCAGAATGGAGACTTTTGTGTTTCTAGAAACATTTCACATCTGAAATACACAAAAAATCAATAAAAGCATAAAAAATAAAATAAATAGGACACCTATATACAAAAAAAATGAAACATTTCACATCTTAATCAGATGTTAGTTACATGAGGGTGTATGTCCCTAAAATTCTATAAATTAAGATGGGCATGGTGATGTGCCCTTTAATCCCAGCACTAAGGGGGCAAACATGAGTGGAGCTCTGTAAGATTGAAGCCAGCTTGGTCTACATAGTGACCTCAAGGCCAGCTAGGGCGACAGTAGGGAAACCCTTTTGTCACAAAACCCAACAACAACAAAAACACAATCCTACAAGTTATAGACAATAAATAGGCACACAATATATGTCATGACTTAATTTTTTAGAAAGTCAAGTGAAAAATCTTACCTGGAATAGGGGAAATATGAATATTAGTAATTCCAATGTCCATAGCTTAACAAGTTTAATTTATTAAGCTTCTAAGCTACAGAATATAAGGTTATATAATGCATGAAATAAGAATATCTAACTAGTCTATTAAAACTGGATTGGGGGAGAGAAATCTCCCCAAACAAACTTTTTCATTATATTCTTCCATGTAAACTATCTTCATACTCCAGCACATACATAGATTATAACCAATCTATGAAGGGTTAAGCTTCCTCATGAGACTTGCTGTCTGTAAAGGCTTCAGTTACTTAGATCCCTAGTCAAGGAGTGCTCAAAGACGCATATCAACAAGGAGTGCTCAAAGACGCATATCAACAAGCGCAAGCCATTTTGATACACTGACTGGCTAACTACCCATCAGTGGTCCTGTTCTATGCCAGCCTGTCTACAGATTGACAAGATAGTGTTAATGCCACTGCAAGGGAAGTAGAAACAAAGGCAGGTGCTGATGAAGCCTTAACAATGAGGGCCTATTCTCTCCCTTGCACCTGAGAACACCAGTGAACTTTGTCATTGTTCAGCAGCAGAAACTCTGCGGTTTCTCTCATCCTTAGCCCTTCATCACATGACCACGTTATTTCCTTACAAGGTGACCCTGCCCTGTGTCCCTTGCCAACGGAATCCTTCAAGCCCATAAAGCAAGCGCGTCATCCAGATTGACCAACCAAACATCATCCTTCCTCACCCCCTCCTCTATCCTGAGCTGTTATGTTCTTATTCTTCATTTTTAAAAGTTTTCTAAAGAATGAAAGGGAAGGAAAGATAGCGATCCTAGTTCAGTAGCAAGCTGCACAAAAGAGTCATTTTGAAAGGCACAGGTTAACAGGACCAATAGCTCTAGGGGTTGGGGAAAGCCTGTCTGATTCAGAGAATCAACAAGGAAAAGTTGAGCTCAAATTGCTTGCTCCAAAGAGAATATTATGTGGGAGGATATGGAAATAACCATGTTCTGGGAGGCTGCTTTACTTTCTGTGCTGTTGGGCCAATGGCTAAAAGGGCAGTCTTGGTGGCAGAGTGATGTGTGGGGTAGGTAGTAAAGCACCTTTCTTCTTGGGTTCAGGACAATATACAGTGAGGCCTCAGTTTCTTGGCCTCTATTATTTTATCAAATTGTCACAGGTTTGTCTTTACCAAGTTGCTTCTCTTTTGTACTTTCTTCTAAATGGAAAGGGAGCCTAATCTCTGGAGGTTACAAAGATGTTTTCTGCAGCCACAATATTATTCAAGTCTTGGAGTTACATGAGAACTGGTTTTCCTAAGGTAACTTTGGGTATCCCAAAGTCCTCCCTGCAGTTTTGTTATAAGGCAGTAGGGAACAGTCTCACAGTTCAGACTCAAACCAGGATTTTCTGGTTGAGGCTCAGTTTACTTTAATATCTCCATTTAGCCAGCCCTCTGAATAATAAAACAGAAACAATTATTTTTTTTCTCTGTGTCTCTGTTGTGTTTAAAAATACTTAATGGAAAATAAAATAAAAATACTTAATGGGAAGGGTTGTAAATATAAGGGTATATAATGTACAAAATAAGAATATGGCCAACTAGTCTATTAAAACTGGATTGAGGGACAGAAATCTCCCCAAACAAACCTTTTCATCATATTCTTCCATATAAATGATTCATGTTCCAGCATGAACAATGCTTTGTTCTAAAAAGGGCAGAAAGTAATTTTACACTCAGTGACTTTACTTTATACGAGCATCTATCTAGTCCTCTGTAAAGTAGCTTTCAAAATGCTATATATTAGAATGGCTGAATCTTCTTATAAAACATCTAGACCTAGTATTTTTTTTGAGACAGGGTCTCCCTTTAAGTCCCAGCTAGCCTGGAGCTCTCTATGTAGACCAGGTTGGCCTTGAACTTACAGAGATCTACCTGCCTCTACCTCCCGAGCACTGGGATTACAGGTGTGCACCACCAGGCTTGGCTAGACCTAGTATTTTAAATCAGTAGACCTGGCCTGAGCCCTGCAGGTGGCTGTTCTGTGAAACATTCCAGGTAACTCAGATGCAGAAGCCACAGACCACACGATGAGACTCCATAGCTGTTACCACTTTCCCTTTGTGATGAACTGCTGTTTTCAGCCTAGTGTCATTGAATTTAATAACTGAAAAAAGATGGAAATTGGAAAATGAGGAGCCCTGTGAACCGGGCTCCATATTGCTCACACTAAAGTTTAAGGAATGCTGCAGAAATCAACAAAAACATGCATGCCTATCATCAGGTCTAGGTTCAAATGTCACCCTATCCTGTCCTCTGGCCTGAGCCAGTGCCAACTCTACCCCAACCATGGTTTCAAAACACTTGGATTGAGAACATGCAGATTCTTAACTGAAAGAAATGAAAAGCTGAGAATCCCTTTCCCCCAATAACCTTGCTTTCCACACATATCCACATGTTTAAAATAAGAGGCAAATGTGAAAATGTGAATGGGTGCCAACATTCATTTTTGTTTTGATTTTTGTTTGTTTTTTTTTGAGACAGGATCTTCCTTCAGCCTCAGCTGGACTGGAAGCCACTATGTAGACAAGGCTGGCCTCAGTCTCACAGAGTTCGGCTTACCTCTGCCTCAGGAGTGCTGGGACTAAAGGCATGTGCCAGTATGCCCAGCTTGGTACCACCACCTTATTTGAGACAGTCCATCTTCTCACAGTTCACCTTTCATTGTACCAGAGAAAGTAAGAAGTTAGTGCTCTGAGATAAGATTGCACCAGAGAGACCCCCAAGACAGTAGGAGTAGTACAAGGCTATTCACGACTCTTCTGGGCAGAATGCAATGGCTTCATTGATTTATTTTTCCCTCGGGCTCTCCCACTTGCCCTGTGAAAGTTCTTCCAACAGCCTTTCCCAGTGAAAGGACTTCAAAAACAGGAGCACAGGAGCAGTGTTCACGGGAAGAAGAGTGAAGTGTTGATATGCTGACCCACAGGGCACAAAAGCCCACTGACAGATGGGAAAAAAAAAAAAAAAAAAAAAGGAAAGTGCTGAGAGGATTAAACACAAAAGGATCCTATAAGAAGTAAAAGCAATAATAAGTCCCTCTAAAAAGAGCTTGTGGTATATTAGTAAGTGCCATTTGATCTGTCTGAAAGCACAAAGTGAGAAGTAAACAAAATGCCCAGCACACATTTGGATAAATGGAGGAGATGATGGTCATAAGGTCATCCAGGCACGGGTGCTACCAACCCACCTCTTGGGCCTCTGTAAGCTGAATTTTGAAAAGCCTGAGTGGGTTATGTTGATTTCAACACACACGCTTATCCTTGGAATCTGGAAGGCAGTTATAAAGTCATCTTTCATGAACAGACTATCCCACAAACGCTGCTCGGCTGTTATTACGCTTGACAGTTGGGCCAAAATCTAGTGCAAAAATAGTCATTTGTCAGTTTCTTCAACTCCCCGCTATTGTGAAAGAGACGGCAGTGGAAGGCAGTGCTGGGGTGCCAGTTGAATCACTTTGAAATTGTGGCAGTGGTTTGTCAGAGAGAAAGGAGACTGCAGGCACGGGGGTCCAAGAAAGGAAGGCAGCTAACTTTCCCACTGTGGGATTCCCTGAAATCGGTTCCACAGTGTGGCCACACAAACACGTCAAAGATCTTGTGAGTTCATCCTTTCTGTCCCGTTTTTCCAGGCCTTACTCCCTTTCTCCTTTCCTTTATTGAAATGAAGTGATGGAAAATAAATAAACGAACTGGGAATCTGTACCATGACCCTAAGGAAAAGCACAATGGCAACCGCCAGACGCCCAAGGAGCATCTGTTATGAGCACACCGTGTGCCTGGCTGATGACTTACTCAACGGCCTCTGAATCACTCCCATAAAGAAAAAGCAAACATATCTTTTTCCTTTAGACCTGAAAATGCACAGGGGTATCGAATGCTTCCAAGAGGCAACGGCTCTTCATTTAACACCATAGTGCCAGCATGGCAGGGAGCTAAGCTTCCCAGAAAGTCTGGTTTACTTCCCTCTTCTTTTTTTTTTCCTCTTTCCTTTTTTTTTTTTTTTTTTTTTTTTTTTTGGCGGGGGGGGGGGTCTTGCTATTTAATCGTGGCCTAGAACTCTCTATTTGACTAGACAAGCCTCATCCCTGCAGTATCCATCTGCCTTTGCCTTCCAAGTACTAGGATTATAGGCATGTTACCCTCATGCCCAGCAAACTAGCCAACTAAACATGCTTTTTTTTTTTTATTTTCTCCTCATTTCACTTTCTTTTCTTTTCCTTCCTTCCTTTATGTCTTTCTCTCTCTTTCTGTGTGGAACTGAGAATTAAATCTAAGGATTCCTGCATGCTAGGCAAGTGCTCTACTACTGAGCTACATTGCTATGTGTTTGCTTTATTAGTTTAGGTGTGGAGGCACTTTCAGTGGACCCCTTATTTCTGGAACATGTCCACATAGATCCTTCAAGACTTAGTGGGTCACAGTCAAGGAAAGATGATGATGAATTAATGCTGTATCCTTGGTGAGAAAACGCTGTGCAGAGTAAAAGACACCATGCAAAAACATGTCAGAGTAATTATCCTTGGGTTGCAGGATGAATGCCCTTCATTGAGAAGCTGACATTAGGGAGACAGATTCTATCTCATTCACAGAATGGTGCCAGCTTCCTCTGACCTAATTAAGTATAGAAATATTTACGCCCCAGTTTAAACATATTTGATTGCATCTATGCATATATTTATAATTTGTGAACATTTATGAAGACATGACATTTATCTTGGTTGTATACAATAAAATGTGAATTTGTCTGTATGTAGTTATTCGAACTATAGGAAATTGTAGATCCAAAATACTTTCTTACTAGATACGGTATCACACACCTATAATCTTGGCCTTTGAGGGGACTAACAGGAGGATGGGGTGGATTCTGGGACTGGGACTCTGCACCCATCGTATTGGTAGGGTCAGCTAATGCTGGCTGTTGGAACTGTATTAAATGTATTTCATCAAGCTCAATGTCCCTCAAGGCTGGGGCAAATGTGTCCAAATGGAAGAAAAACATGTGCTACTTTTACAGAAACACAGTCAAGCCATTAGGCTGTCAACCTGCCAAATCAGAAAGACTGATGACAAGTAGTGAAAAACAGTGAATCTACTTTTTTTTGTCTATGGGTTATTTGATAAAAGGATATTTGATGGTTGATTCACTGTGATATTTCAACTGTGCTTTTACACTCTGCCTAGGTTTGACATCAGTAGCTTTCTGAGGAGTTCATCCCTATGGATAAGACAATTGTCATCCTCAATCCCTTTGCAAATGTGTGTCCTGTGGGGTTATCTGTCCTTCCTTCTTCATGTGCAGAAGTTCATCCTTTTACCCACTGCCCACACCAGCCCACTTTCACTCCTCAGGACCATTGCCAGGGCCTTCACATTTCCTCAATACAAGGAGGCTTTGGTGTGGTCAATCTTTCTGTTTAACACATAGACAATACGGTAAGAAAGAGATGTTTTCTTACAAGTCCAAAAAAAATGTATAGTTTCCAGCCAGCATGATACTGACCTCAAATCCATTTCAAGAAAATATTTCATGCTACACTTCACATTGAATAGAAGGGAATTTTCTAATCAAGACATTTGTCATTTCCTCTTAAGGAAATTCCCATGAATACAACAAGCATGATGTTCTGTGTCATATAGGGAAGAACATATCTAACCCCTTCTTCTTCAGCTTATACACACTGTCAAGGATGTAGCATACACTATGCCTTCCCAAGTTAAGTTCAAGTGTTTTTACATACAATGTCCAAGTCATCTATTAATGGTGGGGATCATTAGCAATGTAAAACTTTTCTATCAAGTTGGGCATTCCACCATGTTCAATTCGTAGTCCAAAAAGTGATGTCATAGTCTGCCCAGCATACCAAGGGCCCCTGGGACTAGATTCTAAACTCTGCGGACTTCCTAATCAAAGTAAAAGTTCTCAGTCCACCATAGAGGACACCAGAGGACCCCACAGTTCTTAAGCACAAAAGAGCTTCCGTGTCTCTTTGATTGAGAGTAATACAAAGGACAAACAAGCCCGGGAAGTTCAAGTCCCTGCTTCCTCTCCCTGGTGCTGAGCAATGCACATGGCTCACAGCAGGAGTGGACCCCATTGCCCAGTGCTGGAACCGACTCTTTTTCTAACATTTTTATTGTGCGTTTCATACATCGTTTCTCAGTCCAATCTAAATTCATCTCATCTTCCATGCCCCCCCACCCCACCTGAGGTCTTGCACCTTGACATCTCTGCCCTGTATCTTTTTTTAATTCTTTTCAAAGTTTTTATTTTTCAAAGCAGAGGATTATTGTCCTCGGGGAACTTTACTGTTTCAGTCGGTTCCCTGTCCCAGGTCCTCTGCTGTTGTTGTTTCCTCCAATCTGTATCGATTATATATAAGTTCAGTATAAGTGTGACATATATATATATATATATATATATATATATATATATATGATGATCTGTACACAAACTGTTGTTTCCATGTCATATTTCAAGATTCACATTTTTCCTTTTTAAATTTACATTACTCTAAAATATGCCTATGTACCCTCCACCTATATACCAAGAGTACCAAGTCTAAAAATAAGTGGTGGGTTAATTTTAGAGCCTGTTAAGGTATTTACATTATCAGAGCACAACTGCTTTCAGAGAAAGGGGTATATAACATTGATGTTGCTCAGTTTGCCTTACAACTCAGTGCTTGGTGCTAGCATCCACAAATAAGGGATACCATTCATTGTTTGCTTTTCTGGGATGTGTTACTTCACTTAGCATGGTATCTTCTAGTTCCATCCATTTACCTGCAAAGTTCTTGATACCATCTTTCTTTACCACTGCATAGAATTCCATTGTGTAGATGTACCACATTTTCTCTATCCACTCATTGGTTGAGGGGCATTTGGGTTGGTTCCATCTCTTCACTGTTGTGAAGAGAGCTGCAATGAACATGGCTGTGCATGTATCTCTGTGGTAGGATGAGTCTTGTGGGTATATACCCAAGAGTGGTCGTATGGGATTACATTGCCACCAGCAATGGATGAGTGTTCCCCTTTCCTCACAACTTCTCCAGCATTTGGTATCATTTGTTTTCTTGATCCTCACCAGTCTTATCAGAGTGAGATGATATCTTAAAGTTGTTTTAATTTGCATTTCCTTAATTATTAGTGATGTTGAACATTTTCCAAATGATAAAAGACCTCAATGTGAAACATAAAACTTTGGAAGATAGAAGAAAAGATTGGCTTCAACCTATAAGACATAGGCATAGGAGAAGACTTCCTAAATCATTGAGACAGCTGCTACAAGGGAAGTGAGGTCGACAATTGACAAGTGGAACCTCATTAAACTCAAAAGCTTCTGTACAGTGAAAGACACAATCAGTGAAGAGAAAACCTTCACCAGTGATACATCCAACAGAGCATTGACTTCCAGAATATATAAACTACTGAAAAAACAAAGAAGAAAACAAATGAATCACCTAAAAGATGGAGTAAAGAGCTGAACAGAGACTTCACAAATGAGGAACTAAAGATGGCTGAGAAACATCTTAAAATATGTTTGACATCACTAATAATTAAGGAACCAACTCTTAATGTATCCTTTGTGGTTTTCTTATCTCTCATCCCAACCCCCACATTGTCCTTCTTGGTATCATCTCCCAAATAAAGACTTAAACTTAAATTCTTGCCTCAAAATCTAATTTGGACCACTCAAGCTAAGACAGCCATCCAACTTCTGAGGGGCATGCTGGTTCAAGCACTGTAATATCTCACATTGGCTGGTGGGTCTCATTGGCTGAGACTCAATAAAATCCCACAGCCCCTCCTCTTTCCTGGGTGGATGGTTTCTAGACTTCCACACAGCTACCTTGTCTTTTATGTAAAGAATATTAGTTTTCTAGTGTGTTTCTCATTTACAAGAGAGGAATGATAACCTTGTCTGAAACACTTACTCCTTCACAGAGCTGAGAAACAAATGTAAAAACAATAATTGAGTCTCAAGGAAAATGTCCACGTGTGGTAGATGGAAACTTGATACCATCTCTCTCATAAAATGAGCCATGAAAAATTATATGTGGTGTATGCATGTCACTTAAGTAATTGCTGTCATTAACTAGACTCTGACCTACTCTTCTGTCTCCAAATTATGGAATAAATATCCAGGCAGAATTCAGGTACTGTACAAGGTTCATTTAACTACTGTATGAGGAGTGATGGTAGGCACCCACCATCTCTGATTTGCCCTGCAGCATGTACTGATAATCAAATACATTCCCTCCTAAAGCTACGGACTTAAAGTATCACTTTTTGTCACTTCCAAATATAACTAAGAGTGCTGAGATCCTTCTGCTTCCTTGACAGGTGACAGCTAACATCTGCTTTCCACAAAGCTGATTTGAAGCTCTATCTTCTGGATCATTCTTATCTGTGTGGCCTAGCTGATGCTGTGTGGTTGAATTTGACAATGTGTTTGCCTGGCTGAGATAAATGGAGCAAAGGATGGGGCATGCTGGGAGGGGTACACAGGAGAAAATCCCTGCTGTCCTAAGTTCATTAAGAGTGAGTGATATTGAGCCTGTGATTTTTAAGATTTAGGTATCACTTCAATTCCACACATCCTGACTTCCAGCAACTACAGGAAAATGAAGCAGGCATCCTCTGACTGCACTGCAGTTTTAAATCCCATAGAAACCACTCATGTGCGTTTCCATAAATGTTTACTTTCCTATACCTCTCTGATTCCTTATCTAAAATATGGAAATGTCACCCACTCTACCTCCCTGATAAAGGAAGAGAGAAAAGCTTGTACACCCTTGTATTTTAAAATATAGGAAAAATGAAAATGAAAGAAATCTCTACCCGGAGTACAAGCAGCTTCTGATGTAGCCATGGCAGTTTAAATAAAGTGTGTGGTCGAGGCTCCATTTAGAAGAATGGCATTGAAGAAAAAATAGAAGGCAGGAACAGAGGAATAGAGGAAGGGAATGAGGAAGTAGTGAGAGGGATAAAGGGGGGAGGGGAGAAAGAAAAAAGGAAATGGAAAGAAGGAAGGAAAGGAGGAGGAATAGGAGGATACACATGCGTGGGGGATATCGATATAATATATATAATATTTATATATATATATTATATATTAATATATATATATTATTATATATATATTGTGTGTGTGTGTGTGTGCATTTGGAGGCCAGAATTGAGGCCATTTGTTTTCCTCACAATGTTTTGTGAGACAGGGTCCTTTCACTGAACATGGTTTGTCTAGACTGGTTTCTAAGATCTGTTTTTCTCCACCTCCCTAACCATACAGTGCTGGGGTTACGGATTTGCTACTGTGCCTAGCTATTATGTCTTGGTTCTGAACTCGGGTCCTTGTACTGGCACAGCAGGCACTGAGTAGAAAGTCTCAATCTGTAAATAGGAAATGACTGAAAATGTTTAAAGCTCACAGATGGGCATAATGCTGTTGTCTGTTTAAAAACAAAATGCTACAAGCACATCATACATTGGGGTTCAATGGCTCTGCTAGCTCCCTGTTGTTATCAATCCTGGGATGTTTAGGGGACGGTGTAAATGAAGGCAGAAATGTCTGTTGAGGACACTTCAAACCTAACTACTTGATTCTGTCTTCATGATGATTCTTAATCAGTTACAAAGGAAACCAGTGAGAATTTAGCCTAGGATAAACTGAGAACCCCTTAATGCCATTTCTCTGCAAATTTCTCAGTTATACCCTTTGTGTTTTTTAATTTTTTATTTTTATTTATTTTTTTATGTGTATGAATATACTCTCTGCATGTAGGTTTGTTCACCCATGTCATGCAATGCCTTGGGGGTCAAAGGAGGGTGTTGGATTCCCCTGGAACTGGCATTCTCCTGGAGCTGGAGTTAAAGATGATTCTCAGCCACCATGTGGGTGCTGGGGATGGAACCCGGGTCCTCTGCAAGAGCAGTCGGTGCTCTTAACCACTAGGCCATCTCTCCAGCCCTCAGCTATACCCTTTGAACCTACCTAAAAGTTGATCCATTCCAACATTGCCTAAAGCAGTTCTGGCCACAGGATTTTTAAATCACTGCTTTGGCTTTTATTTATTCTCTATGTGCTTGTCAATGTTTTAATTTGTGGTTCTGGGATCAGGACCACAGCTCTGTCCTGAGAACATAAGCCCATCTTAAAACACCAGTATTCCAGGTGGTTCCTTATGACCTGACACTAGATCTTTCTGATGAGAACAGGCTTACTTCTCATGGCCACAGATGGAGCCCTACTATTCTACTCTCCTTCAGACATAAGCCTCCATCTCCATTTGACAACAGCTACCTTTCAATCAAGCCATGTGCTTGTCAATTGCTGCTTTGAGTTCCTCTGTTGCCTTCCTTGTTGCTACATATTTTTCTGTAATATTGAGTGCAGTGATTTCCAGAGGCCTCTTATTGCTAACTTGGATGACACAGATGTAACCAAATTCCTATGACAGACATTAAAACCTCTTTATAGAACAACTGGATTACATGTTCCTAATCTAGAGTCCATAAGATTGAGGTCATGCCTGTGTCTTCAAACATTCAACAACTAAAGAATCTGTCCAAAACATGGGAATTAGGACCCCGACCAGGATTAGTTCAAACTTTATCTGTAGCCACAGATAGTTTTCATATGACTATCTTCAGAAATATCTTCTCTGAATTAAATATATTATTTGATCTTATAATCATACATATAATCATTATACTAGTCATCTTCAGTTACCCTTGAAATTTTAAGCAAAATAGTAATAAACATGAATCTTATCTGTCCAAAACTCTGTCATTCATATTTTAAATGTATCCCTTGAGTTAATTCCTAGAGCCCAAACTAATTCATACTGAGAAATCTCTGCCCTAGATCTTTAATAACAATAAAATTCAGATGGTACCTAGCTTTTACAAAAAGTAACTCTTTTTAGTCTGCCCAGACACATAAATTTGGTCATTACTCCTAGATAACCCAACCAGTCACTACATGGACTATTAATGCATATATAAAATCTGTTTCTATAACCAAATAACTGGAGAAATTTGGGGTTAAACAAAAGTAAACCAACTCATTTATTGTAAACCCTCGATACATTTTCATGATAGCATGAATTCTCTAGGAGACTGAAATGGATTCTCATTAACTGGCAGTTCACTAGGGTAGTTCTTTTGACATGTGCTTTTGGGATTCATTGTGAGCCATGAGTTCATCTTTTATCATTCAACTACTCCACTGACACTGTTCTAGCTGTGACACAAGCTGAACTGGAATGGAACGAATGGAGTAGGAGGAAATAAAATCAAATAACAGAATTAAGGGGACAGAATGCCTGAGAATAATCCTGGCTTGCCAAAAGTGTACAGCAGAACCCTCATTCATTTCAACCCTCAAACTAAATTGGGCCCACAATATGGCTGCCTCCCCCCATCCTCACTGTAGCCTAACTGGCTGAGAAGATCTATGTTTTATTCACTAATGTGGCAAGAAACCCAGCATCTATGCTGGTGTGTGCAGGAATCAGTAGGCAGAGACTGCTGACAGGCTTCAGAATTCTTTCATAAAAATATTCATACTTATCCTCTCTTTGCTCCTTATCTCTCCAGGTTTACATTGGTCTTGTCATTACTGAGCTCCTGCACCAGTCCTCTCTGACCATCTAAAGGGTGACCGCATCTCCCAAACAAGTATGTTTTTTCTCTTCAGAGCCCTTGTGCTTGCCAGGGTGGCTCTCTATACTTTTATTCTCATTCTTTTGTTGACACTAAGGCTGTACTGCAGATCTCTAAGCCCCCAAGTTGGCCAGTTCCCTGTCTTGTCCATGGTCGAGCTGTCTCTTCCAGTCTGGTCCCAGAGACAATCACTTCTGCTCCTGATTATTCTAGAAGGTAGGAAGTCAACAAAACAGGCAATCCTTCTAATGCAGTTGTGTTCAGTGAAGTCCATATGAGCCCCTGCTCATGAACCTGCCACATTCCAGGATGGTGAGTCTAAGCCAGTCTGTTTCCAATGTATAGAAAATAGATATATTTGCCAGAATACAAGAATCAAGCCTGCCCTCTACCCAAGTCCATGTCATCATGTACAGCTATATACTCTTAAGTCCAAGAGTTCCTTCTTATATATTAAAAAGAAAAACAGTATTTGCCATATGCTATACTCAAGGGTACTTGAAATCTTTTCCTGGGACCCAAAGGAGTGGAATGATTATTCTCTTGGGATGCCTAGGTCCTTAATTGAAATAAATCTACTCACTGATTGTATTCATTTCTAAGCAACTCCTTCCTATCTATTTTTTATCATTCTAATTAACAGAATTTTCTCTAGCCTCTGAGACCCTTAATGTCACTAAGAACCATATAGTTCTACCCACTAACTCCAGTCCCTATGCAAAGCATTCCTGCCCCCCATTACTTTCTTGTAGGCTTTTTCTGGAGCTTACTTTGTTGTCAGGTGCCCCTGGTTCTGATTTTTCTGGAGCCGATGGCACCTCTACATGGTTGCAGAACTTCTCCAGACAGCCTCATGATTTGCTATTCAGCCCAGACCCAAGCCTTGTCAAATTCCACTTTTCACCAAGTCCTGATTTTCCCACACCTAATTCCAATTTGTATATGTGTACAGCAAAGCAAGATGTTTGTTAAGGCTGCATTCTGGATAATCCTGCTTATACAGCCTTTTGTGCACAGTTTCTAAAATGGTCAGTTCCTCAAATCAGAGACATTCTTACCAACCAACTGGCAGATTTCAGCTCTGGACAGTTTGGTTTCACAAGGACAGCTTTTCTGGAGGATGATTTGTGTTCACATGTCTTGTGTACTCTCCGTTGAGAACTGAATTTCCAGGCTGAAATGTGTGTCTTGGCTGCTGAGGAGTCTCCATGTCTCTAATTGTGCTTCTAGCTTGGAAGCTGTCGGGATGCTGGGAGCAGCAGAGAATTCCTGATGTGTGATGCTTTCACGGGAAGCACTATTTCAATAGCAGAAGGCCAGCACATCTGATGGGCAGGCTGCCCACTGGGGCAGCTTGTCTGCCAACACTCCCACATTTATTAAGGTTCTTTTGTGAGATAAAGAGGCTGGACACCTGGATCTTTCCAAAAACAAAACAAAATTAAAGCTGCAATTACCTGTCTGCTCTGTGCAAGGCAATCGACTCTGCTGTCCTTTTGCTTTTACTGGTGACAAGCAGATGTCACCCAGAGCAATTTGGAAACTGGAGCAAACAGAATTCAGAAAAGGTTCAAAAGATGAACTTAATCCAAAAGTACAAGCAACCTGCCAGAGTGAATATAAGAGCTCATAGACAAGGAGCTGGAAACAAGCGAGAAGACTCAATACCATGGCACTCGTCAGCACCACTCCTCCAGCACAGCTTCTGCTTCTACCTAATAATAACTCTGTCCTAAACTCTGAGTCTCAAGTACCTGCTGCCCCAAGTCTTCCTCCAAATTCTGGGCACTTCATGGTGATTTAATGTTTTGTATAACTCTTGGAATCAAATCCCTAATGAGCTCTGCTGTTCCGAGCTTAAAAGTCAGGCCTCTATTTTACTTTCACACTCAAGCCATTATTTTAGGTCCCAAAAGCTCGTTCTAGCTGAAGCCCCCAAGGCTCATTCTAGATTTTCCTGGAATTCTTTCATCATAGAGAAGTCTAATGCCATGTCAGTTCTGTGGATCATTCTTTTAAAGACACACTGCCTCATCTCCTTGATGTGAACAGATACTTGACTGTTTGGAGGAGCCTCCGATATCTTCCCCTTGCCAGCTTACCTCACTGCTCACCTTGCTTGATATATATGAAACTTCACAGAGCTTAACCACAGAAGAGGCAGTAAGTTATTGATCCTTCTTAGGACATATTTCTGGGCTTGATTGATGAGGTCCCTCAATCTATACTACTTCTAACTGGCTCTAATCTCTGGCTCTAATCTCCTCCCAGATTTCTCCAATTTCTTTTATTTTCAGGGTCACTCATAGTTTCCAATTTCCTACAAAACCCATAGTACACCTTTCTGTCTTACTTTCTAGTGAGTTATTTACAGGACTATTTTGTTCAATTTTTCTGTAGGAGAAAATAATCTTACTGTTCATTACAGTTCCTACAATATTTTTATTTTTTTCACATAAAACATTACCTGCCCCCTTATCCTTAGAAAATATATACAAGATCCCAATTGGTGCCAGAAACTTCAAATAGTGCCAAGGCCAGTATATGCTATGTTCTCCTTATGTATACTGTGATGAAGTTTATAAACTATAATAATAAAATATTTATACATGCTACAATAAAACTTCTTATGATTCAAAACATATGCTGCACACCTTTCTTTTTGTGTTGATATGAGATTTTATGTGATGAGATGTAGTGAGATGATAGTGTCGTGTTAAGCTACTATGTAAGAGTTACTTGAACATAATCCATAAATAAGGCAAGAATTATCTAATAACTGAGGCAGCTACTAAATACTTGAGTGGGTAACAGATAGAGCACAGATACACTGTCCATGCAGGACAGACCTGAAAAGTTTGAGTTCATCACATTGTTCAGAATGATACACCGTTTTCAAGTTATGAATTGATTCTATAATTTCATTTTGTTCTTGTGCCTTTACATTTGAAGATTGTGGATGTCATCATATTTAAATGTTTATAATGTTTCTGAAAACAGGTTTACAGGCTAAAAATATATAACATACAAAGTTCTTCATTAAAATAGTGCCTTAATCAGAAGACTGCTGCTTTAAAAAAAAATAATAAAAAATAAAATAGTGCCTTAAGTAAATCAACACCACAGCCAGTGACTGGACCTGAACCCCAGAACTTTGGGCTTTGAAGCTTTTTACACAGTTACCCCTCAGTCTTCTCAGATGGTGAGACAGTAATTCAGATGCAGTCAAGAAGCCATCCTCCAGATCTGAGACAGTAAATTCAGATGCAGTCAAGAAGCCATCCTCCAGCTGACACTCCTAATTCAGGTTTAAGCGGGTAAGAGATGACTGTCTACAACATAACTCTTCATTCTATTTGCTCTTTTTGGTCTTGGCCTTCTTTTTTTCCATGTTTAGGAATTTTATTTTTCCTTTTCTCTCTCTGGGCCTCCTTGGCCATCTTTGTTCTTTCCTTTTTATCAGTGTCAGAGTTAGCAGTATATTTTCTGCAGTGGACTTGGTCCCTCTACTCTTCAGAGTCTCAGTCAGGCCACTCAGAGCTTCCAGCACCTTCTGGATCAGAACGAGTCTTTTCCTTAACTTTGTTCTCTAGGAGTACTGAGACCTTTTGGACTCCTGACAAGTCTTTTTTCAACCTTCTGACAGTCTAATATAGAATATTGACTTGCTGAGCATTCAAATCCATGTCTTCTTCCTTTAGTTTCATTATTATACCCATATCCCTCTCATAACTTTTTACTCCATTTACAATTCTAGGAATATACTCCTTTGAACACCTCTTCATCCATGTGATCTTGGCTAGTCTTTTCTTCCTTGGTCTTTTGTGACGATACTTCCATAGCCTTTGAGAGATAAGGATCCACCTGGTGTGATGCATCTGTGGCAAACTCAAAGAGCTCCTGCACACTCATCCTGGCAATAGTGTGCTTCAAAAGAGAAATCACTGACATTGACACATTCTTTTCTCAAGAACTGCAGTGTATGCAGGTGGGTGGTCATGCTCCACTAATTGAGAAACATCAATGATGTATATACTTCCACCATGGTACAGCATGTTAAGTTCACTGATATCTTCATGGACAAGTCTGGCATCCTGGTTCATTGTTCTTATGTACTGAATGACCTGCAGATATAACTTTTGAGCCTTGGATTCTGATAACTGGACATATTTTAATAGTAGTGCAGCCATGTCAACTTTGCTAATTAAACTCATAAGAACATGACTTCTTAGAATTATTGATTCTTGACATGGTATCTCTGCTGTGTTCAGCCTAAGTTCCTCATTTCCTTTTCTGGCACATCGTCACCATTTTTCAAGAGTTTCCTTTACAACAGCCATGGTGAAATCTGAATTCCCCAGTTACACCAAAATAGAAATTTTGTAAATTTCTATTGCTCCATCGGCCATGCTACATTAGCTTCTTTTCTAGTGCCGATGCACCATTTACCTCTGATATTATTCATCTCATCAACATCATAAAATCATCCTTGTTCTGTTATTCAAAACATATTCTACAGTAGCTCTATCACCCTTATCTTTAAGGCAATAAATATCTGCTTCTGTCTAGATTTTTCAGTGACTTTATGACAGAACATTTAGCTCATCTACATTGATTTTCAAATTTTTGTAAGAACTTCTCAGCTGAAGGAGACATTTTGCCTGCACTATAGCTAGAAGCCTGTCGATTTGCCTGTGGGTTAGTTCCCTCCTTTGAGAACTACCCTTGATGAGTTTACCATCACCCCAGTCCCAATCAGTGTCATTGTCATAGTCTTCCTCTTCCTCTTCCTCTACTTCACCTTAACAGTTCTTGTGTGTCACATCATTTGGAAAGTCTTTAAATAGAATTTCATCTTCTACTTTGACTTCAACTCCGCGTTTCCACCGAAGGAGGACTCAGCAAAAACGAACTGCCCAGAGACCACCCGGGTAATCCATAATGGAAGGGGCCTCCATGCTGGCCAGGAACTCAAGCCATGAACCAACCCCAACTCCTCCATTCGAACCTCACAAACCATTAAGAAACTGCCAGGCCAATTGCACCAACCCATGTGCCTCGACATACCAAGATCCAAGACAACTGCCAAACTGCCCACCTACAGACCACTGGAAGCTCCCTACCGGAAGTTGGTTCTCCGGAAGTCCTGCCACGTGCCATGTCCTAAGGTGCACACGTCCTAAGGGTGGTTGGCGAGCCAGGTATGTGGTGTTCATTGCTCCCCGAGTTTTCCATTTCGTGCACCCCACCTTGTATTTCCTGTCTCTGAAGGTCACCCCATTTCGCCCACGGTCGGCTGCTGAGGAGCAGTGTCTTGTGGCGTCTTTCTCATGGAGTCCAGTGTGCTTGCGTGGACGTCACACAGGCACATCGAGCCAGCTGGAGCAGGCCTCGGTGGAGAGGGTGAGAGGCTTAGCCCTCCTGCGAAGCAGTGTGGGAGGAACGGGTGCCACTTTGATGGCGGGGGTCACAGAAACCCCATGGAGCAGGAAACTGAGCACCCTGGTCTCAGAAAATTTGCTGTGTGGCTTTGAGGTGCAAATGAGACAAGTAGTTTGGGGTTACCGGCTGCTGGGGGCGGTTCTTTTGAGACTGGGTCTGGTAGGTAGCCCAGCTGGCGTGGACCTTGCTAGGTAGACCAGAACTTCTCTGCTTTCCCACTGCTGAGATTTAAATGTTTGCACCACCGTGCCTGGCTGAGATAAGTGGGTTTTTGGTTGGTTTGGGGTTTTAAGTTGATGTTTATCATATGACTGGAAACATTTTTAAGTACCAAATTTTAGTTTTTGTCAGTGTCCCCTGTGCATCTGTCTTAAGTTTTAGTGTGTGTGTGTGTGAGAGAGAGAGAGAGAGAGAGAGAGAGAGAGAGAGAGAGAGAGAGAGGGAGAGAGGAGAGAGAGATTCTCAGAAACACGTCCTCCTTCCACTTTGGGCTCTGGGACTCAAACTCGGGACGTTAGTGAACAGCAGAGCCATCTCACAGTCAATTACTGTCCATCCTAAAGCAGCTGATGGAATGCTGATTCTATAATATTTTTGATGTGGGTGCACACTGTACTTATGACTATTGAAAATGAAATCACTGTAGAAATGTAAAAAAACTAAAACTGTTGGGGGTTACTATTATAGCTAAGAATTCGTGGACTAAATGAATCAGGAACTCCCAACTGCATCAAAAAATGTGACTTTTGATATGAGAACTATGGACTAAATGTATCAGGAACTCCTAACTACATCAAAAAATCTGACTTTTGATATGAGAACAAAAGTATTAAATACAGACTACATGGCATATGACAGCATATTTAGTGTACATGGCACTATTGTGTGTTTGATGCAGTAGGAGGCACCAACTGTTAAACGAAGAATGGCCTAGAACTTTAACAAATTTTCTAGAAGATCATAGTGATTTCAAACTTACTTTATAAAGAGGAAGAGGAACAGTAAGTAAAGCCAGACTGCTTTGTCAATGACTTCTGTGGCACTTGCTGAACCTTGGATGCTAAGTTGGCCTTCTGTAACAGAGAAAGTAATTATGGTTTTTAAAGAAAAATATTAATATCCTAAATCTTGATCCTATAGTTAAAATTCAAAAAAACTTTCAAGGCCAACTCTCTAGAGATGGCTCAGTGGTTAAGAACACTGATTGCTTTACCAGAGCACCCAGGTTTGTGTACCAGCACCCACATAGAAGGTAACAACTGTCCTAACTCCAGTTCCAGGGGAATCTGACATCTTCTGACTCACGGGCATTGCATGACATGGATGTACTTATACACACACACATGCAGGCAATTCACTCATACACATAAAGTAAAATAAAATTTGAAAAAAATCTCTAGGGACAAAACATAAGAAAATTGAAGGAAATATTCATGTGGTAAATTGCTAACATGTGATAATCAAGAGATTCTCATATATTTGCCCAATTTTTTGTAAAAAAATCTATTGTCTCTTAATTTTTTTTCATTTATCTTATGAATCAGGATCAGTGGAGGAGATGCTAAGTTGGAATCACCATTGTTATACTGAAAAGAATTCTTAGCTCCTGAATATACACAGGGTAAAAAGAACTGCTAGACATTTTATCAACCACCCAGTTGTTATATTCTAGATAGGACATTCAGATGAGATAGAGCAAAAGACTAAGCCATAACATCAAATAATAATGGAGACTTCTATAAAGCAGTTGGGGTGAGAAAAGTCAACCCATGAATAAAGCAAACAAGATATGGTTGGCCTTTAAGAATTCTTTTCTTTACAAAATGCCTTTTTTCTTGTTCCTTTGGTCTGTTCTGTCCATTTTCACATGGCATAGTACCAGGACTCAGATCTGAGAGTTCCACAGTCTGTTCTTGGTTTGTTGTTAACTCAACTTGTAATTTTAAAGCTGTACCTCATTTTTACCAGCCTATTAAAGGAATTTATGTAGAATATGCATTTCCCAACTTTGTAAGTTTCTAGAGACTCATACAAGGTATAAATGGGGCTAGACTAAATATAAGGAAAGGGACATTTTATACTGGGGGGGGGAAGAGAGAGAGAAGGGAGGAGGACATACTACCAGATGTTCTGGTCCAATCCCTGCCTCTGCCAAACCTACTTCAGTCTTCTCACTTCAAAAACATTAGCCCTGTATGTAAAATTTCTTTGGAAACTCATGTTCTAAAATATGTCAAACCAGCCTATTCCTGGAATCCCTACATTGAGGAAGCTGAGGCAGGTGGATAGTGAGTTCAAGGCCAACCTGAGGTCCCATCTCAAACAAAAGCATAAAAACCTACAGAAATTAATAGCCATCCAAGCCTTGAAATTCAACTTTAACTTCTTAGAATATTTTATTTTCCTTGGCTTTATTTCAGGTTCTAAAATAAAATAGTTTAAATCATCTTAAAAGGATTGACCTTTCAACCCTCATTTTCATAGCAATTTCATAGTAATATATCAAATAGGACTGCTATATTACATATTATATATTGGGCCTATAGTAAATACTGGTGGATTAAATAATATGCTATATATGAAGGGTTTTTTTATATTTGATTCTGTAGTTTGAAATTTTAGGAGATGCCCAATGTGATTTTCAGTTACCATGACTGAAAATAAATGGGGTGATAATTTTAGCATGATAATAATTTTCACACCATAAGCCTTTAATTGCTCTTCCTTCTGTCTTGACCTAGCCCTGCTCTCAGAACCTTCAGCTTTATGTTATTGCTAGAAGACCGGAGAGTTTCAGCCCTCGGTAGAATAGTTCATGCATTTATATCATTCTCTAGTAACTGGCTAAAAGCCACTGAGCCTCATGAAAGAAAAACATATCTTCCTAATGACCATGCAAGACTTTTGAGTGTGCTGTTCTTCCTGGCCTCAGCTGAGGAGCATAGTTTGGGGTTTTATCTCTGTTCTTATTACCCTTACTGAAGTTGCACGTCACTCTGTGTATTAACATCAGACCTATTCCAGTAATCAATGTCAGGTGCTAATGAGATCCTCAGCATAATTTTCTCTTTGAACATGAGAAGTCATTTTATCTGACTTGAAGCCCATGCTAAGTTTGCATTTGTGATTCCAGGGAGAGGATCTACAACCAGACACTTGTCTCAGATTGAAGGATTCATTGAGCAAAAGATTGCTCTGTATTTAGCTAGGGAAATTGTCAGGAGGTAAAGGCATGCCCAGCTTCAGCCTAAGTTTCTCAGAGGTCATCCCTAGTACAACATACAGTAATCCATTTGCATTGACCACCATACTTTCTTATTACATTATAGCATGGTGGAGTGAGAAGAGCCCAGGCATCGTACACCAAGTCCTCATCTGTGTCCTAGTTTCAGCTTTCTCTGATCTGTGACAGTTGTATCTTTGCAACTTTCATCATCCCTCTCTCACCCACTCTTAGAAAGAAACTGAACTGGAAAGACAGTAAGAAAGATGACAATTTCCTTTCTGAATCTACTCTGCAAATCAAATAAAATAAAATAGTTTAAATCATCTTAAAAGGATTGACCTTTCAACCCTCATTTTCATAGAAATTTCATAGTAATCTATCAAATAGGACTGCTATATTACATATTATATATTGGGCCTATAGTAAATACTGGTGGATTAAATAATATGCTATATATGAAGGGTTTTTTTATATTTGATTCTGTAGTTTGAAATTTTAGGAGATGCCCAATGTGATTTGTGATCCTTCACCATACCCATTCTGAATGTACATGCCCTTAGACCTATCATCCATAAATGGACCACTAATCTTATAGCCTTTCTTATCTACCATCACCACCAAAGGTTCTTTTCCTTAAAGCCTCTTGAACAATTATTTGTAATGTTCACAGCCTCCCATTTCACATGTCAATTAAGGTCTGTCCTTATCTTAGGCATGTCCCCAAAGGTACCACCATATCTGTTCTTTATTTGTTGGGCCTTAAGGTAAGACATAACTAACATATCCACCTACATATAACACATTCACCTACATATCAGGCTTTAGGGATCTTGACCACCTATCAGTAGATTTCCATAGGAAAAGAACCTTGCAGAATCTAAAAGGATCCAATTAGAGCTCTGTATCTCTCTCCAAACTCCACTAAAAATTGAATCAAATCCTTTCTTACAGATAGTACTTAATCTTTACAGTGCCCTGCCCAGTGCTGCTTTTACAGAGACTCTTCGGTATAAGAGGGATGGACAGCACTGGTGTCTCCTTTACATCTCCACCTAGGCACTGAGCGTGTCTTTCTGACAGTTAACCTCCCTCAGATGGGCTCTTCAGGGAGTAGAAAGATGAGCTCTGACTTGTTCCAGTGTGGTCATGTTGTATAGTGTAGAACTGTAAAGCATGACACAATCTGAAAACTTATCTGGACCATAAGCCCACTAAGATTCACTCTTAATAAAACAGAAGCTGTTTGTTTAAGGAGACTCGTGCAACTAGGAATAGAAGAACTTGGTCTTCATAGATAAAACACAGTCTAGTCATCTTAGTAACACATCCTCACACACACATGCACACACACATGCAGAGAGAGAGAGAGAGAGAGAGAGAGAGAGAGAGAGAGAGAAATTCCATCTCTTGACTGTGTTCTTTTGGTAGTGGAAACATTAAGTCTCTGTGACTCCATCTCTCTCACTTATTCCATTCATAGATCCCACAGGAAACATCACTGAGAACTTTATAGAATAGCTGGGTGTGGTAGTGAATGCCCCAGATCCCATCACTCTGGAGGTTACAGCAGAAAGATCATGAGTTCAAGGCCACTCTACTTTCTCACAAGCTCTAGGCCAGCATAGACTAGTGAGATCCTGTCTCACAAAAATAACAATTGAATGGATTGTTGAACAGGGTGAGAAAAAAACGTGACCATAAGTAACCCTCAGACTAGCAGTGTTTATGTTATCTTGGAGTTGCCTAGAATGCAGACTCCCAGATTGTGTTCTTGACTTCTTCACTCAAAGTCTGCCTTTTAGTAAGATTCTCTAAATGATTCCAGCTTGCGAAACATTATTGGTGGTTCTCAAACTGTGCTCCCTGGTAAAATTCTCTAGGAAACATTAAAAGACAGTCCCAATGACTAAATAATCTCAGCCAAAACCAAAGTATTACAATACTTGGAAATGAACATAGACATTAGAAGTTTTCAAAATCCCCTGGGTCATCCCAGTATACACCCAACCTTGAGAACCAGCATCCAACATGAGTAGAGCAACCCAGATATTCCCGTTCTTGGTACTGTTGGGATGGGCAGAGTAGAACTCAAAAGAGAACTGAGAAGAATAAGATCTGGGACACTTGGGTTACTCTACCTATAAAGTAGACCCTCAACTACCCATGAGACAAGTACACATGACCAAGACCACATTGAGAACCATCATAATCACATGGTCACATGATGCCCAACATGCTATCTCCAAGCTCCTTGATAAATGCCAGATTTAATCAGTGGCATGTAACAGCATAGTAATGGAGACAGTCTTCTGTCATCAGTGCTGGGAGAGCACATCCTTTTTTTCAGCCTAATAAACCATCAAAGTAGTTTTATTATTACCCTAGAAGACAGCACATATGGAAACTAATGACAAACTTCAGAAAGAACTAAAGGAAGAGAATGACAAACTCCAGAAAGAATTAGAGGGAGAAAAAAACAAACTCCAAAAGGAAGTAAAAACACTGAAAAAGGAAGCCAACCAACAAAGGAAGGAGCAACAAGAAGAGACTGAGAAGCTCAAAAAGGAAATGGAAATACTAAAGAAAACACAGGATGAAACGAAAAAGGAATTAGAACATTCATCAATCAAGAAGAAAGGAATGGAAAAAGCCTCAAAAGTAGAATGGAGGAGGCAGAACAAAGAATATCAGACCTGGAAGATAACACAGAGCAACTAAAAAGCTCAAATAAAGAATATGAAAAGTTGTTTTTAACATACAACAAAAGTGGACAGCCGAAGGAAATATGGGACATGAAGAAGAACCAACGGACCTCCATATCATAGGAATAGGGGAAGGAGAAGAACTCAAGAGAATAGTATTGATGAGATCTTCAAAATGAATCATAGATGAAAATTTCCCTAATCTAACCTAAAAATAGACAACCCATACAATGCAAGAAGCACATAGGACTCCCAAATAGACAAGATCAGAAACAAAACTCCCTAACCATAATCATGGTTAAAACGGCTAGATTGCCCAAAACAAAGGCAAACTTCTGAAGGCTACAAGAAAAACAAGTTCCATACAAAGGGAAACCCATCGAATTACAACTGATTACTCAGCAATTGGCGATAAACCATGAGGCAAGAAGAACTCGGAGCAAAGCATTCCCAGCTGTTAAGCCCGGACTATGGATGCCAAACTCAGAAACTGTTGACGAGCAAAAATGTCAACGTATAGTTGATAGGACGACGAGAAAATCTATCCATGAATACAAAGTGCATGGAGCAACTCACCATGTTCTTGGTAAATCAACACAAGCTACTTTGGAGTGAGAGCATAGAATAGATCAATTGCAAGGTGGCAATACTTCTTAGTGGATCAGAAAGGCAGAGGCCTGAATGCTTAGAAACTCAGAACTTCCAACAGATGACAGCGAGAATACGCTGTCTGCAAAAAAGAACCTAAAAAGAAAACAAAAATTACATCGGATTACGGTTGCTTTAATTGGTAATCAAATCAGCAGTACGAAGCTACGAAAAGTTGAGTGGATCTAACAAGTTGGGTTAGAGACACGCGTTAAGGAGCGAACTAGCAGAGTCAAACTCAGTTAGCAGCTAGCAGAAGCTTACCTTAATGTGTCCCCCAATCAAGGTATAAGTGAGTGGCGAATAACTAGCGCCGATCAAAGAGAGCATGCGTTAGGGGAAGAGACCGTAAGAGTGGGATTCCACGAGCTCTAAAAGCTCAAGGCACTTCCCACTCATAATCAGTGCCTGATATTAGACAATCAATGGAATAATCGAATGATCCTCAAGGAATATGCTACACGACAAACCAGTGTTACAGCGATAAGGGATAGTCAAAGGTCAAAGCGTGAGCCTAGACTGTTATAGTATTCGGGTGTAATTCGACGACGATGGACAGAATATCACTCTTCACAGAATGCCAAATCAGGAGTGGCCTAATACATTGAGATATTAGTAACAGGTGGTCGTGAACTGGAATATCCATACAATATATTTAGTACTAAGAGATATTTCACGTGACATATGATCTTCTATATAGATGTAGAGCTTTAATAGGGTAAAGTCCAAAATGGGGAGAAAGAGAGGACCATCATCTCCTTCTATACTCTTAAATGAGCATTCTCCCATCCTGGACGATGAAGCTGTTCGATCCAGATGCAATAAGACAGCTCCAACAGAATAGTATAGACTCAGACTAAGAATACCACTCTCAATCGGGGGGCCAACGCCATGACACAAAGAATTCTAGCATTATATTTAAAGAATGAGACGGAGATTAACTCTCTAGGATCTCACGCGCGAGGGTGGGGGCTCCAGTGCGAGATGGCACTCAAGTATACGGAATGGGGGGACTTCAAGATACACAACGCCTTTCTTAAGGGTGTCGATTTAATGACACCTAGACTAGAGTGTATCAAGCATTATAAATGAAGCCATTAACGAGTTCACCAAAGAACAGCGGTGACGCACCTATAAACAGAGGAGACATCTGGAAGACGCCTACACGTAGTGGAACAGATTAGGGATCGCCAAGGTGCGTCTCCTCAGAAGTGACGACATCATCACCCTCTGGGATCTCACAGTATTATTACGTACCAACATGCACTCAGAGTATAGAGCCGCTATCAAAGGAATGGCCAGGAACCCTCAACTCTCCAGCCTCCGCCTGGTCCAGAACAAGGGCATAAGTAATGTACCCTTGTTTCTGCAATCGGACATTCATGTCTCGTCTAATGACTGTCGACATAATTAAACGCGTATAACTTGAACATGGACATGGAAAGACTCAACCACAAGTTATAAATAGATTGGAAAATAATCTTCATGCATTCTGTCATACTATAGTGCAATAAAACTCAAATATCAACACCTTCAAAAACACCGACTACACCGTACAAGAACGCATGGAGACTATAAACAACACTCTCCTGAAATAATGAGTGGTTGAATGGAAGAAATAAAGAAATAAAACATTCCTTGAACT
>VZQC01005037.1:0-14961 GCA_009823505.1 Rhizomys pruinosus
TTTCAGTAATAATGGTTGTAGGTCTTTTTGAAATGTTTTATAGAATTCTGCCATGAAACCGTATGGGCCTGGGCTTTTTTTAGTTGGGAGGTTTCTTACTACTTCCTCAATTTCTTCATATATTATGGATCTGTTTAAGCTGCTGATCTCTTCTTGGTCGAACTTTGGTGATTCCCAGGATTTCGATATTCATCCATTTCTTTTAGGTTTTCAAACTTGGTAGAGTATAGATTCTTGAAATATTCCCATATGATTTTCTGGATCTTTTCCTTCTCTGTTGTGATATTTCCCTTTTCATCACGGATTGTATTGATTTGGAGGTGTTCCTTCTTTCTTTTTGTGAACTGGGCTAGAGGTCTGTCTATCTTGTTTATTCTCTCAAAGAACCAACTTTTGGATTCATTGATTTTTTTATTGTTTTCTTTGTTTTTATTTCATTGAATTCTGCTCTGATTTTTGTTATTTCTTCCTGTCTGTTGCATTTAGATTTCATCTGTTTTTGCCTCTCAAGTGATTTTAGCTGCAGTGTTAGATCATTCGCTTGTGCTCTTTCTGTTTTTCTAATGAAGGCACCCGGGGCTAAAAACTTCATTCTTAGGACTGCTTTTAAGGTATCCCATAGGATTTGTTGTGTTGTATTGTGATTGTCATTGTCATTGTCATTCAGTTCCAAGAATGCTTTTATTTCTTTCTTTATCTCTTCCTTTACCCATTCATTATTCAGGAGAGTGTTGTTTAGTCTCCATGTGTTCTTGTAGGCAGTTGGTGTTGAGCTTTATTGCACTGTGGTCTGATAGAATGCATGAAATTATTTCATTCTTTTTGTATTTGTGGAGGTTTCTTCTGTGTCCTGGTAGGTGGTCGATTTTGGAGAATGTTCCATGGGGTGCTGAGTACAAAGTGTAATCTCTGGTATTAGGGTGGAATATTAGGTAGAGGTCTATGAGGTCCATTTGGTTTTTCATATCTTTCAGTTCAGATGTCTCTCTTTTTATGCTTTGTCCTGTTGACCTATCCAAAGGACTCAGTGGGGTAATGAAGTCCCCTACTATGAGTGTACTGGGGTTAATGTGTGACTTGTGGTCCTGGAGAATTGTCTTTATTAAGTTTTGTGCCCCAGAGTTTGGGGGGTGATTCGTGATTGTGAAATCTTCTTGGTGAATTGTTCCTTTGATAAAAATGTAATGTCGTTCTTTGTCTCTTCTGATTTCTTTTACTTTGAAGTCTATTTTGTCTGATATTAAAATGGCAACACATGCTTTCTTTTTGGTACCATTTTCTTGGAATATTTTTTCCATCCTTTCACTTTAAGATGGTGTCTGTCTTTGGAGGCAGAGGCAGGAGGATCTTTGTGAGTTCAAGTCCAGCCTGGTCTACAGAGCGAATTCCAGGACAGCTGGGGCTCCAAGGAGACCCTGTCTCAAAAAGACCAAAAAAAAAAAAAAAAGATGGTGTTTGTCCTTGAATGGATTCTATTTCCTAATCCAATCTCCCAGTCTATGTCTTTTTATTGGGGAATTTAGTCCATTAATATTTAAGGTTATGACTGATAGTTCTGTGTTGCTTCCTTTTGCCTTGTTATCCATTTGTGGATTGGGTTTAGGTTTCTACTTCTGAAGTTATGCTTTTACTGATTTCTCTTTCTAGGTGCCTGGGGATGGTTGCTCCTTTCTTCTATTCTTTGAATTGCTTCGAGTATTCTCTGAAGGGTGGGTCTTCCGGACATGTATTCTTTCAATGTGTTTATGTCATGGAAGGTTTTTCTCTCTCCTTCAATTATAATTGACATTTTTGCTGAGTATAGTAACCTGGGTTGGCATCTATTGTCCTTTATCACTGGGAATGCTTTGCTCCAGGTTCTTCTTGCTTTCATAGTTTGCATTGAGAAGTCATTTGTAATTCTGATAGGTTACCCCTTATAGGTCACTTGTTGTTTTTCTCTTGTGGCTTTAAGGATTTTGTCTTTGTTTTGGGAGTCTAACATTTTAACTATGATGTGGTGTTGAGAATTTATTTTCTGATCTTGTCTGTTTGGAGTTCTATGTACTTCTTGTATTTGTATTGGTTCATCTTTTTTTTAGTTTGGGGAAGTTTTCATCTATTATTCTGTTGAAGATGTGATCAATACCATTCTCTTGGGATTCTTCTCCTTCCTCTACTCCTATGATGTGGAGGTTCGATCTTTTCATGTTGTTCCACTTTTGTGTATTTTTAAATTTTTCATAATCTTTCCTTGAGGTTTTTAGTTGTTCTGTGTTATCTTCCAGGTCTGATATTCTGTGCTCTGCTTCCTTCATTCTGCTTCTGAGGCTTTTTCCACTCCTTTCCTCTTGATTGGATGAGTGTTTGATTTCCTTTTTCATTTCCTCTTCTGATTTATTTAGTATTTATACTACTTTTTGGAGCTTATCAATCTCTTCCTGTAGCTCTTTGCTTCAATGGTTGGTTTCCTTAACTTTTTCAGCATGGTATTTTTTTCAGTGTTTCCAGTTCCTTCCAGAGTTTGTCATTCTCTCTCTCTAAGTCCTTCTTGAGTTCTTCATTCTCTTTTCTTAGTTCTTTGATTTGCTCTTTATAATGTAGTTCTTTAAATATGTTCCCAATTGTGTTTCTGATATCTGTGTCCTGGGACATCCCCATGGGGATCCCGCTGTAGGAATCTTCCATAGGGTTGGTAGAGCTTGGTGTGGGATTATCCTGCCCCTTTCCTGTGTTTTCTCTTCTTTCTGTTCCTGGCATATGAGCTGCTCTTTGCCTGTATTCCAATGTAGGTCATAAATGCCTCTTCACTNGCTTCGCTGGTTGGTTTCCTTATCTTTTTCAGCATGGGATCTTTTCAGTGTTTCCAGGTCCTTCCCGAGTTTGTCATTCTCTCTCTCTAGGTCCTTCTTGAGTTCTTCATTTTCTTTTTTTAGTTCTTTGATTTGCTCTTTATAATGCTGCAGTTCTTTAAATATGTTCCCAATTGTGTTTCTTATATCTGTGTCCTGGGCCATCCCCATGGGGATCCCACTGTAGGAATCTTCCATAGGGTTGGTAGAGCTTGATGCGGGATTATCCTGCCCTTTCGTGTGTTGTCTCTTCTTCGTGTTCCTGGCATATGAGCTTCTACTTGCCTATATTCCAATGTAGGTCCTAAATGCCTCTTCACTGTGTTGAAGGCTTACTTTGCTTGCCTCCTTCAGATGCCTTCGTAATCTCAGTTGGTGGGGGGGGGGGCAATGAATGTGGGCAGGCTCTTTATCTCAGATCGAGACTCACACAACCCTAGCTTTAATACCAGCTGGGAGGATAACTCTGCCCCCACAGCCACAAAAGCAAACCAAGCCAAAGACAACTGGATTAACGGATTAACTAGATGAAATCAATCAACAATCAGCCTTGCTGAAGCACTCAGCTGCTGTCCTCCTACCCGCGCCTGAGCTAGTCTCGGGAGATCTCAGAACTGTGTATTTTATAGTGACCACATGTGGGGTTATTTCAACCACTATTAGAAACCTCAAAAAGGAAAGGCTTTGGGATATATATATATATTTTTTTCTTTGTGAAAGTAAGTTAATGTAACACAAAATCTTGATTCTGGATTGATCTCAACAACATTCTCCTGCCAGTGCTTCTAGGTTCAGGGAGAAAACTGTTGTTTTTTAACAAAGGTACAGGCCACATTCATCATCCACTGGAATGACCAAGTCCTCAGTTACTCTACAGCAGAAAAGCACAGGACAGGCTCCAGGGAAAAAATTAAATTCAGGCTTCTTGTCATTGGTCACACAGAGCATGGTTCCTTGCTGGCCTCTTCCCAAACAGCCTCTTTGAAGCAAAGCATTAAGAAAAACTATAATGACCTCCTCTTAACTGTCCTGGGTAACAGGAGGCTTCTCTGTGCTTGGACCCAGAACCTATATCCCAGAGGTGCCATTCTAAAAGGATTATATGAAGGTAGAGGGTGCAGGGGTAAATATAATGAAAATAGGATCCACCAGTCCCCATCTGCAGCTACAATCTAAGATCCTAAAAATGTATTTTTATTTTATGTGTATGAGCATTTTGCCTGCATGTATTCATTAAGTGAACGTTGTGCATGCAGTGCACAGGGAGGCAAGACAGCTTTGGTTCCTATGGAAATGTAGTTATGGAAGGTGGTAGTCACCATATGGGTGCTGGGAACCTAACCTGGGTCCTCTGCATGAGCAGCTAGCTCTTTTGTTGTTGTTATTGTTTTGTTATTGTTTTTTTCTGTTTTTTGTTTGTTTGTTTCTGCTAGTGCTCTTAACCGCTGAGCCATCTCTATAAACTGCATCAAGTATTTTTAAATGCGAGATTTTTAGTGGCTCTAGAAACAGTTTTGAAAGTGTGGGGCCACATTACCACATTTTAAAAATGATGCTTATGCCTGTCTTTATGAGTTAATGTGCACCATATGTGTGTAGGTCCTCAAGGAGACTAGAGGGTGTCAGATCTCCTGGAACCTGAGTTATAAGCGGTGTGAGCTCCTTGATGTGGCTACTGGGAAACAAACCTGGGTCCTCTGCAAGAGCATTAAGCTATCTGAACCACTGGACAACCTTTCCAGATATGTCATCCTATTTTATAGGTGTAAACTATTTATTTTTGAAAAGGCACAATCATTTGCTGATTGTGTGTATTTTTAGAAAGATCAGCAATAATGGGCTATTGAATTATGGGAGACTGGTTATCTTGGGTGTCAGCTTCACATTCCACATGTGGAACACTTAGTTTTATATCCCACAATACAGAGAATTCCAAATTGACACACATTCTTGTACACACAAAATAAATAAGTAAGCAATGTTTGAAAATGCTAAAGAAAAACAGTGTAGATTAATAGCTCAGCCAGTATTCTGTCAATCCTGACATTATACATTTGGACAACCTTTCCAGATATGTCATCCTATTTTATAGGTGTAAACTATTTATTTTTGAAAAGGCACAATCATTTGCTGATTGTGTGTATTTTTAGAAAGATCAGCAATAATGGGCTATTGAATTATGGGAGACTGGTTATCTTGGGTGTCAGCTTCACATTCCACATGTGGAACACTTAGTTTTATATCCCACAATACAGAGAATTCCAAATTGACACACATTCTTGTACACACAAAATAAATAAGTAAGCAATGTTTGAAAATGCTAAAGAAAAACAGTGTAGATTAATAGCTCAGCCATGCATTCTGTCAATCCTGACCTTATACATTTGCTCATGGCCTTAACAGCTGACTCTGGGGAGGAAGCGTTTCCTCTAAACTCTTGGTGAGAGAAAACACACACACACACACACACACACACACACACACACTGATGCACAAATACATAAACAAACAGATATTAAATTAAATTTTAAAATCCTCAAAACCAGGAATATGGTTCAGTATGTAAAGACACTTGGGGCTAGAGCTGAGGAAGTGAATTGGATCCCTGGAAACTATGTGGTTTAACCAGAAAACAGAATTTGGCAAGGTTGGCATTTCATCTCAGACTTCACGGTTTTGGTATTGTTGGTTTTTAATTGGACTTCAGCAAGAGATGAATCCTCCTTCTTTGATTCCCTGGGGGACCTACAGAGCTCCTTAGCTCCACAAGTTAACCTCAGAGGCACACATTGCCTGCTCTGCCCCAGTCCTTCACTGTTAGCTTTGACTTAGCCCTATAATTAATGGGGATAATTCTCCCTCTAGGTAATTATTTCCAGTTTGAACACTTCTGTTGAATTTAAACCACCGAGTTAAGTTCTAAAGAGAAATTCCTTTTGTATATATTATTGGTAAATGATCTCATACTGTTCGAGGTCACTGAGAAGCTGACTCTAGAGATGGGATTGGCCTTCCCATTTCAGACTCAATCCTGTTCTCTCAAGATGTTCTCCAAGGCTCCTGTCCAGGCTCAGGCTGCCACCTGACAGGAAAAAGATAAAAGCAAACAAACAGCCTAAGAGTAAAACATTGTAAAGTTGAGAACAGCTAAGGGATAAACTAATTTCAATGAAAGTCATTGTTATCTCATGGTTTCTAATATCTATATTAAAAGTAACTAATGATCTCCCTGTAGCCCCAGATGGCTTGGAACTCACTACACAGACCAGGTTTGCCTTGAACTCACAGAAATCCACCTGCTTCTGCCTCTTAAGTGTTGGGATTAAAGGCGTGGCACCACCATGCCCAGCCCTATCATTCCAAATTTTGACATAGCTAATTTAATATTTTTTTGTCTTTTTTTTATTTTATTTATTTTTTTAAGGGATTCTACAATACAATGACACAGTTGTTGGCAGATAGCATTGATGTTACTCATTATGTCACCCTCTTCTGACCTCCACCGCATTGCATGACACGAGTGCACAAACCTGCAGGCAGACAGTACATTCATACACATACAGAAATAAATAAAATTTTAAAAAATGATAATTCAATAAACTCGTTGCTTCTGAAAAAAAAAGTAACTAATGAGATCTCAAATATATAATTAAAATTTAATGTTTTACTAAGTACATATTGCTTCTCTCTACCTACTGTTTCCACTCCTTCAAAATGTGTGGCAAGGTAAATAAATTGTCTTGTAAGCTAAAAGTGTCAAATTACAGTAGGGTTCCTGATCCTTAATGATATAAGTTAATTTTAAGGAAAGATTATTTCTGTTCCAGGTTGTAATTTACTTCTACACTTAGATATGTTTTATATGTAAGATATTTGACCCCTAGGTAGGCCACGTTTAGAGTGAACAAACAGGGTTTTTTTGCCAAACCTATGTAAAACATCTCTAAACATTTGGAGAAAATTGGTAATTTGGAACCATCTCCAAGACTTACAAGGACATCTGAAAGTTTATATTTTATAATAGAATGTTTAAAATAATTTTCCATCTACCTATATGGATATAAATATTCAATACTTAGTAGATGTTAATAATTAAGGTTAAATACATTGAAATTTTTATTAAGTCTCACAGTATTAAATAAAATATCCCTGTATAAAATTAAAATGGCTGGCTATTTCCAAAATAGAAAATAGTAACATGCTTAAGCCAATTAGGGCTACAGAGTTGTTAATTTTCTTTTTTTTTTTTTTTTTTTTTTTTGTTTTTTTTAACTCTGGTTTTTTACCCTTTTTTTATGTTTTTATATAAAGAGGAATATAAATGACAACAACGTCTGTAGAGGGTGGGGGGCCTCTGCCTCCCAAGTGCTAGGATTAAAGGCGTGCACCACCACGCCCGGCTCAGAGTTGTTAATTTTCAATCATCTGTTCCCTTGTACTGGATTCCCAGTTACAGCTTTGTGATTAAAAGGAAACAGATGTTCTTTATGTTTCTCTCCATGATGCATGTGTCAGCCATGACATTTCTTTTGCCCATAACAAGATAATTTGGCTCAAGAGAAGCTGGGTTTTACCTCCTTAAACCAACAAACCACCAACAACATACATTCCAGAAGGAGACAGTTTGAATGCGCTTGGTAAACATTTTCAGTCTGATTTCTGTCTATAGATATGTGATACAACTCCTGCCTTCTAAAAAATATAAATCAGGATATGAGGGTCGGGGAGACAAATGAGGCTGCTCTATTTGTAATCACAATTACAAAAACAGAAGGGAGAGGTCAATACATCCCCCCATGATGCAGTGTAACTCCAGCTCCTGTGGAACTGATGCTTCTGGTTTCCATAGGAATCTGCTACACAAAGGGAGCATATGGTCACTCAGAAACATAGAAGCACAAAAAGAAAATTAAAAATTTACCTGGCATGGAAAATTATCCACCATAGTGGAGGCACTGGCAGGATTGTCTCTGTTATTTCAAGGACAACATGGTCTACATTGTTAGTTTAAGGACAGTGGGGCTACATAGTGAGAACTTGTTTAAAAATATAGAGAGCAGGGTCTGGTGACACATGCCTTTAACCCCAGAACTTGGGAGGCAGAGGCAGTTGGATTTCAGTGAGTTCAAGGCCAGCCTGTTCTACATAGTGAGCTCCAGGCCATCTGGGACTGAATGGAGACCCTGTCACAAAAAGAGCAAAAAACAAAAATTAAAAAATTAACATAGAGAAATGAAGGAAGGGAGAACACTTCCTTATTTTGTGCATGTGCATGTGCGTAGTTGTACACAGAGGGTTTGCTCTCCTTCCACTTTGTGTTACCAATGAGCAAATTCTGATCATCAAATTGACAGAAGACTCCTTTACCCAGTGAAGTCTCTCATCACCTCCCTTTCAAAAGAGATTTTAGAAAAAAAAAGTGTGTGTGTGTGTGTGTGTATGTGTGTGTGTGTGTGTGTGTTTGCAGTCAGAGGTCCCAGAATACCTTCATTGCAGTGCTCTTTTTCCTTACATCACATAGTTCGCCAGGGTTGAACTCAGATCACCAGACTAGGTGGCAGGCACATCTACCCACTGATTCACCTCCCTAGCCTATTTTTCTATCTTTAAAAATATTACTGATTTTTAAAAACTTATTTATTGGTATGTGTATGTGAGAATATTTGAGAGAGGAGAGAGAGGAGGGGAGACAGAAAGAGCAAGTGTATTTTGAGTCACTAGGAGGATAGAGGATTGACTTTACATCTTCAAGAATGGTGGCAGGTGCTTTTAAATTTTTATTTGTTTATTATTATTTTATGTGTATGAGTGTACTGTCTGCATGCAGGTTGGTGCACCCGTGTCATGCAGTGCTGTGGAGGTCAGAAGACAGCATCAGATTCCCTTGGAAGTGGAGTTAAAGACAGTTCTTAGCCACCATGTAGATGCTGGGAATCGAACCTGGGTCCTCTGTAAGAGCAGTCGGTACTCTTAACCACTGAACAATCTCTCCAGCCCCAGGCAGGTACTTTTAATAGCTGAACCTATCTATCTATCTATCTATCTATCTATCTATCTATCTATCTATCTATTCATACATTTCCCAGTCAAATTTAGACCCATTCTCCCTTCCATGACAACAGAGCTCATGCATTCTACCATACATGTTTTTCATCTTTTTCTCAGTCTCTTTTAAAATTTTGATGCAGAAGTTTACCATTTCAGTCATTTCTTTGACCCAGTCTTGTTGTTGTTGTTGTTCCTTCCTATTTGCATCTCTCCAAAATATGCATATATGCATACCATATATATATATATATATATAATTTCATAGGTTTTAGCATCTTCCAGTTATGATTTCTTCTTTTTTATTTTTTTTATTGATTTGTTTTCTTATTAGGCTTAAAGATGTCATGTTTTTCTTAAGGAATTGTTTGAAGGCTCCTCCTTAGCAAGCCCAAACAACCATCAGTCTTATCCTTAGGCTCCACAGTGGGGTCTTCCCTTCTCATGGTCAACAAATGAGGTTCAGTAAGCACCATGTCCTGACTTGATCTTCCTGTACTGGCCTCCTTGATACAGCCTTGGTAGTCCAACAATGGCAGTCTATACTCTAAAGAAGCTAAAACCCCAGTAGTTGCTCAGTCCACAAACAGGAAGTCTCAGCAGTCCCCATCTGGCACTGAAGTTTTGGAGGATTCTTGGAGAGACATGCTCCTTCAGTCGATATTGAAAAGTTGAAAAGCTGTGTCTCGTGTCTTTGAAGGATGGCAAAAGCAGTGGCAGCCACAGGATAGCTGCACTTGCCAGAAAGAATTGAAGACAGGCAAAACAACATTTTTTTTCTTTTTCTTTTTGTCTTTTTACTAAGGTCTCAAGTTTTATATCTAAAGTATAATTTCTCAGGCCTTACTGATTATTTCTGGTTATACTTACTTTTGGATGTTTAAGATCACACAGCGCAGATTAAACAAGGTTTTTATTTTCTCAAAGTCAGCTGAGGATCTGGTCCTCAAGGGTCACTTGGGGTTTTTGTTATTGTTGTTGTTGCGGGGGGGGCAGAGGGAGCCCCTGGCTCCTTTTAGATTTACATTTATCAGTTTCATCCATTTGAGAACAAAGTCAGATCTTGCTAGACAGGCTTCCCTTTTTGAAGCATGAGCAGATTTTCCCCTTTTTAGACTGGACACCGGTTGAACTCCCATTAGTGGATCTCCAATACCTCCCTGCACAAGAAGACTGGTGACTCATATTTGCAGGATATTTCAAGAGATGTCCCAATGCATAGACCCCCTGGAACTTAGTTGAACTATGAGAGCAAGGAACAAACTTATCCCTTAAGTCCCTCAGCCAAATTAGTATGGACATTAATTATGGTCCTTAAGCACCCAGAAAGTCTAAGTTACACCAACCTGATACTTTTTTCTGGTTATACTTTCCTTTTGGATGTTTAAGGCCACAAAGTTGGCTCAGATTAACCAGAGTTATTGTTTTCTCAAGGTCAGTTGAGGATCTGGACCTCAGGGGTCATTTAGGTTTTGGAGGGGAGGGGAGCCCTTGGCTCCCTTTGGCTTTTCATTTCCCACTTCCATCCACTGGAAGACAAAGTCAGGTCCTGCTAGACCAGGCTTCCCTTTATGAAGCATGAGCAGACTTTCCCCTATATAGACTGGACACTGGCTGAAGTCCCATTAGTGGATCTCCAAGACATCCCTGCACAGGAAGACTGGTGACTGACATTTGCAGGACATTTCAAGAGATGCCCCCATGCAACATAGTTGGACTCTGAGGACAAGGAACAAAGTTATTCCTAAAACCCTCGACCAAATGGGTATGGGCATTCAACATGGTCATTAGGCATCCAAAAAGGGTAAGTTACACCAGCCTAATATTTTAATTACTGTATAATATTTTAGAAAAGGTGTAGACAAAAGCTCAAGCAGCCTTGTATAAGAAATATTAAGGTGCATTCCCATAAATACTGTGGTCATGACAAAGTAGTTTTTCTCATTCTTTTGATTTTATATCATTCTAAAATATGCATACATATCCTCCACCTATATACCAAAATTCCAAAGTCTGAAAATAAATGGTAGATTAATTCTAGAACCTGTTAATAGATTCACAATATAAGACCAGAGTTGTTTTCAGATTGTGAGGAATATAACATTAACGTTACTCAGTTTGCCTCACAACTAGGTATTTGGAGCTAGCATCAACAGACAAAAGATACCATTCCTCGTTTGTTTTTCTGGGACTGTGTTATTTCACTTAACATAATATTCTCTAGTTCCATCCACTTACCTGCAAAGTTCATGATGTCATCTTTCTTTACTGCTACATAGAACTCCATTGTGTAGATGTACCATATTTTCTCTATCCATTCATCAGTTGAGGGGCACTTGGGGTGGTTCCAGATCTTTGTTATTGTGAGGAGAGCTGCAATAAACATGGCTGTGCATGTATCTCTGCAGTAGTATGAGTCCTGTGGGTATATACCCAGGAGTGGTAAGACTGGGTCCGGTGGTAAGCTCATTTGGAGTCTTTTAAGAGTTCTCCACACTTCTTTCCACAGTGGTTGTAAGAGTTTACATCCCCATCAGCAATGGATGAGTGTTCTCCTTCCCCCACAACCTCTCCAGCATTTCGTATCATTTGTTGTCTTGATCCTAGCCAATCTGATCACGGTGAGATGACATCTTAACATGGTTTTAATGTGCATTTCCTTAATTATTAGTGATATTGAACACTTTTCAGCCATCTCTAATTCTTCACTTGTGAAGTCTCTGTTCAGTTCTTTACTCCATCTTTGAGTGACTCATTTGTTTTCTTTATTGTTTTTTGAGTACTTTGTATATTCTGGAAGTTAATGCTCTCAGATGTATCAGGGATGAAGGTTTCCTCCCACTCTGTATGTTTTCTCTTCACTTCCCTGATTGTTTCTTCCACTGTAGAGTAGATTTTGAGTTTAATGAGGACCCACTTGTCAATTCTCAACCTTATTTCCTGTGCAGCTGCTATATGATTTAGGAAGTCTTCCTATGCCTATGTCTTGTAGGTTGCTTCCAACTTTTCTCTGTATATTAATTTGAGTAGAATGGAGATTTTTATTATATTAATTTTTCCAATCCATGAGCATGGGAGGTCTTTCCATCTTCTGATATCTTCTTCAATTTCCTTCTTCAGAGCTTTAAAATTTATGTTGTAGAGATCTTTGGTGTCTTTGGTTAGGGTTGGTCCTAGGTATTTTATTGTTTTTGAGGCTATTATGAGTGGGAAGGTCTCCTTGTATTCATTTTTCAGTTGCTTGTTGTTGGTGTAAAGAAAGGCTACTGATTTTTCTAGGCTAATTTTGTATCCTGCCACTTTACTGAAACTCTTAATCATTTCTAGGAGTTCTGTGGTGGAGGCTTTAGCATCCTTTAGGTAAACTACCCTATTGTCTCCAAAAAAGGGATAGCTTAACTTCCTCTTTTCCGATTAGTACTCCTTTAATTCCTTTTCTTGCCTTATTGCCCTAGCACGTGTTTCAAGCACTATATTGAAGAAGAGTGGCAACAAGGGTCAGCCTTGACAAGTTTCATACCTTTAAGGGCATGAATTTCGGGTTTCTTGCATATGGCTTTGATTACATTGAGTAAAGATCACTCCAGTCCAATTCCCTCTAGGACTTTAAGCATGAAAGGATGCTGGATTTCTTTGAAGACTTTTTCTGTGTCAATTGAGATGATTGTATGTTGTTTTGTCTTTCAGTCCATTTATGCATTTTATGATATTTAATGATTTTCATATGTTGGGCCATGTCTGCATCTCTGATATGAATCCAACTTGGTCATGATGGATGATCTTTTTGATGTGGGTCTGTATGCAGTTTGCAAGTATTTTGTTGAGAATTTTTGCATCTATGTTTATTAATGAGATAGGACTATAGTTTTATTTTGGTTGTATCTTTGCCTGGTTATGGTATTAGAGTAATGCTGGCTTCATAGAAGGAATTGGGGAGATTTCCCTCTGTTTATATCCTTCTGAACAGTTTGAGTAATTATGGTTGTGAGTCTTCTTTAAATGTTTTATAGAATTCTGCCGTGAAACCATCTGGGCCTGGGCAGCCAGCAGAAGGGCCAGCAGCATGACCAGGGACATGGAGTTGCTGGAGCACTGAGGTGGGTGCCAGAAGGACCTGCAGGGGTCACGTGAGGACCCACACAAGCCAGGCACAGCCAGTGGCCATGCAGACCCTCACTCAGCTATGCACTGCCAGAACTCTGCCACCGCAGCCCAGTGGCCCTGATCCTCCCTTTCTCTCTAAGCCACTTTCAGCACAAAAACCGTGCCAGATAAGGATAACCAAAACCTTAATTTTCAGGCATTTCCCATTAATGTAGCACCAAATTCAAGCTGCAAAAATTTATATCCAGGTGCGGGCTGGCTCCTGAGGCACAGGAACCCGGAAGTCACACAGGCAGGTAGATTTTGGGGTAGATTGTCTCCTGGGCTGCTGGAAGGGGGTTGCAACTCTGAGCCCTCTTGTAGGGGGTGGCCATCAGGGCGGGACCACCCTTCGCCTTTGCAGCCCGTGACCAGCGGTTTGGGTTTGGGTTTGGTGCATCTGTGGCTTTGTGCGGGCCAGCTCCTGAGGCACAGAAACCTGGAAGTCACTCAGCAGGTACCACGGCATGGGTGAGGTCAGGCATATCCACCCCCACCCCACCCTGCCAAAGGGAATTGGTGAGAGAGTATCCAAGTGGACTTTCTCTGGAGAACCTTCAGAACAGGAAGAGAAGAGTGACTTAGGCTTCCAATATCCAATATATAAACAAAATTGAAAGCCTGAAACCTAGACAAGTCAATACTCCATAAACAAGGAGGAGGAAAGAAAAAAAAAAAAAAGCATCGGAAGGAGGCAAGCAAAACCATCCACTAACATAGTGAAAAGACATTTGTGATTTGAATCAGAAAAGGGAAACCCACATGCCAGGGACACAATGAAGGGACAACGTGGGAAAGGCACAGGATAATCCCACATGAGGCTCTACCAAACCTGTAGGAGATAGCTACAATGGGATCCCCTTGGAGGTGACCCAAGGAACAGATCTTAGAGGAATAATTGCAGACTATGCAGAGAAATTAAAGAAAATAAAGAAGAATTCAGAGAACCAAAGACAGAGAATGAAAAACTCAAAAAGGACCTACAGGGATACAATGACAAACTTCTGAAAGAACTAAAGGAACAGATTGACAAACTCCAAAAAGAACTAGAGGGAGAAAAAAACAAACTCCGAAAGGAAGTAGAAACACTGAAAAAGGAAGCCAACCAACGAAGTAAGGAGCACCAATAAGAGATTGAGAAGATAAAAAAGGAAATGAAAACACTAAAGAAAACACAGGATGCAACAAAAAAGGAATTAGAACACTAGTCCAATCAAGAAGAAAGGAAAGGAAAAAGCCTCAGAAGTAGAATGGAGGAAGCAGAGCAAAGAATATCAGATCTGGAAGATAACACAGAGCAACTAAAGAGCTCAAATAAAGAATATGAAAAATTTAAAAATACACAAAAGTGGAACAATCAGGAAATATGGGACACTATGAAAAGATCAAACCTACACATCATAGGAATAGAGGAAGGAGAAGAATCCCAAGAAAATAGTATCAATCAGATCTTCAAAAGAAAATTAGGTGAAAATTTCCCCAAACTACAATTTGACAAACCCATACAAATACAAGAAGTACAGATTAACACCAGCACACTAATAGTAGGGGACTTCAATACCACATTAAGTACTTAAGACAGATCAACAGGACAAAGAATAAACAGAAAGACATCTGAATTAAATGATACAATACTCCAAAAGGACCTCATAGACATCTATCGAATATTTCACCCAAACACCAGAGAATACACTTTCTACTCAGCACCTCATGGAACATTCTCCAAAATAGACCATATACTGGGACACAGGGAAAAAAAATCTCATCAAATACACAAAGAATGAAATAATCTCATGCATTCTATCAGACCACAGTGGAACAAAACTCAATATCAACACCAGGATTCCTTCTATGATGCCAGCATCACTCTATTACCAAAACCAGGTAAAGATACAACCAAAAAGGATAACTATAGACCCATCTCCCTAATGAACACAGATGC
>VZQC01005037.1:15511-28764 GCA_009823505.1 Rhizomys pruinosus
AAAGAACTAGAGGGAGAAAAAAAGAAACTCCGAAAGGAAGTAGAAACACTGAAAAAGGAAGCCAACCAATGAAGTAAGGAGCACCAAGAAGAGATTGAGAAACTCAAAAAGGAAATGGAAATACTAAAGAAAACACAGGATGAAATGAAAAAGGAATTAGAACACTCATCCAATCAAGAAGAAAGGAAAGGAAAAAGCCTCAGAAGTAGAATAGAGGAAGCAGAACAAAGAATATCAGATCTGGAAGATAACACAGAGCAACTAAAAAGCTTAAATAAAGATTATGAAAATTTTAAAAATACACAAAAGTGGAACAATCAGGAAATATGAGACACTATGAAAAGATCAAACCTCCACATCATAGGAATAGAGGAAGGAGAAGAATCTCAAGAGAATAGTATTGATCAGATCTTCAACAGAATAATAGATGAAAATTTCCCCAAATTAAAAATAGACAAACCCATACAAATACATGAAGCACATAGGACTCCAAATAGACAAGATCAGAAAAGAAACTCCCCTCGCTATATCATAGTTAAAATGCTAGATGCCCAAAACAAAGACAAAATTCGGAAGGGTGCAAAAGAAAAACAAGTCACATACAAAGGGAAACCCATCAGAATTACAACTGACTTCTTGGCACAAGCCAAGAAAGCAAGAAGAACATGAAGCAAATCATTCCCAGAGTTAAAGGACTATGGATGCCAACCCAGAATACTTTACCCAGTGAAAATGTCAATTATAGTGGAAGGAGAGAGAAAAATCTTCCATGACATAAACAAGATGATAGAATACATGTCTGGAAAACCAACTCTTCATAAAATACTCGAAGCAATTCAAAGCGCAGAAGAGAGGAAAAACAATCCTCAAACACCTAAGAAAAGAAACTAATAAAAACATAACTGTAGGAGCAAAATCAGAGGCTAGAAATCCAAATGGATAGTAAAGTGAAAGGAAGCAACATCCATCTTTCAATTATAACCTTAAATATTAATGGGCTAAACTCCCCAATCAAAAGGCATAGACTGGAAGAATGGATTAGGAAACAAAACCCATCTATATGTTGTATACAAGAAACCCATCTCAATTTCAAGGATAGGCACCAACTTAAGGTGAAGGAATAGAAGAAATTATTCCAAGCAAATGGTACTGAAAAGAAAGCAAGTGTTGCTATTCTAATATCAGACAAAATAGACTTCAAAGCAAAAGAAATCAAAAGAGACAAAGAGGGCCATTACGTCTTTATCAAAGGAACAATTGACGATGAAGATCTCACAATCATGAATATATATGCACCAAACGCCAGTGCACTAAACTTTATAAAGACAATTCTTTAGGATCTCAAGGCACAGATTAACCCCAGCACACTAATAGTAGAGGACTTCAATACCTCACTAAGTCCCCTAGACAGATCAACAGGACAAAGTATAAACGAGAGACATCTGAACTAAATGATACAATACACCAAATGGACCTCACAGACATCTATCGAATATTTCACCCAAACACCAGAGAATACACTTTCTACTCAGCACCTCACAGAACATTCTCCAAAATAAACCATATACTGCAACACAGGAAAAAAACTCAACAGGGCTGGAGAGATGGCCTAGCGGTTAAGAGCACCAACTGCTCTTGCAGAGGACCCAGGTTCGATCCCCAGCACCTACATGGTGGCTGAGAACCATCTTTAACTCCAGATCCAGGGGAATCCGACGCCATCTTCTGACCTCCGCGGCATTGCATGACACGGGTGCACAAACCTACATGCAGACAGGACATTCATGCACATAAAAAAAAATAAATAAAAATTAAAAAAACTCAACAAATACAAAAAGATTGAAATAATCTCATGCATTCTATCATACCACAGTGCAACAAAACTCAATATAAACACCAGGATAAATCCTACAACCTACAAGAGCACATGGAGACTAAACAACACTCTCCTGAGTAATGAATGGGTCAAGGAAGAAATAAAGAAAGAAAAAAAAACATTCCTGGAACTGAATGACAATGATAATACAACACAACAAAACCTATGGGATACCTTAAAAGCATTCCTAAGAAGGAAGTTTATAGCCCTGGGTGCCTACATTAGAAAAACAGAAAGAGCACAAGTGAATGATCTAACACTGCAGCTAAAAATACTTGAGAGACAAGAACAAATTGAACCCTAAATGCAGCAAAGAAGAAATAACAAAAATCAGAGCAGAGATCAATGAAATAGAAACAAAGAAAACCATACCAAAAAATCAATGAATCCAAAAGTTTGTTTTTTTAAAGAATAAACAAGATAGACAGACCTCTAGCCCACTTAACCAAAAGAAAGAAGGAACAACTCCAAATCAATAGAATCTGTGATGAAAGGGGAAATATCACAACAGACAATGAAAAGATCCAGACAAACATACGGAAATACTTCAAAAACCTATACTCTACAAAGTTTGAAAACCACGCGTGTGTGTGCGCGCACACACACACACACACACACACACACACACACACACACAGGCTTGCATTCCCAGGCACATAATTATATTAAAAAATACTATTAAGAATGGAGTAGCGAGATGGATCACTGGGTAAGGCACTGCTCCAAGTCTGATGTAAGTTCCATCCCTGGGACCCACATGCTGGACAGAGCTGACTGCAGAGGGTGTCCCCTAACCCTCCTGACAGAACACACAGACACATAAACACACAAATAAATAAGAATTTTCTCACAGATAAAGATGACTGCTGCCAAGCCAGAGGACCTGAGTTTTATTCCTGAGAATCTTGTTATGTAAGGATACAGTCCATTCTGCCCAAGTTATCCTCAGACTTATGATTCCAAGAGAACACAAACACATACAGCGCCCTCCCCCCACATACACGATATTTTTAAGGTTTTTACTTCTGTGTGTTTTGTCTGAAGGTTATGGCAATGCATCTAATGCTGTGCAATACCTGAGGTGGCCAGAAGAGGCCAATGGATCCCCTGAATTTGAACTTACAAAAGGTTGTGAGCACATATGCGGATATTGGGAACTGAATTGGGGTTCTCAACAAGAGCAGCCAGTGCTCTTAACCACTACGTCATCTCACCAGCCTCCATACAAAATTTTGGAGTTTTATTTTTTTAAGATTTTTAAAAGGAGAGGAAAGTGAGACATTTCCCCTGGTGAAGGCATCTACCGTCAAGCCTAAGATTTGACCCCAGGACCCAAGTGGTGGAAGCAGAGAGCAAACTCTTCCAGTTGTCCTTTCAACTAGTTTACCACACAAACACGAACGCAAAATAATATTTTTGTCTTTTTGAGACAGGGTCTCCCTGTAGCCTCAGCTGTCCTGGAACTCACTATGTAGACCAGGCTGCCCTGGAACTCACAGAGGTTTGCCTGCCTCTGCCTCCCAATTGCTTGGATTAAAGGCATGTGCCACCACAACTGGCTCAAAATGACTCTGTGTGTGTGTGTGTGTGTGTGTGTGTGTGTGTGTGTGTGTGTGTGTGTGTTTGAGACAGGGTTTCTCTTTAGTCCCACCTGGCCCCACTCTGTAGACCAGGCTGGCCTTGAACCAAAAGAAAATGATTTTTTTAAAATAAGAGTTTTCTCATCGGGCGTGGTGGCATGCACCTTTAATCCTAGCACTCGGGAGGCAGAAGCAGGCGGCTCTTTGTGAGTTCAAGGCCAGCTTGGTCTACAGAGTTCCAGGCCAGCTGGGGCTACAGGGAGACCCTGTCTTGAAAAGACTAAAATAAATAAATAAATAAATAAATAAATAAATAAATAAATAGTTTCTCAAAAGGCGAGATGGATCAACAGGAAAAGTTGTCTGCTACCAAATGAGAAATTCTGGTTTGATACCCATGATCTACCTGGTGAACTGAGAAAGCCAACTGTTACCCAGTGCTACCTAACCTCCTCACTCGCATCTCAAATGTCCCCCATGCACAGAAATTTACAACAGTTAGACTTTGAACGTTTGAGGCCAGTTGGGCTAGACAATGAACTCCAGGCTAGCCTGAGCTACAAAGTGAGAGCTTTCACCAAAAAAAAAAAGCTTTTTGCATTAGGCTTCATATAAACTACAAAGATGTACCACTGAGCCTAATTAGGGCCCAGGCAACGAACGAGGGTGCCTGCAGACAGTGGAACAGGAATTATCCTTTCCCAATGGGCTGTGAAGGCACTGCACAGGCACCCATAGAAAAGGTTGTCACTAAACTGGAAAGGAAACCAAAAAAGGCAGCACAAAGTGATAAATCTTGGGCCAAAAATGGATAAATGGGGGCAGGTAACATGGCTCAGCAGGCAAAGGGGAGCACCCCCAAGCATTACCAAATGAGTTTAATGACAGAGACCTATGTGGAGAAGAAGAGAGAAAACTGCAGAGGTTTTCATTAGGAACTGCAAGACCAGGGAGAGAGAAGAAGAGAGAGAGAGAATTTATAATAATTTTTAAATGGGCTGCTGTGCAGTGGTGCAGTGGGTTAAAATACTTTGTGGAAAATTTGAGGCCTTGAGACAGATCTCTGGGATCCCCTTTGGTGGAATGAGAGCCCTGACTCGGAAAGGTTGTCCTCTGACATGTGAGCCATACACAAATGCACACACGTACACACATACACTCTATACACAGTAGGTAATTCAAGCGTTTTGTAAAATTGTATAAACAAAAGGGAAGAGGGGAGCAGAGAGAAAACAAGCAAGGAACTACAGGAGGTTTACCTGCAGAAAACCGAGAGTGAAAACAAGGAAAGTCTGTCCTTTGATGAAGCAGAGGAGAAGGAAGCGGGGTCAGATTCGTCACGCACCATGTCCATCAGTGCTCCCCGTCTCTCTTCCTGAACAAGCAGAGGAATATGTCCATCAGCATTTTCATTTTGTATTTTTTCTCTCTCTAGTTCTTTTTGGAGTTTGTCAATCCCTTCCTTTAGTTCTCTGAATTCTTCTTTATGTTCTTTAATTTCTCTGCATAGTTCTGCAATTATTCCTCTAAGGTCTGTTTCTGGGGTCACCTCCAGGGGGATCCCATTGTACCTATCTCCTACCGGGTTGGTAGAGCTTGGTGTGGAATTATCCTGCACCTTTCCCATGTTGTCCCTTCGTCGTGTCCCTGGCATGTGGGTTTCCATTTTGTGATTCAAATCACAAATGCCTTTTCATTGTGTTGAAGGCTGAAAGCTTGTTTTGTTTTGCTTGCCTCCTTCCAATGCCTTTTTCTTCTTCTTCTCCCCCTCCTTGTTTATGGAGTGTTGACTTGTCTAGGTTTTCAGGCTTTCACTTTTGTTTATAGATTGGATATTGGAAGTCTAAGTCACTCTTCCTTTCCTGTTCTGAGATACTCTCCACTGGATACTCTCTCTTCCTCAATTCCAGTTGTTCACGGGGGTGGGAGGTGGGGGTGGGAATGCCTGGCTTAGCCCACGCCCCCGGTACCTGAGTCAGGCACCCGAGTCAGACCCAAACTCAGGACCGCTTCCCGCTGAGAGGGGGGAAGGGCGACTCGCCGGGTTTAGGGCACATGACCTCACTCTGGCACCCGACTCAGGCACCAGAGTCAGACCCAAACTCAGGACGGCTTCCGGCTGTGAGGGGGGAAAGCCTCTGCCAGCTACCAGTCCCTCTGCCACAGACCAGAAAATCAATTGTCCAGCACCACAAAAGTCAATCTGTCCTAAGCTTTTACCTGCCTGGAGCAGTGTCGGGCTGCTTCAGGTGATCCTAGCAGGTCCGAAAGAACCGTCTTTAACTGCAGTTCCAGGGGAATCTGACACCCTCTTCTGACCTCCGCAGCATTGTACAACATGGGTGCACCAACCTACACGCAGACAGTACACTCATACACATAAAAATAAATAAAGAAAATTGGATATTTTTTAAAAAATCCCCAAAAGAGAAATAAAAAAAAAACCAAAACATTTCTTTGTTTTTGTTAGTTTGTTTTTAATGGTGGGACAGTTTTCTGTTAGCAGGAGATTAGAGGATAACCAGCCATTTCAGGTAATTCAGGTTGTCACAATTTGATAGGGGCCCAGTTACACCTTGGTCCATGTCTATTCTGCCCTCCCCCTTTTAAACTTTTTTCCCATTCTTTTTTATGTTACAATGTGGTATTTATTTATTTTTTATTGTTGTTAAACTTTTTCCATACATTGTACATCATTTCTCAATTAGAATCACTTCCCTTTCCATGCCCCCCACCCAGAGTTTTTTTTCCAGTTTTGTTGTTGTTGTGCCCTTTAACTTGTATTGCTTCAATATATACATATATATGCATAAATATATACATACATACACATATCACATGAATTTATGTCATGTTTTCCTTAAGGAAGTGTTTGAAGGTTCCTCTTTGGCAAGCCCCAACAACCATCAATCTTGCCCTTGTGCTCCACACTGGGGTCTTTCCCTCCCATGGTCCCCCAAATGAAGTCCATTAAGCATGCGTCCTTTCTTGATCTTCCTGTACTGGTCTCCATGATACAGCCTGGGTAGTCCAACAATGACAGTGTATATAGTCTGAGGAGGCTGAAATCCCCATAGCTGCTCAGTCCACAAGCTGGATATCTCAGTAGTCCCCATCTGACACTGAAGGTTTGGAGGATTCTTGGAGAGACATGAGTCTTCAGTCCATATTGGAGGGTTAAAAAGCTGTGTCTCATGTCTTTGAAGAATAGCAAAAGCAGTGGCAGCCACAGAGTAGATACACTTGCCAGTAAGAATTGAAGACAGGCCAAACAACAGTGCTCTTTCTTTTTTCTTTTTGTCTTTTTACTAAGACCTCAAGTTTTATATCTGAAGTACAATTTCTCAAGCCTTACTGATTATTTATTTCTGGTTTTACTTTCCTTTTGTATGCTTAAAGCCACACAGCCCAGATTAACCAAGGTTTTTGTTTTCTTAAGGTCAGTTGAGGCTCTGGTCCTCAGGGGTCTCTCAGGGTTTTTTTGGGGGGAGGAAGGTGAGACCCCCTGGCTCCTTTCAGCTTTTCATTTACTCGTTCGATACACTCAAGGACAAAATCAAACTTTGCTCGACCAGGCTTCCCTTTTTGAAGCATAAGCAGACTTTTCCTCTTTATAGACTAGACACTGGCTGAAGTCCCATTAGTGGATCTCCAAGACCTCCTTCAACAAGAAGACTGGAGACCCACATATTTGCAGGACATTTCAAGAGATGCCCCCATGCATAGTCTCCTAAGACTTGGTTGAACTCTGAGGGCAAGGAACAAAGTTATCCCTTAGGTCCCTCGGCCAAATTGGTATGGGTGTTAAGTATGGTCTTTAAGCACCCAGAAAAGCTAAGTTACACCAGCCTGATACATCACACCTATATTAAAATTGCATCTTCTGAAAACTGTATGTTACTTCCATATCATATTTCTTGATTTGCTTTTTATCATTTTAGTTTTATATTATTCTAATTTTTTTTCTAAAATAGTTCATTATTTTGCGTTTGGGCTGAGGGGAATTTTGAAGACACCCAGAGAAGTGGCACTCTCCTTCCACCAGGTGTTCCAGGATGGAATTCAGTCTTCTGGTTTGGCTGCAAGGAGCCACGCCACTCACATATTTCACCAAGCCTTTTTTCTTCATCTTAAAAAAATTTATCATCTTTAAAAAAAGAGCACTCTTGCTTTGTCTGTCTTACTGGCAAGTGCAGCTACGTCGAAGCTGCCACTGCTTTTGCCATCCTTCAAAGAAATGAGACATAGCTTTTCAACCTTCCAATATGTACTGAAAACTCATGTCTCTCCAAGAATCCTCCAAAGCTTCAGTGCCAGATGGGACTGCTGAGACATCTAACTTGTGGACTGAGCTACTACTGGGGTTTCAGCTTCTGCAGAGTATTGATTGCCATTGTTGGACTACCCAGGCTGTATCACAGAGACCAGTACAGAAGGATTAAGGCAGAACGTGGTGCTTACTGGACCTTATTTGGTGACCATGGGAAGGGAAAACCCCGATGTGGAGCACAAGGGCAGGACTTATGTTTGTTTGGGCTTGCCAAGGAGGAGCCTTCAAACATGACATATTTCAGCCTAATAAGAAAAAAAGGGAAAAAAAGGAAATCATAAGCTGAAGATGCTAAAAGATATATGTGGTATGCATATATGCATATTTTGGAGTGATGCAGATTGGAAGGAACAACAACAACAACAACAACCACCACCAAAAGACTGGGTCACAGAACTGGCTGAAATGGTAAACTTCTGCTCGAAACAGTAAACTTCTGCATTGAAAATTTTATTTTTTTACAGTATATATTATTATATACTATATATATATAATATATAAAATTATACGTATATTAACATTACAATCAAATCTGACCCAGTATCACCCTCTCACCCCGACCCCCCCACCTTACCGTACCACGAGCCCCCCCCACCAAGCCATGCATTCTTGCAAACATGTTTTTTCACATGTTTTCTCATCCTTCTCAAAATCTCAAAGTCAAGTTGGTCTGTTTCAAGCAGAGTTGATGTTTTTGGAGTGGAAGTTCACCATTTCAGTGATTCTTTGACACAGTCTTTTCTGTTGTTGTTTGTTCTTTCCAATTGCATCACTCCCAACTACTTGGACAAAACTGCACAAGACCCCTTGCACAAGAACACACTTACAACTAGGTAATTGGCACTAGATTACACAGCTGCACAGATGAGGGATCCATTCGTCGTTTTTCTGGGGCTGTGTTACTTCACTTAACGTAAGTGTCTTCTACTTTCACACTTCCATCATTACCTGGCAAGTTCATAGTATTGGATGATGAGTTCTCTTTTAATTTTTTTAAAATTATTTATTTAATGTGTATGAATGTACGTCATGCATGTTAGTTGTGCACTCGTGCCCTGAAATTATTTCAATCTTTTTGAAGATTGAAATATTAAGCTCCTCGCTCTGTCCTTTGGATTGCTTCAAGTATTTTTTTGAAGGTTGGTTTTCCGGACATGTATTCTATCATCTGTTTATTCATGGAAGGTTTTCTCTTCCCCTTCAACCTCTAATTGGATATTTTTGCAGGTTTATAGAACCTGGGTTGTCTAGCTATAGTCCTTTAACACGGGAATGTTTTGCTCCCGTTCGTCTTCATCTGCTTCCATAGTTTGCAACGAGAAGTCACGTTGTAATTCTGGATAGTTTTCCCTTATATGTTGACTTTGTTGTTTTTCTTGTGGCTTTCAGAATTTTTGCCTTTGTTTTGTGTGTCTGCGTTTAACTATGATCTTGGCATGGGGATTTCTTTTCTGATCTCGTCCATTTGGAGTTTTATGTGCTTATTGTATTTGTATGGGTTGTCGTTTTTTATTTTGGGAAAATTTTCATGTATATTCTGTTGAAGATAATACCTTTCTCTTGGATTCTTCTCCTTTGTTCCTATGATTTTTTGAGGAGGTTTGATCTTTTCATATTGTCCTATATTTCCTGGTTGTTCCAATTTGTGTATTTTTAAATTTTTCATAATCTTTACTTTTGCTTTTTAGTTGTTCTGTGTATCTTCCAGGTTCTGGTATTCTTTGTTCTGCTCTCCATTCTATTCTGAGGCTTTTTCCATTCGTTTCTCTTGATTGGATTGAGTGTTCATGCTTGGATGAGTGTCTATTTCCTTTTTTTTTTTTTTTTTTTTTTTGCGTCTTTTTGAGACAGGGTCTCCCTGTAGCCCCAGCTGTCCTGGAACTCACTCTGTAGACCAGGCTGGCCTTGAAACTAGATCCACCTGCCTCTGCCTCCCAAGTGCTAGGATTAAAGGTGTGTGCCACCCCGCCCAGCTTCCCTTTTCATTTCATCCTGTGATTTCTTTAATATTTCCACTTCCTTTTGGAGTTTCTCAATCTCTTCCTGTAGCTCCTTGCTTCACTGGTTGCTTTCCTTTTTCAGTGTTTTCCCTTCCTTCTGGAGTTTGTCATTTTCTCCCTCTAGTTCTTTCTGGAGTTTGTCATTCTCTCCCTTGAGTTCTTTCCAAAGTTTGTCATTCTCTACCTCTAGGTCCTTCTTGAGTTTTTCCTTCTCTCCTTAGTTCTCTGGGTTGTTCTTTATATTCTTTGATTTCTTTGAATATGTCTGCAATTGTTTCTCTAAGATCTGTGTCCTGGGTCACCCCCTGGGGGATCCCACTGTAGGAATCTCCCTCAGGGTTGGTAGAGCTTGGTGAGGAATTATTCTGCACCTTTCCCATGTTGTCCTTTCATCGTGTCCCTGGCATGTGGGTTTCCCTTTTTGCCTGTATTCCAATGTGAATCATGAATGCCTCTTCACTGTGTTGAAGGGTTGCTTTGCTTGCCTCCTTCAGATACCTTTTTTTTCTCCTTGTTTATGGAGTGTTAAATTGTCTAGCTTTCAGGCTTTCAATTATGGAGTGTTAACTTGTCTAGGTTTCAGGCTTTCAATTTTGTTTATATATTGGAAGTCTAACTCACTCTTCTCTTTCTGTTCTGAAGTTTCCCCCAAAATTCACTTGGACACTCCCTCAGCAACTCCAATTGTGGGGGGGGGGATATACCTGACCTAGCTCATGCCCCAATACTCTGTGTTTCAGGTCATACTCGGAAGTCCCCGATCTAAGCTCTGTGCACTCACATCTCACAGTGGCAACAGGCCGACCTTTTATACCAGCTAGCAGGGCGACTCTGCCCCCACATCCACACAAGACAATGATTTAATTATCCCACAAACCAATGAAATAATTATCCAACAACCCAGAGATAGAATTATCCAACAGTTATCCTGGCTGAAGTGCCCGGCTCCTACCTGTGCTTCAGGTGGTCCTGGGAAATCCCCTATCTAGGCTCAGTGCAGTCTGCATCGAAAATTTTAAAAGAGACTGAGAAAAAGATGAAAAACAAGTTTGGCAGAATGCATGAGTTCTGGTGGGGTGGGGGGACAAGGAAAGGGGAATGGGTCTAGACTTGATTGGAAATTTTGTATAATATGCACAAAGCTTCAATAAAAAATGGCTTAAAAATAAATTCTTTTGGGGCTGGAGAAATGGCTCGGTGGTTAAGAGCACTGACTGCTCTTGCAGAGGACCCCTGTTTGATTCCCAGCACCCACAGGGTGGCTAAGAACTGTCTTTAACTCCAGTTCCAAAAGAATCCGATACCCTCTTCTGACCTCCACAGCATTGCACAACACTGGTGCACCTATCTATATGCAGACAGTATACTTATACACATAAAATAAAAGAAAAAATAAATTCTATCCTCTATCTATTAATTATGTATTTTGTGGGGGTAGAGAAGTGTGTGTGTGTGTGTGTGTGTGTGTGTGTGTGTGTCTTGGTAAACACTGGAAAGGAGATTAGGTGACACCCTCCTACAGTGTCCTCTTCTTTTCGGGGGGTCTTTTTGAGAGAGGGTCTCCCTTTTTAGTCCCAGCTGGCCTGGAGCTCTGCTATGTAGACGAGGCTGGCCTTGAACTCACAGAGATCTGCCTGCTTCTGCCTGCCAAGTGCTGGGATTAAAGGCCTGTGCCACCACATACATCCTAAGATGGTTTTAGCTGCCATGTGCTTGCTGGGATTCGAACCTCAGTATTCTGCAAATCAGTGCTCTTAACTGCTGAGAATGGATTAGGAAACAAAATCCATCTATATGCTCTCTACAAGAAACCCATCTCAATTTCAAGGACAGGCACCAAATTAAGGTGAAGGGATGGAGAAAAATATTCCAAGCAAATGGTACCGAAAAGAAAGCAGGTGTTGCTATTCTAATATCAGACAAAATAGACTTCAAAGCAAAAGAAATCAAAAGAGACAAAGAGGGCCACTACATCTTTATTAAAGGAACAATTAACGATGAAGATCTCACAATCATGAATATATACGCACCAAACGCCGGCGCACCAAACTTTGTAAAGACAATTCTTCAGGATCTCAAGGCTCAAATTAACCCCAGCACACTAATAGTAGGGGACTTCAGTACCACACTACGTCCTTTAGATGGGTCATCAGACAAAGGATAAAGAAAGAGACATCTGAACTGAATGATACAATAAACCAAATGGATCTCACAGACATCTATCGAATATTTCGCCCAAACACCAGAGAATACACTTTCTACTCAGCACCCCACGGAACATTCTCCAAAATAGACCATATACTGAGACACAGAGAAAAACTCAACAAATACAAAAATATTGAAATAATCTCATGCATTCTATCAGACCACAGTGCAATAAAACTCAATATCAACACCAGGATAAACCCTACAACCTACAAGAACATATGGAGACCAAACAACACTCTCCTGAATAAGGAATGGGTCAAGGAAGAAATAAAGAAATAAAAACATTCCTGGAAATGAATGACAATGATAATACAGCACAGCAAAACCTGTGGGACACTTTAAAGGCAGTCCTAAGAGGGCAGTTTATAGCTCTAAGTGCCTACATTAAAAGAAAACAAAAACAGAAATAGCACAAGTGAATGATCTAACACGGCAGCTTAAAGTACTTGAGAGACAACAACAAATGAACCCTAAACGCAGCAGACAAGAAGAAATAACAAAAATCAGAGCAGAGATCAATGAAATAGAAACAAAGAAAACCATACCAAAAAATCAATGAATCCAAAAGTTGGTTTTTTGAGAGAATAAATAAGATAGACAGACCTCTAGCCCAGTTAACTAAAAGAAAAAAGGAACAACTCCAAATCACTAGAATCTGTGATGAAAGGGGAAATATCACAACAATGAAAAGATCGAGACGAACATAAAGGATTACTTCAAAAACCTATACTCTGCTAAATTTGAAAACCTAGAAGAAATGGATGAATATCTGAAATCCTGGGAATCACCAAAGCTCAATCAAGAAGAGATCGACAGCTTAAACAGTCAAATAATATATGAAGAAATTGATGATGTAATAAGCAGCCTCCCAATCAAAAAATGCCCAGGCCAAGATGGTTTCACAGCAGAATTCTATAAAATATTTCAAAAAGACCTACAACCATTACTACTCAAGTTGTTTAGAAGCATACAAATGGGGGGAGTTCTCACAGATTCCTTCTATGAAGCCAGCATCACACTATTACCAAAACCAGGCAAAGATGCAACCAAAAAGGAGAACTATAGACCCATCTCCCTAATGAACACAGATGCCAAAATTCTAAACAGGATACTGACAAATCACATACAGACCCACGTCAAGAAGATCATCCATCATGACCAAGTTGGATTCATACCAGAGATGCAGGGATGGTTCAACATACGAAAATCAATAAATATCATCAAGCATATAAATGGACTGAATGACAAAAACCACACCA
>VZQC01005037.1:35359-50359 GCA_009823505.1 Rhizomys pruinosus
AGGAATATAGTCTGGACTCCTAACTGATCAACATGCCTGTGCATACAAGCTTCTCCAACTGGACTATGGGAACCTTGGGTTGTTCAAAATTTGGACATAGATACTTGCAAAATGCACCAATTACCTAACTGTATGGCAAATTGAGCAACATCAATGTTATCTGAAAACAACTGTGTTCTTATATTGTAGAATCCCTTAAAAATAAACAAATAATAATAATTTTTTAAAGACAGTTCTTAGCCGCCATGTGGGTGCTGAGAATTGAACCCGGGTCCTCTGCAAGAGCAGTCAGCACTCTTAACTGCTGAGCCATCTCTCCAGCCCCAGGGGGACTTTTTTTAATGGGGTTTTCCTGTAGTCCCAGCTGGCCTGGAACTTGCTATGTAGACCAGGCTGGTCTTGATCTCACAGAGATCCATCTGCCTCTGCCTCTTGAGTGCTCGGGTTAAAGGCATGTGGCATCATATACTGCTTCTTGGTTTATTTTTACATACAACCAGTGAATAGTGGGCTGTGGAATGTTGGAATGCTGTGGCTACTTTGAATGACACTCCACCTCTGAAGTGGTTAGTTTTATATCCTGCACTACAACACAGTTTTAATGACTTTTGAAATCTCCTTCAACCATACAATATGTCTTGATCATTATAAATGACTTCTATTCACGTGCTGTCAGTTAAACTTTTTCCAATAGAAAACGACCCCTTGGTCACTGCCCTGTCAGAACTGTGTGCTCTCTGGAACAACTCTGTCGTGGTGGTCCACTTTTCCTAACAATTTTGATAAGGTGCTGAGAAAGGTCCAAGGTTTGAGTATGCAGTGTATATGACAAAATTTGTGAATGAGTGGGATTCAAGTAAAGGTTTGAGTATGCAGTGTATATGACAAAATTTGTGAATGAGTGAGATTCAAGTAAAGGTTTGAGTATGCAGTGTATATGACAAAATTCATGAATGAGTGGGATCCAAGTAAAGGTTTGAGTATGAAGTGTATATGACAAATTCGTGAATGAGTGGGATTCAAGTAAAGGTTTTCCAGTGTTAGAGGATGTAGGTGTGTGAGACCCTGTAGTGGAAAATTTGCTGCCAGCCTCAGTTACACAGTGATTTTTAGGCCAAGTTTGACCCAGACCCTGTCTCACAGCAAAATCAAACAGAACAAAAAGTTGGGCAGGGGAGAATTAGAGAATGACTCCTGGACACAGGGGACATTCCAGGACACTTGAAACCAGGAAAATAAGAGTGGAGGGGGCAAGGCAGAGGAGGCAGGGATGACATAGGTGGCCCGGGTGACACTGACTCCAGAAGAGCCCATCTCCAATCAGACCACCCACCAAACAAGGATGAGAGCATCAGGCACATTCAAGATTCCGAATCCACCCACAGTGTGGCTCTGGGAAGTGGAGAGCAGATTTCTGAGCATTAATTCCAGGTTTGTGACATTTCTTATACTATGACCCTCTTATTCTTAAACTAAATCTTTTTAAAATACATTTTTTGAGATTTTGTACAATTCATACAACAGTTCTTAATCAAATTTATATACCCTTCCCCATCCATGCCCCCATAACTCCCCACTGGGCCTCATGCACTCTGCCATACATACTAAACCCCATTCAGTCAAGCATTTTACCCAGTTGTCCTTCTGTACGAGTTCATTCACTGGAGTCAATCCATCCTATCTAGAGACTTGAAGGGAGGTCTACTCTCCCTCACCCAGCCATAACCCATTTCCAACAGTTCTCAGGCTAGGGCCTGCCCACCACCCATTCCTCTCTCCTACTCTTGTCTGATTGAGTAGGCATGGGTCTCATGCTCCAGATCACCATTGTCACAAGTTCACATAGCAAACTTCCAGTGGCCTGAAAGCTGCTATGTTTATGGACGACTTCTTACTCTTACAAACTTCCTGCCCCCTCTTCTGCTAGGGTTTCTGATCTGTCAGTGGGTGAAGTTTAATATAGGACACACACACTGAAGTCTCTTATTCTCAAAAATTTAGCCACTTATGGCCTTCAGTGTGCACTGCACCCTGTGGTATACAGAAGCTTTGCTGGTGAGAGCTGAGGGATGCACTAGTATTCTCTCCACCTCTGTTTTGCTATGTTCCATGAGACTTAGGTGTAGAGGTTCCAATGTAGATGTCACCTAGGGCCAGACACCTCTCAGGCATATATTCTCTCTGTGACCAGTTGTGGAACTCTGCAGTAGCCTCCGTCTATTGCAAAAAGAAGCTTCTTTGGTGAATGGTATACTGTATATTTGTATATAACGGAGTCGTGTTATGGTCCTCAAATGAGGGAGAACATGTCGCTTAATTTTCTGCTTTTGTGTTACTTCACTTAGTATACCATTCTCTAGTTCCATCCATTTATCTACAAATTTCATATTTTCATCTTTTCTTGCTGCTGAATAGAACTCCATTGTGAAAATGTACCACATTTTCATTGCCCATTCATCAGTTGAGAGATATTTAGGTTGTTTGCATTCCTTAGCTATTGTGAAGAAGTCAGCAATAAACATGGATGTATAGGTATCTCTAGAATAGGATGAGTCAGCTTGTATATGTCAAGGAGTGCTATAACCAGATAACGTGGTAAATTCATTTTTAGTTTTTTAAGAGTTCTCCACACTGATTCCTTAGGGAATGCACACATTTGCATTCCCACCAGCAGTGAGTATTCCCCTTTCTCCATATCCTCACCAGCATTTGGTGTCTTTTGTTGTCTGGATCTTAGCCAGTCTGACTGAGGTAAGATGACATCTTAAAGTGGTTTTATCTGCATTTCCCTAATTATTAAGTATGTTGAGCACTTCAAGTGTTCCTTAGCCATTTTGATTTCTTTATTTGAGAGCTCTCTGTTCAGGTCCATAGTCCATCTTTTCATTGTGTTATTTTCTTGTTTCTTTGTGTTTTTTTTTTTTTAGTTCTTTTTATATTCTGGGTATTAGTCCTCTGTCTGATGTGTAGCATGTGAAGATACTCTCACACTCAGTGGGTTTCCTCTTTCCTTCCTTGGCTGCTTCTTTTTCTGAAGCTTTGTCATTTAATGATGTCCCACTTTTTGATTGTTGACTATAATGCCTGAGCAACTGATGTCCTATTGTGATGTCCTTCCCTACACCTATATCTTGTAGGGTATCACTATGGTTTCTTCTAGCAGGTTCTGTTTCGGGTTTCATGTTGAGGTCTTTGATCCATTGGGAATTGACTTTTGTGCACAGTGAAAGATAAAAGCCCAATTGCATTCTTCTACAGGCGGAGATCCAATTTGCTAGTTCCGTTTATTGAAGATGCTATCTTCCCTCCTGAATTAGGAACTTTTTTGTATTAGTAACATTTTTGTTGCTGTAATAGAAACACCATGTCCAAGGGAGCTTATAAAAGAAAAGCTTATTTGAGCTTACTGTTGACCGTTCCAAGAATTAGATTCCATCCAGGCGGGGAGGCACGGTGGCAGGAGCTGGAGCAGAAAGCTGAGGTTCACATCTTCAAGCAGGCACAGGAAGCAGAGAGCAAACTAAATCTTACATCTGAGGAGAAAAGGCACTGCTTTTCTATCTCAAAAAGTGACTTAAGTAGAAGCAGCTCTACAACGCGTTATTATTATTACTATTTTTTTTTCTGGGTTTAGACACAGTCTCTCTATGTAGCTCCAGGTGGCCTGGATCTGGCTGTGCAGATCAGGTTGGCATGGATCTCAGAGAGGTCTGCCTGCCTCTGTCCTGAGAGCTCTGAGTTTAAAGGCATGCACTACCACACCTGGCATTATACACAATTCTTTATACCTTAGAGAAGTGAAACATTTGGGGAAGGTAACTGGCTTCCCCTCCCTTCAGCTGAGTTCTGGAGCAGGCTTACTTGTCTCTTCTCCCATATGCTCCCCCCACATTTGTTTGTTCTAGACAGAGTCTCACACAGCTAAGATCTCAAGTTCAACATGGCACATCAGTTTCCACTCAGGCACACAGACAGACAGACAGACAGACACACACACACACACACACACACACACACACACACATAAAAATATATAAACCAATTTTAAATGTCCAGCCTACTGACATGGTGTATTTACTTCAGCCTGAAATGGGTTTTCTGGAAAGGAGGCTATGTGGCTTAGAGTCACTAAGCAGTGCCCACCTCATAGCATTTTAAATGGCCTCTATGATGCCAAATGAGGTAGCAGAGGCAGATGGACCATCCAGTGGTCTGCTGTATGGATTTCTTCATCCAAATCCCAGGCATAGCACTAGGAGCAGAAGCTGAATGCAATTTGTCAAATAAATTATCATTTCATTATCAGGATTAAAAACACACTAATGAATACTAAACATACAGCACGTGGGAGGTCTAGGCAGCTGGATCTGGAGTTCAAGGGTATCCTCAGCCTCGACTACAGGAGACAGCCACACATTTACCAAGTGGCACAGTTACAAATGACTGCAACCTTCCCTGGCTGTCAGGATTTTTGTTTGCTAGCATTTTTTATTTTGATTTTTTAATTATATTTCAATTCACACATGGTTCTTTTTAAATTTTTTTTTTTATTTATCGCTGGGCATGGTGGTACACGACTTCAATCCAAGCAATTAGGAGGCAGAGGCAGATGGATCTCTATGAGTTCAAGGCCATCCTGGTCTACATAGTGAGTGCCAGGCCAGCTGGGACTACAGGGACATCCTGTCTCAAAAAGTCAAAGAGAAAAAATAATATTTCATTTCATATATGTTTGGGTGTATGTGTATATGTTTGGGTGTATGCACATGAAGGAGCCCTCAGAGATGAGAAGAGAGTTGAGATGCCCTGGAATTGGAGACAGAGGTAGTTGTGAGTGGACATGTGGGTGCTGGAAACTGAATCTGGCTCCTCTCCAAGAAAAGTTAGTGCTCTTAACTGCTGAACCATCTCTCCAGCTCTTCAGGAACAATTCTTAACATGTGAACCATAAATCTATGCATTATATACTGTGGTTCTTTCTCCATAGTTATTCTGGTGATGCTCCTGCTTCAAACTCAGCAGCAAACTTTCCACTAGAGGATCTCACACAGCAATATCCCCCAACACTGAGAACCCTTTGCTTGACTCCCACTGATTCACAATTTCGTGTCACAAACACTACATACTCAAATCTTGGATCTGTCTCAGCACATTATCTGAACTGTTAGGAAAACTGGGCCACAAGTGCAGAGATGTTCCACAGAGCACACGGTTCTGACAGGCCAATGATGGAGGGGTGGTTTCAACTAGCAAACAGTTCAGCTAAGACCACAGGACTAGAAATTTAAAATACTCTAGACATATTAAATGTCCTAATGAGTATCGAAGCTGTCATTTCCAATGCTTTCTACAGTAGGACATAAAACTAACTGCTCCACAGATTGGAAGCTAAGCTAACACACAGGACAGCCACAGCCTCTCATCATTCCATACCCATATTACTGATGATAATAATAATAATAATAGTAATACGCAACCAGTGAATGATTTTACCTCTTAACAATAAATCATTTACACTTAAGAAATAGGATGATGTAGTTGGGGAGATAGCTCAGCAGTTAAAGTTTAAATGCTCTTGAAGAGGACCAGGATAGGATCCCCAACATCCATGTCAGAACATCCTTGGCTAAAACACCAATTCCAAGCCAGATTGAGGTACTTGAGATGTTAACTTAAAAAAAAGTCTCACCATGTTCCAAAGCAAAGAAATGAAGGGGGTGGCAGGATTGTGGTGCCTGCCTGAGCCACTGCCCCCTTCCTGCTGAAGGCAGATCTCAGAGCTGCAGGGGCACGTGCACTGAGAGCTGGCTGCTGGAGAAGTAGAGTTGTGGTTGCAGAGGACTGAGTGGCAGTGGCCCCTCATTTGGAGGCCCCCGCGTCATGGCGCCCCGCGACCTGGTGCCTCTACGGGGGAAGCGGAGAATGGAGTATGATTTCCACGCGAAGCTGGAGGCGGAGCTGGAGCGGGTAAAGAATCTGTTTGCCTACCAAGGGTGCAAAGCTGGACACCTCAGTAACAGGCAGGTCCTTGTGGAGAGGCAGAAAGATGGGTAAGAGTGCGCGGGAAAATGGTTTGCCAGGTGCAGGGTGGCTCCGAGCCAGAGGGTTGGGGGGTTTGAGGGGTGGGGGTGGTTGTACAGGCGGGAGTCCCCAGGCCTCATCCTGGATTCCTCTCACAGCACGCAAGGCACAGGCCCTTTGGGGGCGCTGGCCCCACCACCAGTCGCCTCCTTCCTCATGCTCAGAGCCTGCTGGATGCGGGTGAAGATTATGCCTGGGGGTGGAGTTGGGGGTCTGGTCTCTGGGGACGCTCCACCAAGGAGTCACCAACTTGGCCATGGACTGGTGAAGGTGATGGTGGAACTTCCAATCCACGGAGCGCCTTCTTACTGTGGCGGTTTGAAAGCTCCCAGGGAAGGCTGAGATCCAGGGGCTGGACAGCCCCTTGGGTCTCACTCCCTGCACGACTCCACCCTGGCCCTGACATCCGCCTCTGGGACCAGTCAGCCTGCTGGCTCACCTGGGAACTTCCGGACCCCTGCTAATTTTTTTAAGAGGAAATAGAAAACACAACCTTCTAAACTGATTTATATCAAGTGCCCTGAAATTTACAAAGTACTAGCCAAGTTTAAAGGATGATTGTTACGTTGCAGGTAATGTTCTTCTCTGGTAGTAACTGGACAGGCCAAAGGTACTCCTTGTTGAGGTCATTTAGGCTCCCTGGTGGCCTTGCATGCAGGTCAGGCACTGAGGTACTGTAATCGACCTGTGTTTGGGTTTTGGAGTCTCCACTCCACTTATTATCCTGGTGTAGCAGTGAGAAGCTTATGAGATCTGTGTTTGGAAAGCATATCCAGTGTTACTATTTGGGCATTGCCACAAAATAATTGTGAGATGGATTTTCCCCTTAATCTTCAAGCTAACTTTGTAATATCTACATCATCTACAATTTTAAAAGTGTATTTTAATTAAAAAACTTAAAATAGCTTTCTTTGGCCAGGCAACTTTGGAGAAAAGTTTAAAATCCTGGTTCCGAATTGCATTTGAATAGCTGGGATTATATTAAAAAAGAAAACAATGATTGCTTCTATTTAGTTTTGAATATGTCTCTCTAATGAAGTTCTTGATTGAAATACAAAAAAAAAAAAAAAAACCCATGTCTCCATGTGACACTTGTATACAGTCTTAGCACTTGGAAGTGGAGACAGGAGGTTCAGGAGTTCAAAATCATCCTCAGCTATGTGAGACTCTGCCTAGAAAAAACAAAGACAAAATCAAATGTGGGGGTTGATGTGGGAGAAGAGAGACAAATCAGTAAGCCTGTGCCAGAAATAAACTGAAGTGACGGGAGGCCACTTGACTGCCCTAAATATTTACCAACACAGAAAGTACTCCTCAAGGTAAAACCAAGTGAATTATGCCAGGTGTGCTGGGGCATGCTTTAATTCCAGCTCTCCTGAAGCAGAAGCAGGAAGATCTCTCTGAGATTCAGGCCACCCTGGTCTGCATAGCTAGTTCCCGTCCAGCTGGGGCTACATAGACTGTCTCAAAGAATAATAATAATAATAATAATAATAATAATAATAATATATTGTAGAGCCAATATTACTTATAAATTTACTTCTCGAGGGGCTGGAGAGATGGCCTAGCGGTTAAGAGTGCCGACCGCTCTTACAGAAGACCCGGGTTCGATCCCCAGCACCCACATGGCGGCCGAGAACCGTCTGAAACTCCAATTCCAGGAGAACTCCAGTTCCAGGGGAATTCGAGACCCTCTTCTGACCTCCGCGGCATTGCACGACACGGGTGCACAGACCTGCATGCAGACAGTATATTGATACACATACAGAAATAAATAAAATTTAAAAAANTTCGAGACCCTCTTCTGACCTCCGCGGCATTGCACGACACGGGTGCACAGACCTGCATGCAGACAGTATATTGATACACATACAGAAATAAATAAAATTTAAAAAATAAAAAATTTTAAAAAAATTACTTTTTGAGATATAAAAACTGTCCCCACAGGGAGACACAGTCTCAAAAACAATGTAAAAAAAAAACCTTTTCCTCCTATTTAAGATTTAGTTTAAGACTATGAAAGTACTCAAGGTGTCACAAGGCATGAATTTGTACTAAGCTATATTTTTCAACTTCCTGGATCCACTTTGTGGCTGGAATCTCATGCTCCCATCCTGTTCTACAGTCTCACTGGAGATGGGGTTCTTCTGGAGCCACTGTCACCTGAGGCCACCTATGTCATCCCTGCCTTCTCTTGCCTCTCCATTCTTGCTGTCCTTGGCTTCAACTGTCCTAGAATGTCCCCTGTCTTCAGCAGGCGTCTTTACCCTCTGAGACAACTTGACAGCCACTTTTGTCTTGTACTCTTGTGTTTTATTTCCGCTTTTCTGTTTTTTGTTTGTTTGTTTTTTTGTTTGTTTGTTTGGTTGGTTGGTTGGTTGGTTGGTTGATTGGTTGGTTGGTTGGTTGGTTGGTTGGTTGGTTGGTTGGTTTTTTTGAGCCATGATCTCTCTGTAGCCCCAGCTGGACAGCATACTTCTAGGTAGACCAGGCTGGCCTGAACATTCCAGAGATCTCCATGGCTCTGCATCCTGAGTGCTGGGATTAAAAGCTTGAGACACCATGCTTGTTTTTTAATCTTTTTTTTTCTTTAGTCTTTTTTAGACAGGGTCTCCCTGTAGTCCCAGCTGTCCTGGAACTCACTATGTAGATCAAGCTGGCCTTGACCTCACAGTGATGCATCTGCCTCTGCCTCTGCCTCCCAAGTGCTGGGATTAAAGGTATAAGCCACCACGACCAGCTTTTAATCCTTTTTAACAACACATTTATTTATATTGCATGTGTGGGCCTGTGGTTTGGGATTCCCAGGAGGTTAAAAGACTCCTCTCCACAGTGGATCCTGTCCTTCCACCATGAGTGTCCTACCCTTGTAAAGCAGTCTTCAGACCTGGCACCAGGCACCTTAACCCTCTGAGACATCATCTCACCAGCCCATTTTTTAAAGACTTTCTTAAAGATTTATTTCATTTTAATCATGTTTATATGTATGGTCATTGCACATAAGCATGCCTGTTCTGGAGTCATGGGGGGTCAGGACCCCTTGGAGCTGAAGTTATGAGAAGTTAACAATTGACTGGGAAAGGAACTCGGGGCCTTCATAAGAAAAGTGTAATGCCTGAAACGTTCATCTTCTCTTCAGCATTCTGACACAATTTGGGGGAGGGAATCTTTTTGACACAGAGTATCACTTATCCCCAGCTCGTGTGGACTTGCTAAGGAGACCAACCTAGCCTGGATCACCCAGCGATCCACCTGCCTCTGCCTCCTTATTGCTCTGATTAAAAGTATACACCACTGAGTCTGGCTTGACCACCCTCCTTTAAAATACTTTCCCTTAAATCATTTTTCTATATTTTCTGTGATGAATGTGTGTATGTGTGTGGGGGGGGTGTTTTGGGCACTTGCACAGGAGAAGGATAGGTGACATGTCAATATGTCTTCACTCTTTCCACCTTTTGGTCACAGACCGAATTCAGTTCATTAGACTTGACAGCAGTTGCCTTTACCCAAGGAGACCACTCGCCATCCATCTCTCTCATATAATTGTTTTCAAACTTTTCATTTATTTATTGATTGATTGATTGGTTGGTTGGTTGGTTGGTTGGTTGGTTGTTTTGAGACAGGGTCTCTCTGTAGCCTTATGTGGCCTAGAACTTGCTATTTAGACCAAACTGGGCCTTGAACTGACACAGATCTATCTGCCTCAGACTCCTGAGTGCTGGGATTAAAGGTGCGTGCCACCATGCCCAGCATTTTCGATGTTCTTTTTAAATATTTTAATTTTATTTAATGTGTATGAGTGTTTTGCCTGCATGTGCCTAAGCACAATGCCTAAAGGGGACACAGGAGGGATACAGATCCCAGAGAACCATGTGGGAGCTGGGCACTGACTACAGGTCCTCTCAAAGAACACCCCACACTCTTCACCCCTGAGCCTTCTCTGCAGCCCATTTTCAAACTTTTACCCAAACACTTATTTTTCGTGTGTGCCCCGTGTGTCTGAGCTGGTGTGAAGATTAGAGAACACCTTGTCAGAGAATGTTCTCTCATTCCACCATGTGGATCCCCGAGATCCAACTAAGATCATCAGGTTTGACAGGGAGTGCACTTACCACAGGATCCATCTCACAGGCCCTTTAAAGATCCTGTCAAGGGGCTGGAGAGATGGCTCAAAGGTTAAGAACACAGGGTTCCCAGCATCCACATGCAGCTCACAATTTTCTGTAACTCTGGTTCTAGGGCATCCACCGCCCTCTTCTGACCTCTGTGGGCATTACAAGACACGGGAGCACTTATAAACTTAGGCGATGCTCCCATAGACATAAAATACAAGTAATAAATAAAATAATTTAAATATCCTGGTAAAAAGTCATTCATTTATGGTGGCAGACAACTTTAATCTCAGCAGTTGGAGACAGAGGCAGATGGAGCTCTGGAGTTCCAGGCCACCTTGGTCTACTCAGACAGTACGAAGAAGAGGGAGGGAGGAAGGGAGGGAGGGAAGGAGGAAAGAGAAAGGAGACAAGGACGAAGGGAGGAAGTTTATTTTTCATTTGTACCTGTGTGTATTTTTTACTAGAAGGTGTGCAATCTCCTTCCAACGAAAGGGACTTTGAGAAAAATCAGATCTTCAGATATGTTGGCAGACTGCTTTACCAACTGACACTGCTCACTAGACATGCTAGGAAAAAAATCTTTCAGCAAAAACATTTGAGCTGTGTGTGTGTGTGTGTGTGTGTGTGTGTGTGTGCGCGCGCGCGCGCGCGCGCGCGCGCACGCGCGTCTGGTCTCTCACTTCCAAGCACAGTAGAGGATAGCTGGTAGAGGATAGCTGGTAGAGGATAGCTGGTAGAGGATAGCTGGTAGAGGATAGCTGGTAGAGGATAGCTGGTAGAGGATAGCTGGTAGAGGATAGCTGGTAGAGGATAGCTGGTAGAGGATAGCTGGTAGAGGATAGCTGGTAGAGGATAGCTGGCCGGATCAAGCTGCCTTTCTCCTTCCACCATGAGGGTCTTTAGCCTCACACACAGATACTCAGAGTTGTCAGCAGGCTCCTTTAGTCTCGTCTCTCAATTAAAAAAAAAAACTGAAAATACTTTAAAATGCCCTTATTTACATTATATTCATTTATGTATCTGTGTGTGTGAGTGTGTGTGTGTGTGTGTGTGTGTGTCATTTGTACTTGCAAACTGAGGTCAAATCAGCACCTCTCTAGAGTGAGTTTTCTCCTTAAACCACAGGAGGGTACCCAGGGTTTTAATTCATATCCTCCTTCCTGGAGACAACTTTACATGCTGAGAATGTCCTTGCAGGTTTTTTAAGTTTAAAAACTTGTGTGTGTGTGTGTGTGTGTGTGTGTGTGTGTGTGTGTGTTCATGTCTCTTTGTATAAGAGTGTTTTCTGTCACCAGAGGGTTAGAGACACGCCCTACCCAGAGTCAGGCTTCCCAGAGGGCACAGAGAGGATACAGGTTTCAGGCATTACACTTTATATAAATCAGTTTAGAAGGTTGTGTTTTGTTTTTCCACTTATAAAATTAGCAGGGGTCGGGAAGTCCCCAGGTGAGCAGGAGGGACAGGACATCCATGGAGAGACCCGCTGGCTAGCTGGTCCCAGAGGAGGAGGTCCGGGCCGGGGTGTCTGCTCGCAGGGAGTGAGACCCAAGGGCCTGTCCAGCCCCTGGCGCTAGGGTTTCCCCTGGAGCTTTCAACCTGCAGTCCTGGGAAGGCACTCTGCGGATTGGAAGTTCCACCATGACCTTCACCAGTCCATGGCCAAGGTGGTGACTCCTTGGTGGAACGTTCCCAGAGATCAGACCCTCCCCCAACTTCACTGCTAGGCGCGATTTCCACCCGTGTCCCTCCGGCTCTGAGCAAGAGGAAGGAGGCGACTGGCACCAGGGCCGCACCCTGGAAAGGGCTGAGCCAGCAGTCTGGGATGGGCACGAGGGGGGGGCAGGGCGGCAGCTTGGGTGCTGTGAGAGGACGCCAGGATACAACCTGGGGACTCCCGCCATACAATCACCGCATCCCCCAAACCCCCCAACCCTCAGGCTCCGAGCCACCCTGCACAGGGCTCTCAACAGGCGAGGACCCCGCAAGCCCACTTTCCCAGGCACACTCTTACCCAGCGTAGACTTGCCCTTGGGTGCTGCGTCCCACTTTGCACCCTTGGTAGGACAACAGATTCTTCACTCGCTCATGCTCCACTTCCAGCTTCGCCTCAAAACAATAATCCATTCTCCACTTCCCCAGCAGAGGCACCAGGTCTCTGGGCGCCATGACTCGGGGGCCCCAAGAGGCAGGGCAGCCACCACTGAGTACTCTTCTCCAGCTGCAACTCTGCTCCAGCAGCCAGCTCTCAGGGACCGCGGGCCCCCCACAGCTCTGAGGTCTGCCTTCAGCAAGGAAGGGGGCGGCGGCTAAGACAGGCACCCACAATCCAGCCTCCCCATTCATTTCCTTGTTTTGGAACCTGGTGAATATTTATTTATTTATTTATTTTCAGTTAACAACTCAAGTGCTTCAATCTAGCTTGGAATTGGTTTTGTAGCCAAGGATGTTCTGATGTGGATGCTGGGAATCCTATCCTGAACAAGAGAACTTAAACTTTAACTGCTGAGCTATCTTCCCAACTACATCATCCTATTTCTTAAGTGTAAGTTATTTATTAAGAGGTAAAATCACAGGGCGTGGTAGCGCACGGCTTTAATCCTCGCACTCGGGAGGCAGATGCAGGTGGATCTTTGTGAGTTCAAGACCAGCCTGGTCTACAGAGTGAGTTCCAAGACAGCCTGGGCTACAGGGAGACCCTGTCTCAGAAAAAAAAAATTAAGGGGCTAGAGAGATAGCTCAGCAGTTAAGAGCACCCACTGCTCTCGCAGAAGACCGGGTTTTTCGATTCCCAGCTCCCACATGGCAGCTAAGAACCATCTTTAAGCACAGAGTGGTGGCACAAGCCTTTAATCCTAGCACTCAGAAGCAGAGGCAGGCAGATCTCTGAGAATTTAAGGCCTGCCTGGTCTACAGAGTGAATTTTAGGTCACCTAAGGCTATAGGGAGACCCTGTCTTAAAAAAAAAAAGAGTAAAAAATAAAAGTTAAAGAAAAACAGTACTAGTTAGATGTATGGACATGAGTCTATATTCTATTAATGTATATTTAATTTAAAATTACATGGTATTTTACTTAAAATTTATATAACAGTAACTTTAGGATTAACATATACAAATGTTCTCTATAATTTTTGAGTTATACAGTATCATCTTGTAACATTCTCTTTTACCTGTAGGATAATTTAACTTAAGGAATTAAGTTTGCTTCCCAAATTAACAACAGTCACCCAAAAAAGCATGGACAAATTTAATGAAATTTACACCTTGATCCCTGCCTATAGGTATGTGTACTACAACTGCCTTTTTGATACTCATGGGTCAAAAAAAAAAAACTAAAATAAAGAAAGGGGGAATACAGTTACATATTAAACCTTTTTGTCAAAAACTGTCAATTTAATCTTAAAACTAACTATGGGAAAAGATTTGTATGTTCCCACAGATCAAAACGTCACCAACTCAATGGCTGAGAAAGAAAGAATACAGCCTTCCATCGTGTAGGTTGTACCAAGAAATACCAGCAGAGAAGTTGACCCATCTTAACACTAAAAGGAAGAAAAGCCTCAGACTGCTACAGGCATCATACATCTCTGAGGACCATAGGTGTAACAGCTGTTTATAATGAGTCCTAATGAACTTTACCTTCTAGGTGCAGCACAGTTTCAATACGAGAAACCTCCTTACTTCTTTTTCATAGAACAAATAAAAACATGGTGGTAATGAAGTCATCCTCTAACTGCAAATTAGAGCTGACTGTTATAGAAGTAATCTCTTATAAAACTGGTAAAACTGCTTTCTTTAATTGACTAATAGACATAGGAACTGTAAAAAGGATCATTCTATATTCAGAACCAAATATAATACTAAAGTCTCTTTAAGTGGTGCATAATACTTTCCCTTAAATCATTTTTCTTTATTTTCTGTGATGAATGTGTGTATGTGTGTGTATGGGTGGTTGGTGTTTTGTTCAGGAGAAGGTTAGGTGTTGTCTCAATACATGTCCTCTCCTTCCACTATTTGGTCCCAGATAGAATTCAATTCATTAGACTTGGCAGCAGCTGCCTTTACCCAAGGAGTTCACTCGCCATTCGCCTCTCTCATATAATTGTTTTCAATTAAATTATTTATTTATTTATTTACTGGTTGGTTGTTTTGAGACAGGGTCTCTCAGTAGCCCTAGGTGGCCTGGAACTCGCTATGTAGACCAAGCTGGCCTTGAACTGACACAGATACATCTGCCTCAGCCTCTTGAGTGCTAGGATTAAAGGTGTGTACCACCATGCCCAGCGTTTTGATGCTTTTTAAAAATATTTTTCTTAGGGGCTTGAGAGATGGCTCAGTGGTTAAGAGCACTGACCACTCTTCCAGAGGACCTGGGTTAGATTCCCAGCACCCACATGGAGGCTAAGAACCGCCTTTAAGCCAGGCAGGGTGGTGCACACCTTTGATATTAGCACTTAGGAGGCAAGAGGCAGGTGGATCTCTGTGAGTTCAAGGCCATCCTGGTCTATAGAATTCCGGGCCATGGGCTGGAGAGATGGCCTAGCGGTTAAGAGCGCTGACCGCTCTTACAGAGGACCCAGGTTCAATCCCCAGCACCCACATGGTGGCCGAGAACCGTCCGAAACTCCAATTCCAGGAGAACTCCAGGTCCAGGGGAATCCAACACCCTCTTCTGACCTCCGCGGCATTGCACGACACGGTGCACACACCTGCATGCAGACAGTACATTCATACACATAAGGAAATAAAATAAATAAAATTTTTTTAAAAATTAAAAAAAAAGAATTCCGGGCCAGCTGGGGCTAT
>VZQC01005037.1:52823-75601 GCA_009823505.1 Rhizomys pruinosus
ATACTTCTGTCCTTTTTTAACTTTCTTTTTTTTTTTTTTTGAGACAGGGTCTTCCTATAGCCCCAGCTGGCCTGGAACTCACTCTGTAGACCAGGCTGGCCTTGAATTCACAGATATCTGCCAGTCTCCAACTCTGCCTTTGCCTCCAGAGTGCTAGGATTAAAGGCGTATGACACCATGCCCTGTTTAAAGATGTTTCTTAGTTGCTATATGGGTGCTGGGAATGGAACCCGGGTCCTCTGCTACAACAGTCAATGTTCTTAACTGCTGAGCCATCTCTCCACCCCTTTAACCCTTTTAAAATGGCTGTTTGGTTGGTTAGTTAGTTAGATGTTTTGCATATAGGTATTATTTCAGTTCAGGGCAGGATAGGAGAATAGAGGAGAACCATCGAGACTGGACCACTTCTACCATGTGCCTCCCCGGAATCAATCTTACATCCTCAGGATTGGCCCAAGTTTCTGACACCCTCTGAGCCATCCCACTATCCTCAGTATCCCCCATTATCGAAAACTATTTCCAGCATTATTTATTTTTCTGTGAGCATGTGCTTGTGTTTTTCTGTGTGTGTCCATGTGTCTGTGTTTGCCTGTAACTGTGTCTATGTGTGGTATGTTAATGTGTATGCATATACACTTGTGCACAGGGATGTGCTGAAGGCCCAGCATTCCCATTAGTGTCTTCCTAGATCACTCTCCACTTCATTTATTGAGGCAGGCTCTCTTACTGAACCTGGAACTTGCCGACTCCTAATAATCTAGCTGCCAAGCTTGTCCTGGGGAACCTCATCTCTGCCCATGGATGCTGGAGTTACTCAAGGTTGCCTCGCATGCTGGGATTTTTACTTGGGTTGTGGGCTCCAACCCCCATCATCACACTTCACAGCAAACATTAGCCATCTGCCCAGCCCTGGTTTGCAGAAGAAGTTTTGTAAAATTTTATTTGGTGGAAGTGGGTAGAGTTTCTAAGTTCAGACAATCTTATGAATATGTTCATTTTCAATACTTTTCCATTGGTTTAGGAAGTAATGATTAATTTGTGGGTTACAGGATTAAAGACAATTATTTGAGACCCTAAAAGACCACCAGTTATATTCAGAAAACATATTTTTTAGAAGCAAAAAAAATTTAGGTTGAGTTTTTTGGATTTTCTCCATGCTGTGTGCCAGTGTCTCTTAAACCAAAGTTGCAGATCCGATAGTGGTTTTTCAGTGAATATGGATAAACTCAGATTAAATATTCCTAAATTTAGGGCTGGATAGACAGCTCAGTGTGACGGGCACTTGCTGCTCTTGAAAAGGACCAAAGTTCAGTCCCAAGTACCCGTTTGCATCTCCAGCTGCAGGGATCCCATATCCTCCTCTGGACTTTGAAGGCACTGGGGCAGGTGGGAATGCACACACCCATAGACACAGCCAGTCAGCACATATCAATAAAGCTACAACTGGAGCTTTACATTGTTCTATACAACTACTTTTCATTCAGTGTCAGCCCTTGGTTTCAAATTACTCCATCCACCCTCTCTCTTCCATGTACGTTTGTCCATCTGTGTACATTCAGATGAACTCAGTCCAACCTCTTCTTTGGGCTTTACCTAAGTTATACTGTACTCACTAAATCAAATCATTTTTCTCATCTACCAAGCCACTGACTTTTCCACAGCCAAACCAAGGCACCTAAATCATGGACGTTCTTACATTTAACCTATCCCATCACACACCAGAACAATCCCAGGTCAGCCATTATGTCTTCATGCCCCGTGAGTTAAGTCATCTGGTTACATTTCAGCTGATGACATGTGTCTGTTTGTCTCCTCTAATGGCTGGTAAGGTCTTGGGGGTCAAGCTCATGTCTGATCTTCACTGCATACATCTGAACACCTGACCACATCATTACTGTACATGACTCTAATCCAATAGAGACTCAATAAAAACTTGCTGACCAACTGATTTATCACAGTCATTAAAAAATAAATAAATAATTAAAAAAACACAGTCAATATAACACACAGAAGCCTGTGTGGTAGAACACACATTTAATCTCAGCATTCAGAAGGCAGAGGCAGGCCCATTGCTGTGATACAACCAGTTCCAGAACAGCTAGGGCTACAGAGAGACCTCGTCTCAAAAAGATAAAAAAAAATCACACACATAATCTACATTTTCAAACATACTGCTAAGCTGCATGTGCTGAAATGTCAGAGCAGGGCGCAGGGCTCTGCAGCACTCCTACTGCAGGTAGGCAGGACAGAAGTTCTGGGTCCCACACAGCCAAGCTGGACTTGCCAGGCCATTTTTGTTTTTTGTTTTTGTTGTTGTTGTTGTTGTTGTTGTTTTGTTTTGTTTTTAATTCCCAAGTAAATTTTTATTTATTTTTTATTTATATATTTATTTATTTTTATTTTTTTATCAAATCTAGACCCGTGTCCCCCCCATTCCCCCACCCCACCAGAGCTCATGCATTCTGCCAAACATGCTTTTCATCTCTTTCTCAGTCTTTCTCAAAATTCTCCATGAGGAAGTTGACTGTTTTGAGCAGAAGTTCACTGTTTCAGTCAGTTCTTTGATGCAGTCTTTTCTCTTGTTGTTGTTGTTGTTGTTGTTGTTGTTGTTGTTTCCAATATGCATCACTCCCAGCTGCTTTGGACAAAAGCTCAAGGGGCTGTACACAAGAAATACTCACAACTGGTTAATTGGCACTAGCATCCACAGATGAGGGATACCATTCATCGTTTGTTTTTCTGGGACTGTGTTACTTCACTCAGCATGATGTTCTCTAGCTCCAGCCATTTTCCTGCAAAGCTCATGATGTCGTCTTTCTTTACTGCTGCATAGAACTCCATTGTCTAGATGTACCACATTTTCTCTATCCACTCATCAGTTGAGGGGCATTTAAGTTGGTTCCAGCTCCTTGCTATTGTGAAGAGAGCTGAAAAACATGGGCCAGGCCATTTTTGAACTGCACAAGTTTCAGAGGATGTGAGGCCCTAGGGCATCCTTGAGAACAATCTGTTGACAATCCAGCCTTGGGCAAGTGAGATGTCTCCACAATGAAGCGTTTGCTGCCAAGCCTAGTGACCTGAGTTGGATACCTAGAACACATGATGGAAGTAGAGAACCGAGTCCTGCAAGTTCTTTAATACCCAACCTGCTGCTAGGGTTTAGAAACTCTATCCTGAAGATGGGTTTTAGGGAGATGAGGCTATTCCACTTAGTATCACAGTAATCAGGGGCCACATTCATTGTACAGTGTCCTGCACCATCCCAAATGAGGGAGCAGAGCCAGCTGCACCACTGAGTGGTCAGTTGTCCTGATGTCCTCATCCTATTCCCAGCAGAGCATTGATAGCAGGGACAAAATGCAATTTCTCGGATAAACAACCATCTAATAACAAGGGTTAATAAAGAAAACCATAGCAAACTCTGAACCTGTAAAAGGAGGAACCAGGCATTCTGACCAGGTATCCTGGCACTCAGGAGGCTGAGGCAAGAGGATGGTAAGTTTAAAGACAGTCTGAGCTATAGAGTAAGTACTATACCACATGCCAGCCTGGAACCTACAGACAGACCCTGTCTCAAAAGCAGGTCAAGAGTATAGTCAGGGATGTAGCTCAGCTGGTGGAGTGGCCAGCATGCATGAAGCCTTGGCTACATACACTCACCATGGAGCCCACACCAGTAATCTCAGCATTCAGTGGGGGGGGGGGGTGAGCAGGAGGATTGTAGCAGGGAATTTATAATGCATGTGCAGCCTTCCATGAGTTGTTCTTCCCTTCCTGGACTAGGGCTCATAGAACCCGGGTCTAAGCCCTGGTAGGGAGGGGGAGGATTTGTAAGTGAGGCCTGATAGAATAGGAGAGAGAGAGAGAGAGAGAGAGAGAGAGAGAGAGAGAGAAGACCAACCCAGAGATGGGACCAGTTGCAATTCCATGAGGGAAATAACTCGGTTTATTGCTGTAATCCAGGGTTTTTATACGAGACTTGGTGTGGGTTGGGACATGCAGGATTTCAGTCCATATACTCCAGAACACGACAAGAATGTGACAGCGCTTTGCCCAAAGCATTAAAGACAGTTGGTGCCAGGCAGGTTTTCACAGGCAAGCAAGAGATCAGCAGGGGCCCAGGCTTGGAGGTTGATTGCTGACTCTCTAAGCTTCTGCCAAAAGAATCCCTACAGAGGATCAAAAGTTTAAAGGCATCCTTGACTACAAAAGTCAATTACACGGCTGGAGAGATGGCTCAACAGTTAAGAGCGCCAACTGCTCTTTCAGAGGACCTGGGTTTGATTCCCAGCACCCACATGATGGTTAAGAGCCTTCTTTAAGCCAGGCACTTCTTTAATCCAAGCACTCAGGAGGCAGAGACAAGCAGATCTCTGTGAGTTCAAGGCCAGCCTGGTCTACAGAGTGAGTTCCAGGCCAGCTGGGTCTATAGGGAGACCCTGTTTAAAAAAAAAGGAAAAAAGGAAAAAAAAAGGAAAAAAAATGTCTGAAATGGTGACAATCCCAGCCTCTGGGAAGTGGATGCAGGAAGATCAGAAGATCAGTGACACACTTGACTACAAGAGCCATTTCCAGGCCTGACCCAGTGGATAGAGAAAATGTGGTCCATCTACACGATGGAGTTCTGTGCAGCTGTAAAGAAAGATGACATCATGAGTTTTGCAGGTAAATGGCTGGAGCTAGAAGATATCATGGTGAGTGAAGTAACACAGTCCCAGAAAAACAAAGGTATCCCTCACCTGTGGATGCTAGCACCAATTACCTAATTGTATGGCAAACTGAGCAACGTCAATGTGATCCAAAAACAACTGTGCTCTTATATTGTGAATCCCTTAAAATATAATAAATAAATTTTTAAAAAGGCCTTAGTGTAACAAAAAAAGAAAGACGACATCACGAACTTTGCAGGTAAATGGATGGAACTAGAAGATATTACATTAAGTGAAGTAACACAATCCCAGAAAAACAAACAACAAATGGTATCCCTCATCTATGGATGCTAGCACCAAGTACCTAGTTGTAAGACAAACTGACCAACATTAATGTTATATTCCTCATCATCTGAAAACAACTGTGCTCTTATATTGTGAATCCCTTAACAGGTTCTAGAACTAAGCTACCATTTATTTTCAGACTTAGGAAGTTTCGGTATATGGGTGGAGGGTATGTATGCATATTTTAGAGTAATATAAAATCAAAAGAGTAAGAAAAACACTCATTTGTCATCACATTATGTCTAACCACAGTATTTATTTTATGGAAGTGCTTCTTAGTATGTCTTACACAACGCTGCTTGAGCTTTTGTCCAAGCCTTTTCTAAAACACTATACAGTAGTTAAAAGTGTCAGACTGGTGTAACTTAGCCTTTCTGGATGCTTAAAGACCATACTTAATGCCCATACCAATTTGGTCAAGGGTCTTAAGGGATAACTTTGTTCCTTGCCCTCAGAGGTCAACTGAGTCCCAGGGGACGATGCATGGGGGCATCTATTGAAATGTCCTGAAAATGTGAGTCTTCCTATGCAGGGAGGTCTTGGAGATTCACTAATGGGACTTCAGCCAGTGTCCAGTCTATAAAGAGGAAAGTCTGGTCATGCTTCAAAAAAAGGAAGCCTTGTCTAGCAAGACCTGACTTTGTCCTTGAGTGGATGGAACTGGTAAATGAAAAGCCAAAAGGAAACAGGGTATCCCCCCCCACCCCCGCCAAAACCTGAGTTACCCCTGAGGACCACATCCTCAACTGACCTTGAGAAAATGAAAACCTCGATTAATCAGGGCTAACTGTGTGGCCTTAAATATCCAAAAGGAAAGTATAACCAGAAATAAATAATTAGTAAGGCCTAATAAATTGTACTTCAGGTATAAAACTTGAGATCTTGGTAAAAAGGACAAAAAGTTAAAAAATTTTAAAAAAAGAACACAGTAGTTTTGCTTGCCTTACTGGCAAGTGCAGCTACCCTGTGGCTGCCACTGCTTATGCCATCCTTCAAAGACATGAGACACAGCTTTTCAACCATCTAGTATGGACTGAAGACTCATGTCTCTTCAAGAACCCTCCAAACCTTCAGTGCCAGATGGGGACTGCTGAGACATCCAGCTTGTGGACTGAGCTACTACCAGGGTTTCAGTCTCTTCAGAGTATAGACTGCCATTGTTGGACTACCCAGGCTGTATCATGGAGACTAGTACAGGAAGATCAAGACAGGACTCGGTGATTACTGGACCTCATTTGGTGACCATTGGAAGAGAAAAGCCCAGTGCAGAGCACAAGGGCACAACTGATGGTGGTTTGGGCTTGCCAAGGAGGAGACTTCAAACATGACATCTTTCAGCCTAATAAAGAAAAAAAAAACTCATAGCTCAAGATGCTAAAACCTATGATATGTGTGACATGCATATATGTATATATGGAGTGATGAAAATTGAAGGGAACAACAACAACGAAAGACTGGGTCAAAGAACTGACTGAAACGATGAACTTCTGCATCGAAAATTTTAAAAGAGCCAGAGAAAAAAAATGAAAAACATGTTTGGCAGAATGCATGAGCTCCGGAGGGGTGGGGGGGGGCTAAGAAGGGGGAACGGGTCTAGATTTGATTGCAAATTTTGCATGAAATGCACAAAGCTTCAAGTCTGACATGGTGACTCAGATATATAACCCCAACCCTTGGGATTTGGAGGCTAGAGGACCTGGAATTCAAGGTCATCCCTAGCCTAAGCTACATGAGACTGTCTACAAAAACAAAAGCAAAATAAATATGGCAGGAGACAGACACTACTCCACAACCGAACTGAAGGGAGGGTATGCCACATTAACTTCCCTAAGATATTTCCAGTAAAGATATGGCTTGTCATAGATATAAAGAATTGCATATTGCCAAGTTTCATCATTGATGTTCACTGTTTGAGATACTAAAACAGCCTCCTTTTTCCTCAGATTTCATGTTTGCTTTAAGAATAGGAGGGTCAGCCGGGTGTAGTGGTACATGCCTTTAATCCCAGCACCCCGGAGGCAGAGACAGGCAAATCTCTGTGAGTTCAAGGCCATCTGGGCTCCAGGATGGCTGGGGCTAAAGGGGGACCCTCTCTCAAAAAGACAAAAAAAAAAAAAAAAGAATGGGAAGGTCAGGGTACTGGAGATGTCACAGGGTATGAATTAATGCTTAGCAGTACCCCACACACAGACACACTTCCCAGAGCCAAGCTGTGCCTGGAAAATGGAATGCACTCCAGGATCCCATCCTTGTTCTGTTCTGTGATCTGATTGGAGAAGGGGTTCTTCTGGAGTCACTGTCACCCACGCCACCTCTGTCATCCCTGCCTGCTCTGCTCTTACCCCCTCCACTCTTGCTATCTGTTGGCCTCAACTGTCCTGGAACTTACCCTGTCTTTGATTGTCATTCTCCAGTCCTCTCCTGCCCACTGTCTTATTGTTTGATTTTTTTGTGTCATAGTTTCTCCCTTGAAAGTGCCCTGGAAATCACTATGTAACCCCAGGCTGGCCTGAAGCTTGTGATCCCCCTGCCTCACCTCCCAAAGGCTACCATGACAAGTGATTTCAACCTTGCCCATCTCCCAGGTTTTTAAATTTGGTGTTTGCACATGGATGTATGTGAAGGCCCAGAGTTCGCATCAGTGTCTTCCTAGATCCCTCTCTACTTCATTTATTGAAGCAAGGTCAGGTCTCTTGCTGAACCTGGAACTCTAGTCAAGCTGGCCAGCTTGTCCTGGGGACTACTTTCTCCTGAGTGAGACCATGACAGGAGGCTCCCTGCATGCTGGGCTTTTGATGCGGGTTTTGGGGTTGCAAACTCCCATCCTCACACTTTGCGCATCAAGCATTTGACTCTCTGAGCCATCTCCACAGCCTTATGCTATGACCTGTACAGAAGTTTTGTGAAATTTTGTTTGGTGAAGGTGAGTAGAAATCCTCAGTTGACACCATCAATAATTTCTCATTGGCCCAGGTAATAATAATAAGTTTATGCGTCATAGGCTCAAAATTGTATTATTTGAGACAATAGAAAGCCACAAGTCATATTCAGAAAACTTTCATTTTCAGAGGCAAAAACAAACACCAAAACAAAACTTTCATTTTCAGAGGCAAAACCAAAAAGCCAATTATAAACATGGGTTTATTATTGGCTTTTCTTCAACATGTGTGTTAGAGTCTCTTAAATGCAAAAAATACAGATCGGTTGGTGCTTTTCAGTGAATTTGGAAGAAATTTGATTACATATTCTTTTTTTCTGCATTCCTTTGATCTTCTATTATTCTAAAGTATACATACATATCCTTCATCCATATACCAAAACTTCTTAACTCTGAAAATAAATGGTAGCTTAGTTCTAGAACCTGCTCAGGGATTCACAATATAAGAGCACAGTTGTTTTCAGATCACATTAACGTTGCTCAGTTTGCCTTACAACTAGGTAATAGGCGCTAGCATCCACAGATGAGGGATACCATTCATCATTTGTTTTTCTAGGACTGTGTTACTTCACTGGGTATGATATCTTCTAGGTCCATCCATTTACCTGCAAATTTCATTATGTCATCTTTGTTTACTGCTGCATAGAACTCTATTGTGTAGATGTACCACATTTTTCTCTATCCATTTGTCAGTTGAGGAGCACTTGGGTTGGTTCCAGCTCTTCGCTATTGTGAAAAGAGCTGCAATAATCATGGCTGTGCATGTATCTCAACAGTAAGATGAGTCTTGTGGGGATATACCCAGGAGTGGTATGACTAGGTCAGGGGGCGAACTCATTTTGAGTCTTCCAAGGGGTCTCCACACTGCTTTGCATAGTAGCTGTATGAGTTTACATTCCCACCAGCAGTGGATGAGTGTTCCTCTTTCCCCACAACCTCTCCAGCACTTGATATCATTTGTTTTCTTGATCCTAGCCAGTCTTATAGGAGTGAGATGATATTTTAAAGTGGTTTTAATCTGCATTTCCTTAATTATTAGCGATGTTGAACACTTTTTAAGATGTTTCTCAGCCATCTCTAATTCCTCACTTGTGAAGTCTCTGTTCAGATCTTAGCTCCATCTTTTGAGTGAATCATTTGTTTTCTTTCTTCTTTGTTTTTTGAGTTTATATACTCTGTCTACAGGTTACATGGTGTTTTAGGACTTAGTAAAAGTAAATATGTATATATTAAAAAACATTGGTTTAAAAGTTATAAAACGGTAATACATCTGAGTTAAATGGAGATTAAATTACTGTTGTCCACATTTGTTTTACATAAAATCTGTATAACAATAACTTTGGTATTGGCACATACAAACTCCTTTTCTGTTGTACAGTATCACCTTGTAGCATTCTCTTTCACCTATAAGATGATTTAACGTAAAAATTAAGTTTGCTTCCCAAGTTAATCACATACAGTCACCCAAAACAGCATGGGTGAATTTGATGAAATCTGTGCCTTGATTCCACCCTATAGGTACATATAAAACAACAGCCTTCTGGAGACTCATGGGATCAAAAAAAAAAACCTAAAAAAGGGGAGGATACAGATAATATGAAATCTTTTTTGTCAAAAACCTTGCAATTCAAGATCCTTAAAACTAACTATGGAAAAGATTTGTATGTTCCAAAGGTCAAAATGTCATCCAATTTAATGGCTGAGTAAAGAAAATAGTATCAGCTTTGCATCGAGTTGGATGTATCAGAAAGTGCCAACAGAAGGTTGACCCATCTGAGAACTTAGAAAGGAAGAAAAGCCTCAGATGCTTGACACATCAACCCCTCTGTGGATCCTACTTGGTAAACTATTATAATGAGGTCCTAAACGAAACTTATCTTTCTAGGTGCCACAAATTTTAAATACGAGAGACTTTCTTACCCCTCGCCCCGCCCATAGAACAAGGAGATATATGATGATGATGAGTTCGTTCACCAACTGTAAATTGGAGCCAAAAGTTATAGAGGTAATCTCCTTCTATAAAACCAGTAAAACTGCCTCTTTAATTGACTAATAGACATAGAACCTGTGAAAAGGATTATTCTCTAATCAGAACAAAATATAATACTCACTAAAGTTTCCTTAAGCTATGCATTAAGCAAAATATATATAATACAGGAGCTCTGAACCATAGCAATGGATTATTCTTCCAAGAAGATGTTGGCCAGGGGATCTAAGGCCCCACAGAAGGTAAAGGCCCTTGCCTTAAGACTGGGATACCTGCACAGAAGAGAGGCATATAGGCCATGCTCCGAAGACCCTTGACATTAAGCATGGGAAAGAATGTATTGAGACCACAAATGCAAGTATACGTGAATGGCCTCTGGAATACCAGAGAGTGTTACCAGGGACCACTAAAAAACCAATAAAAGCAAATACGGGTCTCTTCGAGTCAAGCAAGACTCCACCATCTGCACCAGCTACACCTCACCTGCCTGGAAAATACTGGTGCACATGCAGAGGCAGGCCATATGCCTGTATATCCCAAATCTAATTTGGCTATAGCTCTCTCCTTGGAGCAATACCCCATGGCTGATGCCACAAGTTACATCCTCTAAGGTTCGGTAGAGTTAAGCCACAGTTAAGACCGGTCAGATTAACAGGAAAACAAGGTAAGTCAGGTCTGTAACTATACCATCCAAACCATCTGTGTCTATACACAAGTAACCTACCCATAACAATTAGTACGTTTATTAAAACACCTATATATCTAATTGCTTGCACTTCATTAGTAGGATTGGAAGTTTATTCCTGGACAAACTATCCAGCCCATGAAAGAAAACAGCAGAATTGACCAGAGACTCCAATGACAACAGCTCCGGAGAAAGCAGACTGTTTTGCTTCTCCACCCACCTGTGCCCCTTTTCTAAGCCTAGGGAAACAAATTGCACGAAGAGGGAGTGCGGTAGAATGTTTAAGGGCTGCAATTTGGGGTGAATGGTGATGTGATGAAACAACTACAGCAATTATAGGCTGGACTGGACCACTCATTTGATCAACTTTGATTGAAACTACAAGCCCCCCTCCCCCTGCTGGATAGTGGGACCCTGGGCGTGTGGGTTTGGGCACAACTGCTTGACAAATTGGTTTTACATGAGGATGCTTGTACTCATAAATTATGCTTGTACTCATAAATTATTGTTTAAAAATGAAAAAAAAACTGAGAGAAAAGATGCAGGACTGTTATGGAGAATGCATGATCTGGGATGGGGTGGGTGGGGTGGGGGGAAGGGATTGTGGGGTTGCGGGGAGGGAAGGGAATTATGCCTGCACTCTGGAATTGTGAAAATGACGTATGAACTACACAAAGCATTTCAATTCAAAATTGAAAAAAAGATATATGATTAAGGAAATGCAAATAAAACCCCCTCTCAGATATCATTTCCCTTATGCTCTGGACTCGCTAAGTTCAAGAAAACAAAAGATACCAAATGCTTGAGAGTGTGGGGAAAGGGGGAACACTCATTCACACTGCTGGTGGGAATGTAAACTTGTAAAAACCATTCTGGACAGGCAGTGTGGGGAAACCTTAAAAGATTCAAAATGAGCCATACCACCTGACCCAGTCATACCATCTGGGATATACCCAAAAGACTCACCCCACCACAGAGCCAGAGATCCATGCACACCCATGTTTATTGTAGCTCTCTTCACACTAGAGAAGAGCCGGAAACCAACCCAAATGCCCCTCAGAGTGGCTGACAAAAATGTGGACATATACACAATGGAGTACTTTTCAACAGTAAAGAAAGTTACCTCATGAATCTCAGGTAAGGTATGGGCCACCGCCCTTATGGTAAGTGAAGTAACACAGTCCCAGAAAAAAAACCAAGGGTTGAAGGCTTCTTTCATTTCTGGAGATGCTACAACCAAATCCCCAGTTGAAGCAAGCTGTGAACAACATTATTTTTATATTTCTGCCGATCTGTTCTGAAAGCAAAACTCTGTTGTATAAGTAATTTTAATGGGCTCTAGAATCCACTCACCACTTCTTTTCAGACTCTGTATTGTGTATATGGTTGGCGGATTTTAATCCATATTTTTAGAGTAATTAATTAATATAAATTTAAAATAAGAAATTAATTTAAAAAAAAAAAAAAAAAAGGAGAGAACGATGCGGACATTTTTGGCAGAATGCATGCTCTGGGGTGGGTGTGGGGGGAGGGAAAAGAGAAATATGACTAAACTGAATTGAAAAATAATAATGAGATCCAAAATTTAAACAGCTCTATAAAACAAATATATTTAAAAAAAAAAAAAAAAGTTAAAAAAAGTAAAAAAAAAAAAAAGCCAGTGTGACAGGAGAGAGAAAAGGCAGTAAGTGTGCGCCACAACTGCCACAACTGGACTGACATTTTAACTTACCTGAAATATTCATTATTAAGGAAATGTCTTCTCAAAGATATAAAAATTGTTTATTTTGCTTTGCATGGTGGTGCACACCTGTAATCCCAGCACTTTGGAGGCAGAGGGAGGGGAATCTCTATGAGACTGAGGCCAACTTGGTCCACATAGCAAGATGCAGACCAACTGTCACTCAAAATGAACCTGTCTCATTAAAAAATAATAATAATAATAATTGTGCATTGTAGAGTTTATTTTACTTATGTTGACTTTCTGAGATATTAAAACAGCCCTTTTCTCCTAGGATACAATATTTAGTTTAAGAATAGGAGGACTGGGACTGGAGAGATGGCCTATCTGTTAAGAGCACCAACTGCTCTTGCAGAAGACCAGGGTTCGAATCCCAGCACCCACATGGTGCCTGAGAACCGTCTTTAACTCCAGTTCCGGGGGAATCTGACACCCTCTTCTGACCTCCGCGGCACTGCATGACACGGGTGCACAAACCTACATGCTGACATTCATACACGTAAAAAAATTAATTAATTTAAAAAAAGAATAGGAGGATCATGACCATACAGGTGCTGACAGAGGGCATGAATTAATACTCAGAAATCTCCCCCCACTTCCCAGAGCCACACTGTGCTTGAAATCTCAAATGTGCCCCATGCTCCCATCCTTGTTCAGTGGTCTGACTAGAGATGAGGTTCTTCTGGAGTCACTGTCACCTGGGCCACCTATGTCATCCCTGCCTCCTCTTGCCCCTCCACTCTTGCTTTTCTTGGCCTCAACAGTCCAGGAATGCCCTCTGTCTCCAGCAGTCATTCTCTAGTCCTCTTCTATCCACAATTCTGTTTTGTTTGCTATTATTGTGAGACAGGGTCTGTGTCTAAGGTGCCCTGGGAATCACTATGTAAACCAGGCTGGCCCAAAGCTTGTGATCCTCCTGCCTCACCTCCCCAGTGCTACCATTACAACTGAGTACAGCCTTGCCCATCTCCCATGGGTTTTTTTTTATTTTGTTGAGTTTTTATTTTTAATTTTGATATTTTATTTTTAATTTTATCTGTATTGTATACATATATGTAAGTGCACCCATGTGGTGCAATCCCTTCAGAGTTCAGAAGAAGGTGTTGAATCCCCTGGGCCCGGAGTTAGGGATGGTCATTAGGCACCATGTGGGTGCTGGGATTCAACCCTGGGTCCTCTGCAGGAACAGCCAGTGCTCTTAACTGCTGAGCCAACTCTCCAGCCCCTGTTTTGATTTTTAAATTACATTTTAATCCATACACAATACTTTTGAAATTGTACTTATTTTATTTTATGTATGTGTGGTGTGTGTGTGTGTGTGTGTGTGTGTGTGTGTGTGTAGGTATATATGTCAGTGAAAGAGCCCTCAGCTTTCAGAAGAGAGCTTTGGATCCCCTGAACTGAATTAACAGGAGTTGGGAGACACCTTGTGTGTGCTTGAAACTGAAACTATGTCCTCTGCAAGAGCAGGAAGTCCTCTTCACCACTCAGACAGCAGACTCTTTACCAGTTGACAGCTCTCACCAGTGCCCCTTTTAAAAACTCTTTTAGAAAAAGAAGAGCTAGGCTTGGTGGTGCACTCTTTTAATCCTAGCACTTGGGAGGCAGAGGCAGGCAGATCTTTGTAAGTTCAAGGCCACCCTGGTCTACAGATCACATTCCAGGATAGCTGGGGTTACCCTGTCTCAAAAAGACCAAAAAATAGCAAAAAAAAGAAAAAAAAAAACATAAAACAAGAAAAAGTAGAAAAAGAAAGATGTTTATTCTCTCTTCTAACTCTGTCTCTGTCTCTCTCTGTGTCTCTCTCTCTGTATCTGTCTGTCTGTCTCTCTCTCAGTGTTTGTTTCTGTGAGTGTGACTGTGTGTGTGTGTGTGTGTGTGTGTGTGTGTGTGTGTGTGTTTGTTAGGTCTGTATATGCGTGTTCATGTTGGCTTTCAATCTGAGGCCAACTGCCAACCTAACCAAAGTGTGCTCTCCTTACACCATGTGCTTCTTGAGGATCCAGCTCACATGCTCTAGCTTGGCTGCAGAAGCCTTCACTGGCTGAGCCAGGACCAGGGTTTGTTTACTATTAATGTTTGTAAAATATATATTTAATTATGTAGTTATGAGTATGTAGGTCTGTGTGTGTGTTGTGTGTGTGTGTGTGTGTGTGTGTGTGTGTTCTATGTCACCAATCGGTCAGAGAGCAAACCCACAGAGTCAGCTCCTTTCAGCATACAGTCCAGGGAATCACATTCCCATGTACAGGCTTGGCAGAAGGCACCTTTGTTGACCAAGACATGGAATAAACCCAATTTCCTATAAATATTTTTAAATATATTTATTTATTTATTTATTTATTTATTTATTTATTTATATGTAACTGTGTTTCCAGTTGGGGCAATCCATTAAGTTACAGAACAATCCGAAAGTGATGCAGCCATTCACACCTGAGTCATCTCACTATCTTCTTTTTAAATCTATTTTAGGCATTTGTTTCTATATTTTTTACTTGGGTATATGTGTTGCAAATGTGATTTGTGTCTGTGAGAGAGAGAGGGAGGGACTGTATACCCATGTGCATGCTGGGTTTTCTATGTAGCTTGTGGGGTTCCAAATTTACATCATCACACCTGTCGTAAGAAAGCCTTTTATCAGCCTGGTGTGGTAGTGCACACCTTTAATCCCAGTACTCGGGAGACAAAGGTAGGAGAATCTCTGTGAGTTCAAGGCCAGTGTGGTTTACATAGTGAGCTCCAGGCCACTGGGAGTAAAGGGAGACCTTGTCTCAAAAATACCAAAAAATAAAAATAAAAAAATAGCTGGGCGTGGTGGTGCACACCTTTAATCCTAGTACTTGGGAGGCAGAGGCAGGCAGATCTTTGTGAGTTCAAGGCCAGCCTGATCTACAGAGTTTCAGGACAGCTGGGGCTACAGGGAGACCCTGTTCCGAAAAGACCAAAAAAAAAGAAGAAAGAAAGAAAGAAAGAAAGAAAGAAAGAAAGAAAGAAAGAAAGAAAATATTTTATCCACTGACATCTCACCAGACTTGTGGTACGATTCATAAATAGGAAGTTTTGTGAGATTTTTCTTTGATGAAGGTGGGTAGAGGCTTTCAGTTCAGACCATCTTATTGTTTTAATTTGAAATACTTTCTCATCCTCTCAGGCAGTAATAACGGATTTTGGGGTTATAGGATCAAAGAATTATTATCTGAGACTATAGAAAGCCACCAGTTGTTTTCAGAGAGCTTTTTTTCTTTGAGAAGGAAAAAGAAATCCGAGGGTGAGTTTATTCCCTTTGTCGGTATTACATGTGTGGGCCCCACACAGAGAAGCTGCAGAGCAGGTGGTGGTTTTTCAGCGGATTTAGACAAAGTTTCCTGAAATATTCCTAAGCTCAGGGCTGGAGAGATAGCAGAGTGGTTAAAAGCACTTGCTGCTCTTGCAAAGGACCAGAGTTCAATTCCCAGCACTCACCTTTATGTACAGCTCCAGGGGATCCCATGCCCTCTGCTGGACTCTGAGGGCACTGGCAAGAAGCTGTGGGTACACACAACCATAAAAAATACACATAAATGAACATTTTAAATTAACAACATATATACATATAACCAATATATATTGGTAAGTGGTACAGGATGAAATGTCAGAGCAGTGTGCGGGTTTCAGCAGCACTCCCATGACAGCTAGGCGGGACAGAAGCTCATTACCACATTACCAAGCTTTATTTATAAGACCTTTTTTAATTTTATTTATTTATTTTGTGTATGAACATACTGTCTGCATGCAGGTTTGTACACCCGTGTCATGCAATACCATGGAGGTCAGAAGAGGGCGTCAGATTCTCCTGGAACTGGACTTAAAGACAGTTCTTAGCCGCCATGTGGGTGCTGGGAATCAAACCCGAGTCCTCTGCAAGAGCAGTCGGTGCTCTTAACCGCTGAGCCATCTCTCCAGCCCCATAAGACCTTTTTTAAAAAATTAGTTTTATTTCATGTGTATAACTGTTACATCTGCATGTATTTAAGTGTACCCTTGCAATGCAGTGCCCTTGAAAGACAGAGAGGGAACATTTAAGATTTGCTTTACAAATAGGAGGGTCACAGTACAAGAGATGTCACAGTGCACAAACTACTGTTCAGAAGTCTGCCCCCACGTCTCAGAGCCTCGCTCTGGATAGAATCTTGAATGTGCCCCATGCTCCCATCCTTGTTCTGAAGTCAAATTGCAGATGGGTTCTTCTGGAGCCACTGTCACCCAGGCCACCTGTGTCATCCCTGCTTCCTCTTGCCCCTCCAGTCTTGCTTTCCTTGGTCTCAACTGTCCAGGCATGTCCCTGTCTCCAGCAGTCTTCTCTAGTCCTCTCCTGTCCCCCTTTTTGTTCTATTTGATTTTGTTGTGAGACGGGGTCTGGAAATGTTCATGTGACCCAGGCTGGCCCAAAGCTTGTGACCCTCCTTCCCCACCCTCCCCAGTGTTACCCTGATAAGTGACTGCAACCTTGTCCATCTTCCAGGTTTTTTGCTTTGCTTTTTCTTTGTTTGGGTTTTATTTTATTTAAATTTAATTTTTACATTACACTTCAATTTATACACAGTTCCTTTAAAAATCCTTTTATGTGGCTAGAGAGTTGGCTCAGCAGTTAAGAGCACTGGTTGTTCTTACAGAGGACCCGAGTTGGATTCCCAGCACCCCCATGGTGGCTAAAAACTGTCCCAAACTCTAGTTCCAAGGTAATCTGATGCCCTCTTCTGATTTCCTCAGGCATTGCACGACATGTGTGCACTTAGATAGATATATGCAGGCAATATACTTGTATGTATAAAATAATAAATAAAATCTTTAAAATCTTATTTATTTTATGGTTATGTGTGTGTTGGGTGGATGTGCATGAAGAAACCCTCAGAGATGAGAAGTAAATTCAAATGACCTAGAACTGGAATTACACATAGTTTTGAGCCAAAACATGTGTGCTGAGAACAGATCCTGGGTCCTCTGCAAGACCAAGAAGCACTCTTAACCATTAACCCATCTCTCCAGCCCTCATACACAATTTCTAAAACATGAATGAAAGATCTAAAGACCCATTGAAAAGGGATAATTTCAGCAGAGAATTCCACTCAGAAACAAAATGGGGCCAATAGAAAGTCTTTTCTTTTTTTCCTTGTTTGGTCTTTTTGAGACAGGATCTCCCTGAAGCCCCAGCTGGCCTAAAATTCTTTCTATAGACCAGGCTGGCCTTGAAATCACAGAGATTTTCCTGCCTCTGCCTCCTGAGTGCCGGAATTAAAGGTGCGCACCAGAAGAGGGCAAGAGAGCCCCTGGAACTAGAGTTACAGATGGTCATCAGCTGCCATGCAGGCGCTAGGAATCGAAACTGGGTTCTGTGGAAGAACAAGAAGTTTTCTTAACCACTGAGCCATCTCTCCAGCCCCTTAAAATCATTAAAAAAAAATATTGTGTTGGTGCTGCAGTTAAGACATTAAGAGCATTTCCTACTCTTGCAGAGAACCCCAGTTCAGTTCTCAGCACACTCCTGGGGGCTAACAACCATCAGAATCTCCAGTTCCAAGTCAGATGCCCTGTTCTGGCCTTCGCAGGCATCGCAGGACACAGGTGCGCTTACATAATGTGCAGGCCATACACATAAAGAAAAAAATTAACAAAATTTTTAAAACATTGTGTGTGCCTTTTAAAACATTGTGTGTGCCAGGCTTGGTGGCACATGCCTTTAATCCCAGCACTCAGGAGGCAGAGGCAGGTGGATCTCTGTGAGTTAAAGGCCAGCCTGGTCTACAGATCAGTTCCAGGCCAGCTGGGACTACAGGGAGACCCTATCAGAAAAATTCAAAAAAAAATTTGTGTCTGTGTGTCTCTGTGTCTGTGTGTGTGTGTGTGTGTGACAATGTGTGTTTTCTTTCAGTTTGTGGTAAGAGAACAACCTGACCAGAGTGAACTCTCTCCTTACTCAGCAAGATCCTCAGGAATTGACTCAGATTCTCAGGCTTGGCAACAGCCACCTACCTTATCTACTGACCCATCGCTTCTGTATTTTTTTTTCTATCTTAAAAAATATATATATATATGGGCTGGTTATGGTGGCGCACCTTTAATCCCAGCACTTGGGAGGCAGACTGGAGGATCTCTGTGAGTTCAAGGCCAGCCTGGTCTACAGAGTGAGTTCCAGGACAGCTGGTACTAAAGGGAGACACTGTCTCAAAAAGACCAAAAACAAATCTGTGTGTGTGTCTCTGTGTGTGTCTCTCTCTCTCTCTCTCTCTCTCTCTCTCCCCCTCTCTCTCTCTCAGCACTCATGGGCAAGAAGGTTAGAGGATATCCCAATAAAATGGACTCTCCCCTCTCCCCTCTTTTATCACATGAGTCCCAGAGATCAGAACACAGATTTTCATTCTTGGCCATAGCCCTCCTTACCCACTGATCCATCCTGCCAACCTTTTGTAAACAAATCTTTCTCTTTCTTTCTTTTTTCTGAGACAGGGCCTCCCTTTAGTCCCATCTGGCCTGGAGCTCACTATGTAGACCAAGCTGGCCTTGAACTCACAGAGACTCACCTGCCTCTGCCTCCCAAAGGCTGGGATTAAAGGCAAGTGCCACCACACCTGGCTAAATAAATCTTTTTAAACAAAGCTTAGCTGCACACTAGTTTAATCTCAGCACTTGAGGCAGGTGGGTCTCTGTGACTCACAGGGCAGCCTGGTCTACAGGCAGCCAGTTACAGGCCATCCAGAGCCACATAGTGAGACCCTGTCTCAAAAAAATCATTAAAAACATTTTTTTTTCATTTTCAATGTTTGTCCATGTATGTTTTCTAAGGCAAGATTGCAAGGTTGCAGGAAAACCTTCAAGAGATTACTCTCTCCTTCTACCAGTTAGATCTCAGGAATCAAACTCTGATCTTCAGACCTGGGGGAAAGAGCCTTATGCAATGAGACATCTCTCTGACCTTTTCTATTTTATTTTTTTAATATTTTATTATTTTTCATCCAGGTGTGGTGGCACACGCCTTTAATCCCAGCAGAGGCAGGCAGCTCTCTATGAGTTCAAGGCCAGCCTGGTCTTCATGGTGAGTTCCAGGCCACATGGCTATACAGGGCGAACCTGTCTCAAAAAGACAAAAAAATTATTGTTATTACTTTATGTGAATGACTGAATTCCCTTCATGTAAGTGCCCTCATGTCATGCAGTGCCCTTGAAAGTCAAAAGAGAGAGTGTTGGACTCCCCTGGAACTGGAGTTAGAGACAGTTGTTAGCCACCACGTGTGTGCTGGGAATTGAACCCAGGTCCTCTGCAAGAGCAGCCCTTATCTGCTGAGCCATCGCTCCAGGTGCCCCCTTTATATTTTTATCTTTTAAAATGTATTTATTTATTGCCAGGCATGGTGGTGCACACCTTTAACCCCAGCACTCAGGAAGCTGAGGCAAGCAGATCTCTCTAAGTTCAAAGGCAGCCTGGTCTACCAAGAGAGTTCCAGGCCAGCTAGAGCTACAGGGAGACCCTGTCTCAAAAAATAACAAAAAAATTTTACTTGTTTATATATTTACATTGCTTGTGGTGGGTGTATTTGTTTACTTAGGAAATCACAGGTGAGCTCTCCCTTTAGACAGCCTGCTTCAGAGAAATTGAATTTAGGCTTGTCTGCAGAAGCCTTTATCCACTGAACATGTCTCTGATTTTTTTTTAGCTTAAAAAATATTTTGTGGGGCTGGAGAGATGGCTCAGCAGTTAAGAGTATTGACTGCTCTTGCAGAGGACCCAGCACCCACATGGCAGCTAACAGCCGTCTGTAGTCTGTAACTTCAGTTCCAGGGGATCAAGCACTTTCTACTGACCTCTGCAGGGATTGCAAGACATGGGTGCACTTACACATATGCAAGCAATACATTCATACACATAAAATAATAGTAATAAAATATAGCCAGGTGTGGTGGCACACGCTTTTAATCCTAGCACTTGGGAGGCAGAGGCAGGCAGATCTCTGTGAGTTCAAGGCCAGCCTGGTCCACAGAGTGAGTTCCAGGACAGCTGGGGCTACAGGGAGACCCTGTCTCGAAAAGACCCCCCCAAAAAAGTAGTAAAATATAAAAATGTGTGCGTGTGTGTGTGTGTGTGTGTGTGTGTGTGTGTCTATGAGCACATGAGAGGACAGGCAGGTGAGAGGTCACATGACACCCCATCAGAACACATGCTTTCCTTCCACCATCTGGAACAGAACTCAGATCCTTAGTCTTGGCAGCGGGAGCCTTTAAACACTAAGACATCTTTATGACTCTTTTTGTTTTTTAATCTTTTTAAAAAATTGTTATGATTTTGTGGTTCTTGTTTATAGTTAATTTGTTTTGTTTTGTTCTGTTTTGAGTCAAGGTCTCCTTGTAGCCCCTGCTGGCCTGGAACTCATAATATAGGCCAGATTGGTCTAGATCGCACACAGATCCACCTGCCTCCACCTCCTGAGTGCTAGGATTAAAGACCTGCACCAACACACCTGGCTTGCTTTTTAATCTTTAAAAAAAAACCTTTCTTTATGTTGGATGTGTGTGCCTGTGTGTTTGTGATGCCTAGGAGATTAGAAGGCACCTCTCCACAGTGGGTTCTGTCCTGCCACTACATCAGTCCTGGGGTTGTATATCAGGTCTTCAGACTTAGCAACAGGTACCTTTACACTCTGAGACATCTCGCCTAACCATTTTAAGATTTATTGTATTTGTGGACCTGGAAAGATGTCTAATGGTTAGGAGCACTGGCTGGTCTCCAGGAGGATCCAGGTATAGTTCCCAGCACCTACATCCAGCTGTAATTCCAGTTCCAGGGGACCTGCCTCGTCTTCTGGCCTCTACAAGCATTGTATACACATGGTGCATTTTCATACAGGCACACAATGAAAATAATAAATAAAATAAAATATTTATGGATGTGTGTATGTACACATGAGTCCCAGGGCCTGTGGAAGCCTGCAGTGTCAAAATCCCCTAGAGTTGGAATTATAGGCAGTTGGGAGCTGCATGACATGGGTTCTAGGAATTTAATTGAAACTCAGGGCCCTCTGCAAAGGAGTGTGATCATTGAATCTCTGAACATTTTCTTCAGCTGTCATCCACCCTCTTTTTTGTATATTTTTATTGAATTTTTGTGTATTTCAGACAGCGCATGTGTCCTGGTGTTTACATGCATACATACTTGCAGGCAAACAAGCATACACATAAAATAAAAATAAATGAGTCTTTTAAATTATAATATTAAGAAATAGAGAAAGCTGGACATGGTGGTAGTGCACACCTTTAATTCCAGAACTTGGGAGGCAGAAGCAAGGGAATCTCTGTGAGATCAAGGCCAGCCTTGTCTACATAGAGAGTTCCAGGCCAGCTGGGGCTACAGGGAGTCCCTGTCTAAACTCCCCCTCCCCACAACACACACACACACAATAGCAACAATAACTTAAACTTTTTTTTTGGTCTTTTTGAGACAAGGTCTCCCTGAAGTCCCAGCTGGCCTGGAGCTCACTATGTAGATGAGGCTGGTCTTGAACTTACAGAGATCTGCCTGACTCTGCCTCCCAAGGCTGGGATTAAAGGTCTGCACCACCAGGCCTGGCAACTTAAACATTTTTAAAAAGGAATAGGGATAAAAGGACTAAGAAAATGGGCCTATTCTGTTAGAAGTTACTTGTACTCTCTGTGAGGATGATGTAGTGTTAAGTGGGCTTGGATGAGTTTTGAAATGTATATTGCCAACTTTAGGACAGCTACACAAAAGGAAAAGAAGTTAGATGACACTCTGCCAGAATGGACTCTGTCCTTCTACCTTGTGGGTTCTAGGATCAAAGTAGATCTTCAGACTTGGAATCAGAGGCCTTTACTCCCTGAGACACATCTAGGACTTGTTTGTTTTTTTTTTCATCTTTAAAGAAAGATCTCTCTCTCTCTCTATCTCTCTCTCTCTCTCGCTCGCGCTCTCTCTCTCCCCTCCCCCGTGTGTGTGTGTGTGTGTGTGTGTGTGTGTGTGTGTGTGTGTTTGTGTGTGTGTGTTCCCTCAGGGAGAAGTTAGAGAACACCCCACCGTAGTTGGCTCCTTTTACCTGGTGAGACTGATTGGAATCGAACTCAAGTTGTCAGACTTTGCTACAAACCCCTTTACTCTCTGATCATTTCATTGGTCCTTTTATTTTTGTTAATAAATTTTTGAAAACATGTATTTTGTGCTCCTGCTTTGTGGGTTTGAACTGAGTAGGAAGGCAGAGAGAGGATGCCTGGTTAGAGGTGGTGCTCTCCTTCACAGAGCTCCCTGATCTTCAGGCTTGGCATAGGCAGCTAGGTACATCACTGTGAAAAATAGACGTTTCATCATCCCTTTTTTCACTATTAAAATTTTTTTGTTTATTTGCTTTATGTGTGGAGTGTGTTTGGTAGGGAGGCCCTGGGGGGGGGGGGGG
>VZQC01005037.1:75963-100160 GCA_009823505.1 Rhizomys pruinosus
ATTGCAGTTTTGTTTTGAAGCGAAACTGAGAAAAAAAAAAGTTTTCTTGTTTTTTTGCGAATGGGGGGTATCACCTGGTAGCCAAAATTCTAGCCTAAATTTAAATCTATCTCTCTCATTATCCTCCCTTATCTCTCTTCTATCGCCTTAATACTCTCTCCCTCTCTCTCTCCCCCTCCCTCCCTCCCTCCCTCCGTGTTTGTGTGTGTGTGTGTGTGTGTGTGTGTGTGTGTGTGAGAGAGAGAGAGAGAGAGAGAGAGAGTGCGTTTTCTGTCACCAGGACAAATCGGAGGACACTCAGCTATTGGATTCCTTCCATCACGTGGCTCCGAGGGATCGAGCTCAGATTGTCAGTATTTGCTACAGGCCCTTTACCCTCTGGTCTCTCTCAACACCCCTTCACTTCTTAAATCCTTTTTCAAAAGTATTTCCTTACCCAGTCAGAGTTGGTGCTTTCCTCCAGCACTCAATTCACAGATAGAATGCAGATCTTCAGGCTTGGTAGCAGGCACTTATTCCTGCTGACACATTTCACAATCCCTTTTAGCATCTTTGATTTTTTAATATTTTATTTATTATTTTAATTTTATGTACATGAGTGTATTGCCTGCATGTGTGTAAGTGCACCATATTGTATAATGCCCATGGAGGTTAGAAAAGGGTATTGGGGGCTGGAGAGATGGCCTAGTGGTTAAGAGTGCCGACTGCTCTTGCATAGGACCCGGGTTCAATCCCCAGCACCCACATGGCGGTTAAGAACCGTCTGTAACTCCAGTTGCAGGGAAATCCGACGCCCTCTTCTGACCTCCGCGGCATTGCACGACACGGGTGCACCCCCTACATGCGGACAGTACACTCATACACATAAAAAATAAATAAAATTAAAAAAAAAAGAAAAGGGTATTGGATCCTGTAGAACTGGAGTTACTGACAGTTGTTAGCCACCATGTGGGTGCTAGGAGTTGAACCCAGGTCCTCTGCAGGAGTGGCCAGTGCTCTTAACCACTGAGCCATCTCTCCAGCCCTTTTTTCAGCTTTAAAAAATTTATGTATTCTGTGTATTTGTGTGTGGATGTGTGTGGTATGTACATATGTGATACATATGTATGTGTATATGTGTGTGCATGTGTATATATCCAGACATCTGTATGTTTGTGTGTGTGTGTGTGTGTATGTGTGTGTGTCCAGCAAGGAGATTAGAGGACTCCCTGCCAGAATACACTCCTTTCTTCTACCATGTGGATCTAGGGGATCAAACTCAGATCTTCAGACTTGACACCCCTCTTTTTTTCTTGAGACAGGGTCTCCCTGTAGCCCCAGCTGGCTTGGAACTCACTATGTAGACCAGGCTGGCCTTGAACTCAAGGAGATCCTCCTGCCTCTCCCTCCAGAGTGCTGGGATTAAAGGCATGCTTCACAACTCCTGGCAACGCCCTTTGTTTTAACACTTAAATATTTAGAGCTTGTGTGTGTGTATCTGTGTGTCTGTGTGTGTCTGTGTGTGTGTCTGTGTGTGTGTTTGCACTTGCAGGTCAAAGAACAACCTCACTGGAGTGTGCTCTCTCCTCTGGCTTGGCAGCAGCACATCTACCCACTGAGTCACCTCCTGAGCATTTGGTTTGGTTTGGGTTTTTTGTTTTTCTTTTTTTTTCCCAGCAAAGCACATTAGTAATGCTTTGGTTTTAATTTTTAAAAACATTGAGTTATTCGCCTGCAGTCTTGGACCCGCTGTGGGTTGAGGTACCTCAGAGCACACCAGACTCGCAGGAAAAGCATACTCCAGAGGAAGCAAAGGCAGGCTTCCTGCTCAAGAGACAGCAGTTCTATGTGCAGTTTTCCTCTGATAGGTAAACACACACACACACACACACACACACACACACACACACGCACACATTGAGTTATTCATTCATTTATATATTTATTTGCTTGTGTTTGTGCATATGTGTGTGTGACCATGTTTTCTCTCATGAGAAAATTAGAGTACAGCCCTCCACAGTCAGGTCCTTCCACCATATGAGTCTCAGGGATCAATCTGAGATCTTCAGATTTGATTGCAGGTGCCATTACCCTCTTTAGTCAATCCCCCAGGCCTGCTGGTAAATTTGGTGATCCAACTGTGAACAAAGGGGGTGAGAGACACAGAGTCAAGACGCAGACCCTGGTAATCGGGTGAAAGCAGGCAGAGGGCGAGCTGCTGCAGACTCATTCTGCTCTCCTCTTAGTGCAGTCATCGTGACACCTTGTGATTGGCCCAGGTCTGCAACTCAGCTGCCTGTATGGTCGTCCCTGCCTAGGGCAGGTTAGGTTGATGAGAGACAAGCTCTGCGCAGGTGCACTGCATAATTCTCAGCTTACAGGCTACTACAAACATCCTATACAAAAAAAATTACTTAATTGGAATGTGTGCCTAGGTGCGTTTGTTGGGGCAAGAAGATCAGAGCACAATGTAAGAGTTTGCTCTCTCCATCTAATGTGTAGGTCCCATAATCAAACTCAGATCTTCAGACTTGGACTCAGGGCCCTTATACCCTGAGACAGTTCCCTGGCCATTTTTCTTTTCTTAATATTAACCTCCCCCCCTGCCGTGTGTGTGTGTGTGTGTGTGTGTGTGTGTGTGTGTGTTCATCTCGAGGTTAGAAGACACGATTCCCCAGTCAGCTCTTTCCACATGTGGTACCCAGGGATGGAATTCAACTCTGATTTTGCAGCAACTGTGTTCACCGTCTCATCCATCTTCCAGGCACTCACCCTTTTGCAGTTATTTTTTCTAAGGCATTTTAATGTATGTGTGTGTGTGTGTGTGTGTGTGTGTGAATGCATGCATGTGTCTATGTGTGCATGTGAGTGCTTACGCTGGCCAATTAGATGACACCCTGCCATATTTGGTTTTCTTCCTCCTGCATCTGGGTCCCAGAGATCAACTCACATCCTCAGGTTTGGCTGCAGACACCTTTAACCCCAGAGCCACCTTGCCAGACCCCGCTTGCACATTTTTGTTCAAAGATTTATATTCTTCTCTCTCTCTCTCTCTCTCTCTCTCTCTCTCTCTCTCTCTCTCTCTCTCTCTCTCTCTCTCTCTCTCTCTCTCTCTCTCTCTCTCTCTCTCTCTCCTTTTCAGTTTTGCAGGGCCACTTCACTCCACAACCTCCTCCCTCTGTAATTTGGCTCCTATTTCACTGCCCATTAGGATGAACTGATCTTCCTCTTGAACATGTCAGTGCCAGACTGGCATGCGATACTGTGTGCCCCCATTGGGTGACTCCAGTATGCATGCCCTGTACCTGGAATAGCCATAGCGCCCCCTCTCTGTGCCACACCCCTGCCCTCACCTGGGGCCCCCACAAGGCAAGCCCAGAAGCCAACAGAGGGGTGGGCCCTGGGGCCTCTGGACCCCACTAGGTAGTTTACTTGAAGCCAAAAGCAAAAGATCTTGGGTTGGTTTCGTTTTGTTTTGTTTTGCTTTTGGTTTGGTTTGGTATGGTTTGGTTTTGGTTTGTTTTTAGTTTTGGGTGTGTGTGTTGTTTTATTTTGATTTGGTTTGGCTTCATTCTTTGTGTGTGTGTGTGTGTGTGTGTGTGTGTGTGTGTGCGTTTTGTTTTTGGTTTTGTTTTTATTTTTGTTTTTGTTTTTTTGAGACATGGTTTCCTTGTTGCCCTGGCTGGCCTGGAACTATATAGACCATGCTAGCCTGTAGCTCATAAACATCTGCGTGCCCCTGCCTCCTCAGTGCTGTGATTAAAGGTGAGTGCCCCCATCTCTAGCTTGGTTATGGACCCCAAAGAGAGCACAGCCCTCCTGAGGACTAGGCCCAATCTGGCCCGGCAGGGCTCGCCTACCTTGGGGAGGAGGTCTTCACTTGGCGCATGCCTATGAAAGTTATATTTAAAAGACCCTTTTTAATATTGTATTGTTTTTATTCTATGTGTAAGGGTGTTATGACAGCATATATGTAAGTATACCCATGTCGTGCATTGCCAGCGGAGGTAAGAAGAGGGCATCGGATCCCCTGGAACTAGAGTTATGGATGGTTGTTAGTCACCATGTGGGTGCTAAGAATCTAACTTGGGTCCTCTGAAAGAACAGCCAATGCTCTTAACTGCTGAGCCATTTCTCCAGGCCCTTAAAAACATTTTAATGTATTTTGTGTGCATAGTTCATAGGTAGGTAGGTATATATCCCAGCACCCATAAATGAGGTTAGAGGACCCACAGCTGTAGTTCGCTCCTTCCACCACTGGGTGTATCTCAGGGATCGAAGTTAAACTGTCAGAATTTGCTACAGTAACCTTTACTCTATGATCCAACTCACTCCTCTCCTTTATAATCCATTTTATCAAACATTTATTGTGTGTTTGTGCTCTGTGTATTTGTGTTCGAGAAGAAGACACCCGGTCAGAGTTGGCACTCCAATCTCCTTCCAATGTGGTTAATAAAACCTGGAACTCAGAGGACTAAAGAGATGCCTCGGTAGTTAAGAGCACTGGCTGTTCTTGCAGAGGACTCGGGTTTGAATCCCAGCACCTACATGGCAGCTGAAAACTGTCCGTAACTCCAGTTCCAGGGGGATCCAATGCCTGTTCTTAACCATGGGTGCATACTGTTCTAGCCATGTTGGCCAGGAAACTTCGGAGCTCCACTGGCTTCAGGTCCTCCAGATTCCTGCCCTGAGTTCCTATCTTGAGCTCCCTAAGTGTACTGTGACCTAGGAGCTGGAGAGATGGCTCAGTGGTTAAAAGCACTGACTGCTCTTGCAGAGGACTGAGGTTTGATTCCCAGCACCCACATGGTGGTTAAGAACCATCTTTAGTGCCGGGCATAGTGGCACATGCCTTTAATCCCAGCACTCAGGAGGCAGAAGCAGGCAGATCTCTGTGAGTTCAAGGCCAGCCTGGTATACAGAGCACACTCCAGGCCAGCTGGGACTAAAAGGGAGAGCTTGTCTCAAAAATACCAAAAAAGAAATTAATAAATCAATCAAAAAATTTAATGGAACTCAGATCTTCAGGCTTGGTGACCAATGAGAACTTCCACCAATAATTTTTTGGTCTTTTTGAGACAGGGTCTCCCTGTAGCCCCAGCTGTCCTGGAACTCACTCTGTAGACCAGGTTGGCCTTGAACTCACAGAGATTCGCCTGCCTCTGCCTCCTGAGTGCTAGGATTAAAGGCATGCGCCACCACGCCCGGCTCCACCAATAATTTTTAACATATTTTTAAATTATCTATCTGTTTATTTACTTATTTATTTATTTATTTATTTAGTATTTTGGGCTGGGGGAGGGTACCCTTGTACAAGGATGTTAAATGACACCCAACCAGAATGGTATTTCTCTTTCCAACACGTGGGTCCCCAAAATCAAACACAGATCTTCAGCACCTTTACCTGATGATCCATCTCGTGGGCCCTTTTGCAAAAAATCCTTCTAAAAAAAACCAAAACATCCTTTTATTTGCATGGGCAAGGAGATCAGAGGATGCCCCACAAGACTTGGACCTCTTACCCTACCGTGTAGTTCTCAGAGGTGAAACAGATCTTCAGGCTTGGTAGTAGGTACCTATGCCCACTGAGACATTTCACCAATCTTTTTTTCCAATCTGGATGTGTGGGTGGGGGCATAGGAGGGCTGCCCTACTTCCACCATGTAGGTTGAGGAATCAAACACGGATCTTCAGACTTGGCAGAAGATGCCTTTGCCTGTTGATCCATCTGCCTGGCCCTTTCATAAAGAATCTTTAGAACAAAACAAAACCTCTATCTATCTATTTATTTGTGTGTGTGTGTGTGTGTGTGTGTTTGTAATTGTACCAGCAAGCTGATAAATGGACAGCCCAGGGCATGGTGGCGCACACCTGTAATCCCAGCACTCAGGAGGCAAAGGCAGGCAGATCTCTGTGAGTTCAAGGCCAGCCTGGTCTACATACTGAATTCCAGGACAGCTGGGGCTGCAGGGAGACCCTGTCTCAAAAAGATTTTTTTTAAGTAAGTGCACGCCTTTAATCCTAGCACTTGGGAGGCAGAGGCAGGTGGATCTTTGTGAGTTCAAGGCCAGCCTGGTCTATAGAGTGAGTTCCAGGACAGCTGGGGCTACAGGGAGACCCTGTCTCAAAAAGACCAAAAAAAAAAAAAAAAGAAAAGAAAAGAAATGGATCAGTGCTTAACAGCACTGGCTGCTTTTCCAGAGGATCCTAGTTTGGTTTCCAGAACCCACATGGCAGTTCATAACCATCTTTAACTACACTTCCAGGGGATCCAATACCCTCTTCTAGCTTCATGAACATTGCATGCATGGGCACACTTACATACATGCAGGCAAAACACTCATACACATAAAATTAAAATAAATATTTAAATCCTTTTAAAAGAACATTAATTGACTAATTAATTTAATGTGTGTTTGGGGTGCTGTTTGCCTGCTTAGGGAAGTCAGGGCACAACCTCACCAGAATGAGCTCTTTCCTTACACCACGTGGTTCTTGAGGATCAAATTCAGTCAGCCTTGGCTGCAGGATCCTTCACCCACTGAGCCATCTCTCTGGCATTCAAAAAAAAGCTTTTGAGACAGAATCTCCCTATAGGCCCAGCTGATATGGTGTAGGAGCTTCTCTTGCTACAAACAGGTATAGCGTGGTCCTGCTAAGGGAAGGGAAGCACAGTGCTTGCAGGCACTGTGGGGAACTGACCCCTGGGCGCAAATCTCAGTCGGTTACGTTACCAGCTAAGAGGTACTTCCAACTCAGGTCCTTAGCCTGGGACAACAGAACCTTGCCCACCTTAGCTGTGCTTTTTCCACCTGCCCAAAGACTGTTGGCCCCTAGGCAGAAATTTCAGGCTGATGGTCTATCTTCACCCTACATCCACTCACAATTCACTTCACAGCTGGCGATCAGATAGATCACCTTCCAGCCTCACACCAGCTATCCAGGTTGGTGGTCTGATGGACCACCATCCAAACCACTGTTCACTCAAATGAAATTCAGGCCTGTATGTGCGCAAAAATAACAGCCAGGAATTCTGTGTAATGATGGTAATGGAGAATTCAACTTATTCCCTGCTACAGCTTGCTTTTATAAGCAAAATGTCAGTTCCTAGAGCCAATCACAGACCCCCAGTTCCATATCACTGCATGCTGCTCCACCTATGTGCCTGGGCCACGTTGCTTGCTCCTTGGGGTGGGGTCAGAGAAATCCCATGACTCCCACATGGTACTCTGAGGTGTGCTAGCTGAGAACTAACCCCCAATTCAAACCGGATCTTCCCACAATATGGAACTCACTATGAAGACCAGGATTGTCTGCCACTGTTTCCTTAGTGCTGAGATTAAAAGTGTACAAAACCACACATGGCTTTAAATTTTTAGTAATAATAATAATAAATAATAAAAATGAATTTATTTTTGTTTTATGAGTATTTGTCTCCATAAATGTGGGTGCATCATGTATATTTAATGCCCACAGAGACCAGAGGGATGTACCAGATCCCCTGGATGTAGAGTTGTGAGCTACCATGTGGGTCCTGGGAACAGAACCAGGGTCCTCTGCAAGAACAGCCAGTGCTCTTAAGCTCTGAGTCATGTCTCCAAGTTTCCTTCCCCAGCACCCACATGGTGGCTGAGAACCGTCTGAAACTCCAATTCCAGGAGAACTCCAGTTCCGGGGGAATCCGACACCCTCTTCTGACCTCTGCGGCATTGCACAGCACGGGTGCACAGACCTGCATGCAGACAGTACATTCATACACATAGAGAAAAAGAAAATACTAAAAAAAAAATTACAAATCAGAATTAGTGTTTGGATTTTTTTCATTTGAAAACAGTATTAAGGGGCTGGAGAGATGGCCTAGTCATTAAGAGTGCTGACTGCTCTTGCAGAGGACCCAGGTTCGATCCCCAGCACCCACATGGCCGCTGAGAACTGTCTTTAACTCCAGTTCCAGGGGAATCCGACACCCTCTTCTGACCTCCGAGGCACTGCACAACACGGGTGCACAAACCTACATGCACACAGTACATTCATACACATAAAAAAATAAAATAATAAAATAAAAACAGTATTTAAAAACCAAGCATGGAGGGCCGGGCATGGTGGTACACGCCTTTAATCCCAGCACTTGGGAGGCTGGCCTTGGACTCAGAGATCTGGTCTACAGAGTGAGTTCCAGGACAGCTGGGGCTATAGGGAGACTCTCAAAAGGAAAAAAAAAAAAAAAGCATGGAGGCTCATGCTTTTAATCCCAGCATTCAGAGGCAGAGGGAAAGCCTGATCTACATAGTGAGTTCCAGGCCAGCCAGGGCTACAGGGAGAACAGGTCTCAAAAGCAAAACAATCAAAACAAAGAAACAAAAATAGTATTAAGTAAATTAAGTTACAGATCACTAACCACATATTGCTGAGCTAGCATGTGAGAGACAACTTTAGGGGTTGGTACTTTGTGTGAGCACAATGGTGGAGACCCATGGCTGGGTAGTAAATACACAGTTTTTCTCTGGGCTGCGAATTTAATCGGAGTATGTCAGGTTCAGGTCATTAACAAATTCATACCCTCTAAGGTAACTGGACAACACCCCTAATTGTGCTAAACCGGGGATTTCAAAGGAAAAAATAGTCATATAACACACTATAACATACACACGTACCAAACATGCAAATTTGTCGGGTTTTTTTTGTTGTTGTTGTTGTTTTGTTTTGTTTTTTTGAAACAGGGTCTCCCTGTAACCCCAGCTGGCTTGGAACTCACTATGTAGACCAGGCTGGCCTTGAACTCACAAAGATCCACTTGCCTCTGCCTCCGGAGTGCTGGGATTAAAGGCTTGCACCACCACGCCCGATATACATGCAAACTTAACTGCACACAGAAAGCACACAAAACATGCAAAATTGATATACTGTTCATTCGGCTACTCAATGAAACATCCTGTATTCATCGCCAATTTTCCAGTTCCTGACTGAGTAGGAAATTCAACTGCTAGGAACTTGACGGAAACGTGCACCAGGTTTCCTAACCGGCTTCTATATACTAGTGCACACAAGCCTAGGTCCGGGGAAGGAATTTACCAACCTACCGGAAACTGTTTCCTAGGCTTCTTTGGGTTTGATAGGTTGTGCGGCGGATGGCTCTGGAAGCCTAGGCAACCAAGGCCCTGTGGGGGTCACGAGAGCGCCCCCAGTTCCTGTGCATCCGGGGCTACAGCTCCCAGCATGGCTCCTGTGTCCGGATCGCGTAGCCCTGAAGGGGAAGCCTCCGGGGTGAAACGTCGTAGTTTGTCGAAAAGCCCTAAGCCCAGCAAGTATTCCCGCTGTCCGCGGGGTCGCAGGTCTCGGTCGCGTTCTTGTTCTCGGTCTGGTGACCGGAATGGCCTAAGCCATCAGATGAGCGGCCTCAGCCACGGCTCCCGAAACCAGTCCTATCGCTCCCGCTCTCGTTCGCGCTCTCGAGAGCGGCCCTCGGTGCAGCGGAGCACCTCCTTTGCTTCCGCCTCCTCGTCCGCCTATTATGGCGGCTACTCGCGCCCCTATGGGGGCGACAAGCCGTGGCCTAGCCTGCTGGACAAGGAGAGGGAGGAGAGTCTGCGGCAGAAGTGAGTGAGATCGCCTTACCTTCTCTTGCAGGAATCCACCTGCCTTTGAGTCTTGTCATTCCTTCTGTTTCTGACAGTTCGTACTTGGCTAGGCTCCCTGCCTACCTTGCACCCATCATTCTTTTCTCTCTTTTTCTGTCTTTTTATCTATCATTTTCTTTACATTTACACCCATCCCGGACCCCCTCTTAAAATGCCCTGGTTTCCCACTACCTACTTCCCCTTCTGGGCTTGATAGCAGATACTACAGAGAGAGCCTCAACTCAACTGCATTTCCTTGCTTGTGTCGTGCGTGAGCCTGCCTTTAATCCCCACTAAACTGAATTTATGGAAAGGAGAGGTCCCGTTTTATTGATCTCGCAATTCTCCCCTACCGCTTGGTAAGCATGCATTCGTCTGTTGAACAATTTTGAGAAAGCAGAATATGTCTGTGGAAAATGTTTTCGGGGAATTGGGAAGAATTGATATTGAGTCTGTATTGGACAGGAGGAAAATCTTTCTCTGCAGATGATTAGGTGAATGTAAGAAAAGTGATTTGTCAAGCAGTAGATGATGTTACCTTGGGAAGGATCTTGTCTCAATCTTGATGATAAAAAATACTGTTGCAGGGCGTGGCAGCCCATGACTTTAATCCCAGCACTCGGGAGTGAAGGCAGACAGATCTCTGTGAGTTCAAGGCCAGCCTGGGCTACATGAGACCCTGTCTCAAATTAATTTAAAAGACTGAGCATGATGGCTCACACCTGTGATCCTAACCCTCAGAAAGCTGAGCAGAATTCTCACAGTTACTTGGAGGCCAGTCTTGGCTCCAAGTAACTGTGAGAACCAAGTAACTTACAGAGTAAGTTCCATGTCAGCCTGAAATAGAAAGAGGAATCAAGAGGCTTATATTGCTATGTGAGTCCTAGTATATACTGTTTATTGTCACAGTATGTCTTAGGCACATGTACCATGTGTTTAAAAATGAGAAGTTTTAAAGTATTATAGACATTGAGAAGACAAATTAGCATTCTAACAGTGAGATATTTTCATGATTATTCTTCCATCGGTGTGAGGTAATAAAGTGTAGTGATAAAAAAGGACAGGTTTCAGAGTCACACTAGCTGAGTTTTTTAATTCCTTGTTAGCCATTCAGCAGGATAGCCTTGGGCAAGTTAGCCTGTCTGTACAGCCTTCACTTCTTCACCTCTTCCCCTTCACAGAGGAGTACATGCTAGAGATGGAACTCAGTGGTAGAGTGCTTGCCTAGCAAACTTGAGGCCCTGAGTTTGATCACTACCCCCAGAAAGGAGAAGATAAAATTAGTGACAAGGCTTTTCGAGTTGTAATAATTTAGTGCCTGGAACAAATAAATGATCTATAAGTGCATGCAAACGAAAACGGTAAAAAGCCCTCCTGAGTAAAGACCTGCTTGTCCAATTTAAATTGTTTAGGAAGTTACCCACAGAGTATCTCACCCAAAAACCAAGTAGTGTGCCAGGGATAGTAACTCCTGTTTGTAATCCCAGCACTTAGGGCAGAGATAGAGGCAGAACCATCAGATGTTGAAGGCCAGACTTGGCTACATGAGACCTGTCTTTAAAAAAAAAAAAACTTCTTAGCTGGGATGAATTTGATAAATTATTTACATGTACAGATAAAATGGGGGACGACAGATATGACCACAGGACATTGTGTTCTTTATGTTTAGACATTCTTTCCCCTACAGTTACAAACAATACGAACCTGAATGCATGATTCCTTCCATTACATATTTAGGAAACAGTTCATCCATTGAGTTATAATTTAAATGTTCATGTCTTTTAGGAGATTAAGTGAAAGAGAGAGGATTGGAGAATTGGGAGCTCCTGAAGTTTGGGGACTTTCTCCAAAGAATCCTGAACCAGAGTAAGTCCATTAAAAGTAGTTTTAAATGTTATAGCATTTGTCTGAATCCTGAGTCTACTGTCAAGTTTTTTAAATTATTTTATTACATTTTAAAATTTGTATATGTGTGTATATGCATAGATGGAGGTCATAGGACAACTTGCAGGAGTCAGTTCTCTCCTTCTACTGTGTGGGTTCCAGGGATTGAACTCAGGTCGTCAGGTTTGGTGGCAAGTGCCTTACCCACTGAGCCACTTCACTGGGCCTACCGTCAAAAATTTTAAGTGAAGAGCTTCAAGTGCATGTCAGATTTTTCACTTCTTTTGATTTATGCTGTTTTGTTTCTTATGTTTTGCAAACATTTAACATAGGTAACTATAACATGCCCATAGTTGATTTTAGGACATTCAGTTGTGGCTTTTTTTTTTCTTGTTTCATTTTTTGAAACATGGTATATTCCATAGCTCAGGCTACCTGAAACTTACTTTTGTAGCCAAAGCAGGCCTCATACTCAAAGCAATTTCCTGCCTTAGGCAGCTGGATTCTAGGAGTACTGGTGTGGCATGTTCAGCTTAACTGTTTTCTTTAAATTATAACTCATGGAGCCCTCCTAATTTCCTACTCAGAGAGATTCCATTTTAAAATATGTTTATATTAGGCTGGACATGGTGGCGCACGCCTTTAATCCCAGCCCTTGGGAGGCAGAGGCAAGTGGATCTCTGGGAGTTCAAAGCCAGCCTTGTCTACATAGTGAGTTCCAGGACACCTGGAGCTACAGGGACCCTGTCTCAAAAAGACATGGTGTGTGTGTGTGTGTGTGTGTGTGTGTGTGTGTGTGTGTGTGTGTATGCTTATATTATTTTGAATTTTTTAAACTAACCCACTATCAGATTGCTATATATTAACATAACAAAAATACTTACATTTTTAACTGATAGAGACTTTTTTTTTTGAGACAGGGTCTACCTTTAGTCCCAGCTGGCCTGGAGCTCACTATGTAGACCAGGCTAGCCTTGAACTCACAGAGATCTGCCTGCCTCTCTCTCCTGAGTGCTTGGATTAAAGGCGTGTGCCACCACGCCTGGCCTTTTTATCTTTAAATGTTTTTCCTCTTACACTTAAAGAGTTTCAGATCTATATTAAAGTCACCAAGGGATTTTTTTTTAATTTATTTTTTATGTGTATGAATGTACTGTCTGCATGTAGGTTTGCGCACCTGTGTCATACACTGCCTTGGAGGTCAGAAGAGGGTGTCGGATTCCTCTGGAACTGGAGTTAAAGATGGTTCTCAGCCGTGGGTGCTGGGGATCGAACCTGGGTCCTCTGCAAGAGCAGTCAGTGCTCTTAACTGCTAGGCCATCTCTCTAGCCCCCACCAAGGGAGTTTTTGATTAACATACTGACATTTAAAACAATTCCCCCTGTGCTTTTTTATTCCACACTTCTTTTCTTTTTGTCTTTTTGAAACAGGGTCTCCCTGTAGCCCCAGCTGGCCAGAAACTATATAGACCAGGCTGGCCTTAAACTCGAAGAGATCTACCTGCCTCTCCCACTTGAGTGCTAGGATTAAATCCATGCACCACCACACCTGCCTTTTTCTTTTTAAACTTGGTTTTGCAAGTTTGTAAGTGCACCCATGTCTTACAGTATACCTGGAGGTCAGAAGAAGGCATCCGATCCCTTGGAACTGGAGATATGGATGGCTGTTAGCTGCGTCCTGGGTGCTGGGAATCGAACCTGGTTCCTCTGCAAGAGCAGCCAGTGCTCTTAACCACTGAGCCATCTCTCCAGCCTCAGTTGTAGCATTTTTTTTCACTGTGTATATGTGTCTACCATGGCACACATGTGGGGGTCACTTTCTTCTTTCACCATTATGAGTTCCAGAGATGAAACTCAGGTTGTCTGACTTGGCAGCAATCGCCCTTGACCAGCTGAGCCATCTCACCGGCACTGTATTTCTGTTCCTTTGCTGCTTAGAAGTTTTCTTCTTCCCTCACTTATATTCTTTTTGGTCTTTTTGAGACAGGGTCTCCCTGAAGTTCCAGCTGTCCTGGAACTCACTCTGTAGACCAGGCTGGCCTTGAACTCACAAAGATCCGCCTGCCTCTGCCTCCCAAGTGCTAGGATTAAAGGCGTGCGCCACCATGCCCGGCAACAAAGCATTATTATCTGAAACTTATTCTTATGTGAATACTTGAACTCAGAATTATAGTTAGAAGAAACCCTAAGAATATTTCATAGACAATAGCAAAGTTATTCCATGTGTGATCTTCAAAGCTTCAAATGAAAAGATGACATAATATGAAAGCTCTCTTTCAGTACTGTTAAACCATTTTCCTTTTTTTTTTTTTTTTGTCTTTTTGAGACAGGCTCTCCCTGTAGCTCCAGGTGTCCTGGAGCTCACTATGTAGACCAGGCTGGCTTTGAACTCCCAGAGATCCACCTGCCTCTGCCTCCCAAGTGCTAGGATCAAAGGCATGTACTATCACGCCCGGTACATTTTAATTTTTTTAAGCCTGCCTCTCCTAAGAATGCTAATTTTTTAAAAAAAAACATTTGTTTTTTAAACAAATAGTGGCACACACCTTTAATCTCACCACTCAGGAGGCAGAAGCAGGTGGATTTCTGTGAGTTGAAAGCCAGCCTGATCTACATGGCAAGTTCCAGGCAAGCTGGGGCTATAGCAAGACCCTGTCTCAAAAAGACTAAAAAAACCAAAAACGTTTTTTCCCTTGCTCAGATTAAGTGTATGCAGTGCCATGTCTGCCTTTTTTTATGTATGTGTGTGTGTACATGTTAGTGCTGGTGCCTGTTGGGCACCAGAGGCATCAGATGCCCCTGGAGCTCAAGTTACAGGTGCTTGTCAGCTGCTCAGTGTGAGTGCTGGGAATCGAACTTGAGACACCTACAAGAACAGTACTCTTTTTTTTTTTTCAGTACTTGCTCTTTAAGTGCTAAGCCATCTCTCCAGAACCAAGAATTTTAAATTTAATGATACTTTTGGCTTAAGACATAGCTCAGCTGGTAGAGTGCTTGCCTAGCATGCATAAGGCCCTGGATTTAATAGCACTGCATTAACCAGGCATGGTGTCAAATCCTAGGACTAAAGAGGTAGAGGCAGGGCTGGAGAGATGGCCTAGCAGTTGGGAGTGCCGACCGCTCTTGCAGGGGACCCGGGTTCGATCCCCAGCGCCCACATGGCGGCCGAGAACCGTCTGAAACTCCAATTCCAGGAGAACTCCAGTTCCAGGGGAATCCGAGACCCTCTTCTGACCTCCATGGCATTGCACGACACGGGTGCACAGACTTGCATGCAGACAGTACATTTATACACATACGAAAATAAATAAAATTTAAAAAAAAAAAGGTAGAGGCATTAGGGTCAGAAATGCCAGGTTATCCTCAGCTACATAGAGAATTCAAAGCCAGCATAGATTGGAGCCCTATCCCTAAAGAAAAACTAACTTTTAGGGCCAATGAGATAGCTCAGCAGGTAAAGGTGCTTGTCATCAAGCCTGAAGATTTGAGTTCAGTCCCTAGGAGACATGTGGAAGAAGAGAACTAAATCCCTCAAGTTTTTCTCTGACCTCCACACTTGTGGCCCACGAGCATGCTCAACCTTCCAGCCCCCTACACAAATAAGTAAATGTTAAAAAATATTTTAAACCCCAAACAAAAACCTTTTAGCCAGGCTTGGAACATGCCTTTAATACCAGAAATTTGAGAAGTCAGAGGCAGGTGGATCTCTTGAGTATGAGGCTAGCCTGGTTTACATATCAAGTTCCAAACCAGCCAGGGCTGCACAGTGAGATCCTGTCTCAAACAAAACAACAACAGAGGGCGGATAAAAAACTAGATTTCAGAATTTATTTTGCACAGAGCATAGTTTGTTAGGTTCTTTCTCTGAGGAGACAGAGAAATGTTGTATCATCTATCCTTTACATACTTAGAATAAAATTGTGGAGCTGATGATGTAGCTCAATGGGAAAGCACGTGCCTAGCATGAACAAAGCTTAGGTTTGAGCCCTATTGCCAAAAAAAATAATTCATGTTTCCACTTTCTTAATTTTTCCTATGGCTCCTATTTCTCAACTTTTATGCCGTGAGTCTCCTTCAGAAATATAAATCTTACATGTTGCTTTTCTTGGTTTTGTCTTTATTTTTTAGACAGGGTCTCCCTGTAGCCCCAGCTGGCTTGGAACTCACTATGGATACCAAGCTGCCTTCAACTCAGAGAGATCTGCATGCCTCTGCCTCCCTAGTCCTGGGATTAAAGATGTGAACCACCACGCCTGGCTATATGTTGCTTTTTTTCTTAATGATACTTTGTAAACTGTGAAGCATTATAAGATATTATGAAGAAGATAAACTCTTGAAATATACTCTTCACCAGAAAATGATCCTATACTTGTTTTTAATGGTTCTTGGGTAGTTAGTGCTGTTCCTGAAAGAAAAAAATGTTTTGGTTGTTTGTGTGTATGTTTATATTTTCAATAGACTCTCACCGTGTAGCCCTGGCAGGACTAGAACTCTCTGTGTAGACCAGAGATCTGCCTGTCACTGCCTCTACAGTGCTAGGACTAAAGGTATGCACCACCAACCCTGGCCAATGTTACTGAAATTGTGTTTTGTGTTTTTGTGAGACAGGGTCTTACTATGTATCCTTGGCTGGCTGGAACTCTCCCTGTAGTTCAGACTGGCCTCAAACTCACTGAGATCTGCCTGCCTCTGCCTGCCTCTGCCTGCCTCTGCCTGCCTCTGTCTGCCTCTGCTTGCCTCTGCCTGCCTCTGCCTGCCAAGTGCTGGAATTAAAGGTGCACAGCACCATGCCTGAAAAGTTTTGAGTGCATGTTTAACTTTCATTACTTCTGTAATTCTTACAATTTTTTATAACTCAGCTCTGATGAACACACACCCGTAGAGGATGATGAGCCAAAGAAAAGCACCACTTCAGCATCTAGTACGGAAGGTAATTTTTGAAAATATAAACTTTATTAATTGAGGAATTTAAAAATAAACTTATAAGTTGTTAAACATCAAACTTTCGTAGTTGTTGTTTTGAGACAGGGTCTCCCTATAAACCCAGCTGTCCTAGAACTCACTATGTTAGACCAGGCTGGCCTGGAACTCACAGAGATCCACTTGTCTCTGCCTCCAGAGTAATAGAATTAAAGCTGTGTACCACCATACCCAGCTAAACATTAAATTTTGCTTTTTATAAAGTTAACTTATTTTTATTTTATGTATATGAGTGTTTTGTTTATGTGTATGTAAGTATAGTCATGCCATGCAATGCCAGTGGAGATCAAAAGAGGACATTAGATCTCCTGGAACTGGAGTTACAGACACGTTAGCTCCATGTGGGTGCTGAGAACTGAATTGGGTTCTTCTACAAAAGCAACCAGTGCTCTTTTGTCAAAGTACCAATTAGCTATTCTTTTTCAGTATTTCAAATTCTAAGATGTTCAGAGGCTGGAGAGATGGCTCAGCGGTTAGGAGCTCCTACTGCTCTTGCAGAGGACCCAGGTTGGATTCCCAGCACCCATATGGTGGCTAAGAACTGTCTTTAAGTCGGGCTTGGTGGTGCATGCCTTTAATCCTAGCACTCGGGAGGCAGAGGCGGGTGCATCCCTGTGAATTCAAGGCCAGCCTGGTCTACAGAGTGAGTTCTAGGCCAGCTGGGGCTATAGGGAGACACTGTCTCAAAAAAAAAAAAAGATGTTCAGAAATACTTTGTTAGAAGTTAATTTTTTTATTTGTACAGATGAAAAGAAGAAAAGGAAATCCAGTCATTCAAAAGAAAGATCCAAGAAAAAAAGAAAGAAGAAGTCATCTAAAAGAAAACACAAGAAGTATTCTGAAGACAGTGACAGTGACTCTGATTCCGAAATGGACTCCAGTGGTAAGGCAACCAAAATCATTCTGGAAACCTTATACCTAATTTTTACTCCTTAAAATTTAGTTTAACTGTAGGGCTGGAGAGATGAGTTAGCAGTTAAGAGCACTGGCTGCTCTTGCAGAGGACCAGGGTTTGGTTCTGACAACCACCTGTATCTCCAGTTCCAGGAATCTGACACCCTCTTCTGGCCTCCATGGGCATTGCACCACATGATTGTACTTACATACATGCAGGCAAAACATTCATACACAGAAAATAAAAATAAATAAATCAAAAAATTTGTAATTAGTTTAGCAGGTTCTAAATCAATGATAACCAAGAGTTTCTGCCTACTCTCTGACTTTGTGCCAGGCACTGTGCTAAGGGCCTTATATTCATTATTGTTTTGTTTATACACTGCTGTCATATTCATGAGGAAATGGAGACTCAGAACAAGTGATAAGTGCCATGCCCAACCTCCTAGCTAAAGGGATTCAAACCTAAGAAAAACGGTTCTAAATTGATCGTGCACAGTTGGACAAGACACTTCACCAACCTGTTCAGTAGGTGGGGTCACAAGAAGTGTGGTGCCAAATCAAGCCATGTAGAACAGCATTGGTGCAATGGAACATTCTTTTGTGTAATTCTCGTCTGGTGGATACCTTTGTAGTGTTTATTACAAGACATGCTATAATATACCCTCTTCAGACTGGCTTCCAGTTGAGGGAAAAAAACCCATTTGGGGTGGTACATCACAAAAAGTCTAATTTTAAAAATTTGTTCAGCTTATTTTTAAATTTGTTGAATTATATTAGTAAATATGGGAATATGTTAGTTTTCTGGTTATATTCTGATTTTTTGTTGTTGTTTTTACTTAATTCTGTATAGTTATATAGTTATATAGTTCTGTGTGTAACTCCTTAGTATTCCATGTTCTTTCTCTTGACTCTTGCTTGGTATAGCAAGGCTGTCTGCCTACAGTGCCAGTCAGTCTCTGTCTCTCTCTCTCTCTCTCTCTCTCTCTCTCTCTCTCTCTCTCTCTCTCTCTGTCTCTGTGTGTGTCCCAGCTTTGCTTACTCATTCCATGTAGTGTTTTTGCGATGAACTAATTTTAAAAACAACTAGCTTAACAGGCATCTCTTCCTGATCAGCAATTCCTTAACTACTCTCCCAAAATGCATTTTGATGACATTTTTATTCATTTATTCTGGACATGTGTATGCATGTGGGCACTTGTGCCATGGCATATATGCAAATGTCAGAATATCATTTTCAGGAGTCAATTCTCTTCCTTTCATCATATGGGTCCCACGATTGAACTCAGATTCTCAGGCTTAGCTGCAAGCACCCTTATCCAGCCCATGTCTGTTGTATAGACTCCTAGTACCCCATGCTGCTCTCTGTCCAGACTGTGTTCATCTCATTTCCAGTCTCTGACCTCCATTACACTGAGGTTCATCTCATTTCCGGTCTCTGACCTCCATTACACTGAGGTTCTGGAAAGCATCACCTTTCTCTGCTACCTGCATATAGAGGTTTTTTGTTTTGTTTTGTTTTCTTGCTATGAAACTAATTTTTTTCATAAAAGTAAAGAGAATAATGTAATTAATACCGTATACTTAACATTTTGACATTTTGCTTCAAATATGGGGGGAGTGTTACTGAGGCGTCCAAAGTAAGTTGAGTCATCATTCCTTGATGCTAAGTATTTCTGTATCACTTTGAAAAGGGAAATTTTTCTACTTTGTCGATGTGTTAACTCAATAAATTAATAGTAATTCCTACTGTGACTTTAATTTTTATTTATTTCTTTTTATTTATTGGGGGTGTGTGTTCTCATCTTGATGTGTGTATGGCACACCCAGTATGTGGAGATCACAGGACAATTTATACAAGTCAGTTCTTTCCACCATGTAGTTCTGGGGTTTGAACTCAAGTAATCATGTTTAGCAGCAAGTACCTTTTACCCACTGAGCCATCTCACCAGCCCATGGCTTTAATTTCTGTGAGTCTTGAAACAAGTATGCTTTCTGGGAAGTAGCAATAAATGTGGGAATTAATTACTTTCTCTGTAACAAAAAATGAGATAGGAGTAGAATAATTATCTATTAAAATACTGGGGTTTTAAACTTCAAGTTTTCAATTATAATGTTCTTTAATTCACAGATGAAGATACAAAAAGAAGAGCAAAGAAAGCTAAGAAAAAGGAAAAGAAGAAGAAGAGGAAATCGTCAGTGTCTCTTTTAACTTTTTTAATGGAAAAGTTTATATGTGTATAAGATTAGATAAAATAGCATAATGAGCCAGGCGCGGTGATGCACGCCTTTAATCCCAGCACTTGGGGGTAGATGCAGGCGGATCTCTGTGAGTTCAAGGCCAGCCTGGGCTACAGAGTGAGTTCCAGGCCAGCTGGGGCTATAGGGAGACCCTGTCTCAAAAATACAAAAAAAAAAAAAATAGCATAATGATTTCCCCATATACATGTCAACCAGTCTGAACAGTTGCTCTCACGGGCACACTCTACCACCCTCTGATTGGATTGGAACTAATCAGAACTAGTCTTTCCATCCATAAATAGTTTAACAATTTAATACCTTTCTGTAAAGAGGTATTCTTTAAAAGAAATTTATCATGCTTAGCTTTAATTTTTTAATTTTATTTTTTTTAATGAAGGTGGGCATGGTGGTACATGCGTTTAAAAAAATATTTTATGTCGGGCTGGGGCTACAGCCTAGCCCTTGGGACGCAGAAGCAAGCAGATCTTTGTGAGTTCAAGGCCAGTCTACCTAGGAAGTCCCAGGACAGGTGGGGCTACATGGAGACCCTGTCTCAAAAAGATCAAAAATTTTTTTTATTATTTTTATTTTATGTATGAGTATATTGCCTGCAAGTATGTTAGTGCACCCATGTTGTGCAATGCCTGAGGAGGTCAGAAAAGGGCTTCAGATACACTGGAACTGGAGTTACACACTATGTGGGTGCTGGGAATCAAACCCAGGTCCTCTGCAAGAGCAGTCCATGCTCATTTTTATGTGTATGAGTGTATTGCCTACACGTAAATAAGTGCACCATGTGTGTGTAATGCCTGAGGAGGTCAGAGAGGGCGTAAGATCCCCTGGAACTAGAATTATGGACAGTTGTTAGCTGCCATGTGGGCTCTGGGAAGTAAAACACAGGTCCTCTGTAAGAGCACCCAGTGCTCTTAACAATTGAGCCATCTTTCTAGCCCCATGCTTAAATATCTAACATGGTCAATTCTATGCAGTTTTCCTATAATTTTTTTCAAATCAGAATGTAATTAATGTCCATAAATTACAGTGACTGTACAGAATAAATTAGAATGTTCTTCTCTCTCCTGTGTTTCATAAAGAGTGACAGGTTTGAAGGATTCGCAAGGTTCAGATTTGAGTTTGGGTGAGGAATGCTTCATAGGTGGTACTGTGTACTGCCATCAATAGGCAACTGATGTCTTATTGTCTCATTTTGCCACATTAACAAGCATTAGTGGTCATGGTCTAGATCCAGTATGTCCTAGAGATTTTAAAACACTGGTAATTTAATGTGAGTTTTCCATCTTCATTAATTAGGTAGTTCTAAGAACAACTTACCTTCTTTAACTATTTAAATAGTCTGAAGTACAGTTTTTATATGAAAGATGATAATTGCTTGATTTTTCTGTTTTCAAAATAATGAGTCAGATTCTTTTAGTGATATGAACACAAGGATTTAAATATATTTGCATTATTATAATCTATTACATTCAAAATTGTTATTAATTTTCAAATTCATAAGAGTCAGAGTTTTTGTTGTTTTGATTTTATGACAGGATAACTGCCTGATTTTCCATTTTGTGAGTTTTCAAATAATGAGTTTTCAAGATATTTTTAGTAAACTGAGTACAGCTATTAAAATATAATTGCTTAGGCCAGGCCTGGGTGGTACAGGCCTTTAATCCCAGCACTCTGGAGATAGAAGCATGCGGATCTTTGTGAGTTCAAGGCCAGCCTGATCTACAGAGTGAGTTCCAGACCAGCTGGCACTACAGGGAGACCCTATCTAAAACACAAAAAAATAAAATAAAATAAATGTAATTGCTGTATTTTAATTACGCTGAAAATTTTTAAGACTCAAATGATAAGAATTTGGTTGTTTTGTTATTTTTGGTTTGGTTTTGAGTTTTTGTTTAGGTTTTGTTTTATGCTTCTTTATTTTATTTAAATATTTGTACTGAAGTTTTGAGACTTCATACAATGTATTTTGATCATATTCAGACCCCATCTACTATGTGTACCCTTTCGTACTAGCCCCAAATTTCACGTCCTCTATCATTTTTTTTAGGTCTATCAAGTCTGATTTGTGTCCCTTGTTTCATTTTTGAGAGAGGGGCTTATATAACCCAGGCTGGCTCCAAGCTCACTGTACAGCCCAGGATGGCCTTGAACTCATGATCCTCCTGCCTCTACTTCCTAAGGGCTAGATGTATGTACCACACCTACCTGACAACTGGATTTTAAGCAATTTTATTTCTGTTGTCTTTCTAAATGAGAACTGTATTTCACTGATACTTTAGTGATCTTATGTCTTTTTTTGCTATATAATAGTAAAACATTTGTAAAGTATTTGGTTAATGGAGATTTTTTTAATTAAAATTCTTTACTTTGTACTAAGTTTGAATAAGTTAGGAATTCTGCTCATTTTCACAAGCTTTCTTGTTGCCTTTTAGCATGTTACTACTTAATGAATTTGTATCAAATTATAACTCATACAGGAAGAAATATAAGAAAAAGAAGTCTAAGAAGAACAGAAAAGAATCCAGTGATTCAAGCTCTAAAGAATCCCAAGAAGAATTTCTGGAGAACCCTTGGAAGGATCGATCAAGTAAGTTCTCCTAGTTGACTAACTCAGAACAGATGAAATGTTAACTGATTAGGCAGATTGTGAGTGTGTTTCTTAATATCTTTCATTCAGAAGCAGAAGAACCATCAGATCTAATTGGTCCAGAGGCTCCAAAAACACTTTCTTCCCAAGATGATAAGCCTTTGAAGCAAGTAGCAAAGTATGGATATGGGTTATGGGGTTTTGGTGTTTACTTTCGCAGTGCTAAGCATGGTCATGCAAAGTAGGCAGACTGCTGCTGAACTATATCCTCGACAGGGTAGGTGAAGTGGCTTATGCCTATAATACCAGCATCTGGGAGGATAAAGCAGGATAAATCAGTGAAGTTCAAAGGTCATGATGAGAACACATAGAGCTTTCAAGGTCCAGCCTGGGCTACATCAAGAGAAAAGAAGAAAAACAAAAAAAAATCAATAAAACAAACATAAGAATGTGTTAACTATCCTTCATAGTCCTGTTTCCGCGAATAGTTATGGGTGAAACAGTTTATATCCACCGGAACCAGTTCTTTCGTGAGTTTCAAGGCCAGCTAGGGCTACATAGTAAGACCTTGTTGCCACCCCTCCAAAATAAAGAAAGAAATATTCTTTATGTGATAATAAAATTTTTTTATTTAAAGATAAGTAAGGGGATGGAGAGGAATGGTTATGTGGTTAAGTAGCACCTGAGGCTCTTCAGAAGGACCCAGTTCGATCCTTAACACCCACATGGCGGCTGAGAATCACTGAACTCAATTCCAGGAGAACTCCCAATTCGGGGATCCGACACACTCTTCTGACCTTGCGCAGTTGTAACAACAAACGGGTGCACCTACCCTACATGCAGACAGTACATTCATACACATACAAAAATAATAGATAAATAAAAAATTAAAAAAAATAAAAGATAAGTAAAAGGGGATAGAGAGACGGCTCTATACTGAAGAGTACATGGTATCTTTCCAGAGGAGTTCAAGGTCATCATAGGATACATAGTGAGCTCAAGGTTGGCCTGGGCTACATCAGACCCTGTCTCAGAAAAAAAAAAATCAAAAACCAAATAAGATGTTTATCCTTCATAGTCCTTTTCCAAGAGGAATGTTTTGGCATACACCTTTAATTCCAGCAGAGGCAGGCAGATCTCTGTGAGTTCAAGGCCAGCTAGGGCTACTGTTGCCTCCCCTCCCCACCCCCAAAAGGAAAGATCTTTTTTTTATGTGAGTAAATTTTTATTAAAAGGGGCTAAAGAGATGGCTCTATAGTGAAAAGCACATGCTATCTTTCCAGAGGACCCTATTTTACTTCCCAGAACCCATGCTGAGCAGTTCATAATTGCCTATAACTCTGGCTCGAGTGAATTTGACATCCTCTTCTAGCCTCCCAAGGGCTCCTGCACACATTATGTAATATTTCTACATAACATACATTTGCACAGACATATACACATACACATAATAAAATTTTTAAAAATTTAAATAGAATTAAGATATCCTCACTAAAATCTTATATTTAGATATGTAGGGTTTGGGTGGACTTTTGCGGCAGGCTGAATTAAAAACTAAATAATATTTGCACCCTTAACAATAATCTAATGGATATGAAATTTGTGGTTAACTAAAAATCAATAATTCTTCAAGGATAATTAATCATCCAAAACCCATGTCTGTTCCAAAAATGTATTATTTTGCTGTAATGAAAACTACTTGGGTTTTCTATAGAATTTAATCTTCTGTGTTTTTTTTCAACTAAATATTATTTTATATTATTAAAAAAAAAAAAAAAAAAAGCCTTTTTTTTTTTCCAACAAAAAGAAGCAGCATAGTGTGATTCTCAGTGCTGTTCTGTAAAATAAGTTTGTGCTATTCTTCTCCTTTAAACCTCATAGCAAATTTTTTCAATTTCTTTTTATTTTCCCCAAATAATATTAATTTTTTAACATTATATTTTGTTTATTTTGTGTGGAGGTGTGGAGGACATGGAGGTCAGAGGACAACATTTGGAAGTC
>VZQC01005038.1:0-10444 GCA_009823505.1 Rhizomys pruinosus
ACATGTACACATAATTTTTTACAAATTTCAAGATCAAATGAAGTTTCTTCGTTCAACATTCTGGGGTCTCCTTCCATCCTGCAATAATGCTTTCCCTGCTGGGAGCATTCTTTTTCTACTTTGCATTCCATTTTAAAAAAGCTGCCGACCCGTCTTGCAGAGGACTCGGGTTGATCCACGTTCATTCACCTGGCGGCTGAGAACCGTTGAAACTCCAACTCCAGGAGAAACTCCACTTCCAGGAGAATCCGACGCCATCTTCTGAACTCTGCAGACACACATATATAGTGCACTTACATACAAGAAAAACACTCAAACACAAAAAAAAAAAAAAAAAAAAAAAAAAAAAAAAAAAAAAATAAATTAATAAAAATATCAAAATATCACTCATTTATTCTAATTGTGTATCTTAGACAATATGTAACAATCTATTTATTAATACATAGTAGTCCCTCAATGAACTTATCATCTTTATGAACAGAACCGTGCCCCTTCCATAAAGAAGTGTCATCTGCACTATAATAAGACCGACCTCTAACCATGATTGCTCATTTGCCCCTACATCACATTCACGATGTTTGTGATGAGGTGATGACAGAGGTGATGTCACCCTATGTGGATGGCTTGGAGGCCGAGCCACTGCGTGCGGCGTCTAGCCTTCTATAAGCCATTCGATCACTAAGGCCGTTTAACAACTATGATTCGAAATTCGCAAACATGCTTCCACATCTCTTATAACACCTCAGGGTAAACTCGCTAATTCCTATCAATGCGTACTCAGACTTTGCACCATGGGCAGACCTTATCGTGGCAAGGGATACTAGGCTCGTACTGTTTTTTCTTCTCAGACGACAATATCCCAGTTTCTCTGCTGGAGGTATCTTTAAATGTGCTCCGCATGCTTAATGCCACTCAGTCAAGAGATTACTTGAGTTAAGCTAACCAGGCAACGTGCACCTCTCCGACCATTCAGCAGCTGAGGTATTATACCGATTGCATTGGAATGTAGGTCTGAGCACGAGTTACCAGGGAAGCTAATCGGCAGAAGCCCTGTTCCACATTCCAAGGTATACGAATGGGTGCCTTGTGGCACTTTCTAAGTTGGGATACCCTACAGGAGGAAGGCAATAAGACCCGCTGCCACACGAAGCACCTGATGTTAACATGGGCTAGGGGATGCGTTCTTATACCATGTGCAGTTACTCCCTGCCACCCCCTGTCAGTTTCACAGAATGCAGCCAATCTGGAATGGTCCCCAGATGAGTGGTATGTACCTCTGAAGGGCGAGCGTAGAGACCCTAGAGATAAAGCAAAACTATGGATATTCAGGCTGATGTCAGCAGACATGCCCATCATCCAAGTTGCCATGCACCAATGCGCACACACCTATTTCATTGCCTGAAATACTGTGCAGCAGAGCTAGCCTCGAAATAGTCTCTAGTTCTACACTATAAAAACTCTATTGCTATTGGCCTCTTCCTCGCGCTTCCGCGAAGGTTGAATAGGTCCACCACCCACGGCTGATGCCACATCTGTGTAAGTCTATAATTCCTCACTCAGTCGCTTTGGAAGATGTTAATATAGAGCACATACAGGTGAAGAGGAACAACTCTTCGCTCCTATTTTAGCAGGTGGGGAAATATTGTAATTGCAATAAACTGTTCAGAAGGATATATGCAACATATATAGTCGCATAACATTTTATATGCTATAAGTATATCTAAGCCATAACCTACTTTGTGTCCAGCCGCTAATAACACCTATAATCTAATTGCTTGTCATCTTTCATTAGTAGGTCATCGCAAATGGATTCCATTCTCGTGAGGCAGTGGACCTTGTCAGCACCAGAAGTGTTGCAAAAGTGAGATACAAAAGTCAACTAGGAATGTGATCCGAGTCCAAAGAGGTCAAGGCCTAGCGTCCGCATCTACAGGAGGAGTACGGTATATGTGTTTTCACCCTCATCCTTCTATGCGTCTGGTGCCCACTTCTTAATACAAGCCTAGTGGTGGAAACCATACCCCTTCCGCGGCACGAGGTGAGCGGTGAAGTTAGGAAGGGCCTATGTATCACGGCTGCGAATAATTGGGGTGAATGTGAAGACTACAGCAGCAATGTAAGAACGTGGACACAGTCTTCTCATTTTGTTTGGTCAACAATTGTGTGATACCATGATATCAAATAAAACAACTCTGTTGCACCTCTTGCACGACACCCCACTTGGATGGTGGGGCTGTAAGGTGTTTGGGCACAAAACGATGCCTGCCAGAAGGTGTTGGCTCATCTATAAGTAAGGACCTTGTTTTGCTACTTCTATAAGGCACTATACCACTTATAGCAAAAATGAAAAAAAAAAACTGAGAGAAGATGCAGGACTAGTTATGGCAGAATGCAATGATCTGGGATGGGGTGGGGGGGGGAGGGAAAGGAAATAAGCCTGAAACTTGAATTAGAATAGAAAAATGACTATGTACCAATCGTGTCGCAAAAGCTAATCAATTAAAAATTACACTTTAAAAAAAACTTTAGCATATAGCCGATGAGGATTTTATACAGAAAAATTAACAAGTTTATATTACAAGTTAAGTTTTCAATAAGAGTTCAGTGTGACATTTTTTAAGGATGCTATGTATGAATTAATAGGTTCTTTTTAACTTTCAAATAATAAACCTTAAAAAAAACTTATAGTAACCTTAGGAACTCAGAGATATAGAAGGTTTGCCTCTATGACTTTATAGGGATACACGAGATTGTAAACAAGGGATCCACATATAATAAGAGGCTGGCGAGAGCCCAAATTCCTATATGACATGAGGCATGTAAATCTTAAGACTGGGGACAGTTGGCCTAGTGAACTTTCAGATTTATGAAATGTGTATTTAAGAGCTAAGCAAGCAAAACTATTGGATCATGTGGAGATCTAACAACAATTGATGCCTCATGGATGAGGCCATGTGTAGTGTTTCACTTAAATGATGTATATGTCCCTTGGTAATCGGGTTATCGATTATTACACATTTTTACTGCTCAATCTAGAATTATTCATTCCTTTGTACACTAAAAGAAAAAAAAAATTCAATAGGCCTTTTCTTTTAACACCAAGATACATAAAGCAAAATCTGAGAAAAGAATTCAAAGAGACCTTCCCTACTATCTCACAATTTAGTGCACTTTCTCAAAAACAATAAGATAACCTAGGAACAAACCTAACAAAAAAAAAAAAAAAAAAAAAAAAAAAAAAAAAAAAAAAAAAAAAAAAAAAAAAAAAAAAAAAAAAGAAAGAATGAAGGAAGACCCTCTAGAATAAATTGGAACACAGACCGTTCTTCCATGACTACTATGTATCCGGATGGAAAATTAAATTCGTGTAAGAATGTACTTTTTATCGAAAAGTAACTTCCTGTATATGATTTAAATGCAAATCTCCAGTCGAAACAATCCCTAATGAAGGATTTCTTCCACAGTGCTTGAAACAAAAGTATCTTTTAAGATTGCATCTTGGGAAGAAACAAAAAGACCCCCCGAATAGCAAATCACAATCCTGAGTGAAAAAAGAGCGATCTCAGTGTAGGGATCTTCTATATCAAAGCGCGGTGGATTAGATATTAACACCCATACTACAGTGTTAGAGTCATAAAAACAGCCTGGTACTGAGGCAACAAAAACAGACCTGTTGACCAATGACACAAAACCGAAGATCCAAATCTGAAGACATACAATTTCAGCATCTTCATATTTGACAAAGGGGAGTCCAAACGAAGAATACACCATCATCACATGTGGTAACAAAGAACAGCATCTTCAGCAAAGGTATTGGCACAACTGGATCACCTCCTATCTTTGCCCTCTCAGTACAGATAATGAAATTAAGCCCTTTACCTCTTGTCCTGTACAAACGTCAACTCCAAGTGGATTAAGACCCTCAAACTTCGCCGTAAACCAACCAAGAATTCTGCAAAGGTGATTAGCCAAAGAAAAACCGTTGGCAGCTAGACGTACGAAGAATAGGCGGTAGGAAAAGACTTCCGTAAAGGTTCATGAAAAATGCTAAGCTGCCTCTTTAAGCCAAGAATTAAGTTCGACAATCGACAAATGGGACCCCACAATACTCATATAGCTCTCGTCACACTCAAACCAAGAAACATCAAGGAATGTGAAGAGAAAGTCTGTCCCGACACGTAGTGGGGAAGACCTTCAACTTGCAGATTACTGATCTGGTTTATCTGGACAAAGACAATCTGAGATTCCTCAGAATATAGTAGAACTTATCCTTTATAAAAACAAAGAAAAAGGAAAAAAACCGTACCGCGCCTCACATGAGGATGGCAGCATCATCAAGATAAATAAGTTAAGGAGAGCTTCACAAGCGAAGAAATTAGAAGATGTGTGAGAGGTAAACACTCCTATGAGTCTCAAAGAAAAATGCTTCAACATCACTAACATGCAATAGGAAACTGATAATCCAAAAGGACCACTTTTAAGAATATCAACTTACTCCCAGTAGCCTGGCTAGGATTCAAGCAAATAGATTACTGTATTGCACTCTAGAGTCGCTTGGCCACAAGGGTTTGTGGGGAAAGGGGAAACTTCATGTACTGATGGTAGGAGTGCTAACAACTCGATACAGCCACTATGCAACGCAGTGTGGAGAACCCTTGGAAAACGTTGGTCTGAATGACCTAAACTCTGTCCTAACCCTTTTCCTGCTTCCCCAATGTCACCAATGCGAATCCCCCACGCATATAGCCACTCCTGGGCAATGTGACCAGCCCTTCTCAGAGGAGGGACTTACGCCACTTCCGGGAAGAAGGAATCAGCATGCACGGCCATGTTTATTTCAGCTCTCTTCACAATAACAAAGCAGTCTGGAACCTAAACCTAAATGCCCACTCAACTGAGAATTGGATAGAGAAAATGTGAGGTACATCTACACAATGGAGTATTCATTAGTGTCTTAGGACATTGTGAAGTACATTGAATTAGACGCCGGGATGACAATCCGGCAGCTAAATGCTGGAAATAGATGGCTGGAGCTAGAGACATCATGCTGAGAGAAGTAACACTGTCCCAGAAAAACCAACGACCAATGGTATTCCTCAATTCCTGTGGATTGCCTAGTGCCATTACCTTTGTCTGTGCCAGCATCAGTGGTCTCAATGATTAACAGTATCTTGTGTTTCCGTGTGGTTTAAAGTGGCCCCCTGAGCTTCCTGTACAAACAGTCGTGGACATAATGCCATTTTGGAAACATAATCTAAACAACACAGAAAAGACTGACTATGCATCAAAAAGAACTGACTGGAAAACAGTTGAACTAATCGTAGACATATCTAAAACACTCAGTTCCAACGTCCCCATTGGAACAAGGAAAAATATTAAGAGGATGAAGACTAGGAGGGATGGAAAGCAATTGTGTCGATTCATGCAGAATGCACGAGCCCCCTCTGACGGGGTTGAAGTGGGAATGAGCGGGAAACACGGGGTATTTAGGATCCAGATTTGTTAAAAATAAATAAATAAATACAATAAAAAAAAAATAAAAATAATAATAAAAAATAAATAAATAAATAAATAAAAATAAATAAATAAATAAATTACTTTGTTTTTTAAGATCAACCACCAGAATTTTTAGTCTTTTGGGGACTAGATTATCTTTTAGGAAATATTATCTATATATTTCTTGAACAGTTCAGGCTTCATTTACCACATAGTACACACAAAGAAAAAATTCTCTATACCTATATTGTCCAATTTCTATAGTTTAGAATTTTAATGTTTCCCCCAAAGGATTATTTTTGATGGTTTTGTCTATACAGATATGCTACTGTACAGTTTAGGAACTGTGGGGCCTAATGATAGGTCTTTAGGTCATTGGAAAGCTACTCGTGTCCGTGTCCGAGTGTGTGTGTCCGAGTGTGTGTGTATGTGTGTGTGTGTATATACTTGTGTGTATAGAAACATGTGCACAGGTCCATCTGAAGACAGAGATAAACCTCAGCTGTCATTCCTCAGATGCGGATCACCTTGTGTTTTGAGACAGGGTTGGTCTGGAGCTCACTTATTGGGCTACTCTGCTGCTGGCCCATGAGCCCCCTGGATCCTCCTGTCTCCACCCCCTCAAAACTGGAATAACAAGCTCATGGCACCACCTGTGGCTCTTTATAAAGCTTCTGGGAATCAAAGATCAAGTCCTTATGCTTACACAGCAAGCACTTTACTGCCCGAGCTGTCTCCCCAGCCCCAGGGAGTGTAGTCTTAATGGGGTTTCCTACCCCTTTCTCTCTTTTGCCTCTGAGGTGAGTGGTTCTCTTCCACCATCATGATGTGCTCCTCAGTCGAAAAACAACAAGACCAAAAATCAAGAACTAGAACCTCTTCAGTTGAGAGCCAAAGTAAACCTTTTCCCTTTATAAGTTATCTGAGTTATCTGTTGTAATAGAAAACTAACACACCACAGCCTTACCCACTCTACACATGTGGCTACATAAATTCAAATTAATCAAAATAACTAAAGTTAAAAAAATCTTGTCTCCGCCCCCATTCTAGTTGAATGTGCTGCATTTTTAATACAATGTGTGGCTACTGGGCACATCATCATCTAGGAGTCCACACATGTCTCAGGACAACAGCATTCTTTTCATATGCAAAAGGAGCTAACTTTTACAGCAGAGCAGGAGTGGACCCCTTTTTCCTCTACATCTTCTAGATAAGCTTGATCTCAGTGTGGCCACATCTCGGAAAATATGGCCATGGGTTTCCTACCCTGAGCCCAAACACATGAAGAAAGAATTAATGGGTTTTGATCTGGCCAGAAATTTTCAACTGGACTACAGGAAATACATATAAAATTTGCTATGGATATTTTTGCCCATAACAGATACATTTGAGCATGTCTATGTATTATACAGTACTTAGTGTTAGAGATCTATTGTACTTTAAAAATATGTAAGTACTAAAAAATAAATAACACTGCTTTCTGATTACTCTCACTGTCCTCTCTAAACTCTCTCTTCTCAACTCCCAACCTCTTTTCTCCCTGTAAGACCCTCTACCACGTTCATAGCTTTCTGTTTTGTTTTGTGACTTACTGAGTTTAAACTGGGGAGTCTACATGACCACGGGTGTGGAACTATCCATTGGAGTCTAGTAAGCTCACAAGTGGGTGCACAACTGAAGATATTGACTACCTTTCCCCGAGCATCCATCTATAGTTCCCCAAGGAAAAGTATTCCCACAAGAGCCACACACACACATACACACACACACAAAAACTCACTGTTGACAGGCCCAGTCCTGTGGCAGCCCAGCACAGATGACCATAGATGCTGCAACACTTAGGAGACTGGTAATCATTATAAGTGCTGCTCTTTATTGGCATTTACTATCTTCCTGGAATTGTACTACATTATCTTATGTTTTGTCAGTTTCCTTTGACATAGTCATTATTGTTATCTCTACTCTACAGTTGACAGATACTGTACTAGTCATAAATTTAGTATATATCAAGGACGGACTTAGTGCCCTATCTGGATCATTCTAAAGCCTATGTTATTATTCATTCCTCCAAACCTCAACCTTGATGAGAAAATTGTGGACCACAGGTCCATAAACAGTTCACCTGATCTTTCTATTCTGCCCATCTTCTAAAAGTAGGACTCTTTCATCTTCCTAATGGAGAAGTCTGTATCCATGAATAATCTCAAACAACTATAGGCATTTCCATAAGCAATTCCTGTCACCTCTCTGTACTTCCACATCAACCTAAACAAGTCCTGGTTGGAGTCTTTGACCCCCAGTCCATCAAGACCAACATCTCATGCTCTGGTTCTTGGACCAGTGGTTATCTCACATTCTTAGTAAATGGTGTGACCTTAAGAGGTCATTTCTGTAGTTTCACCATTCACCCCAATCGCAGCCCTTACATTCTACCACACCCCCTCTTCCGCAGATTATTCCCTGGGCTTAGAAAAGGGGCACAGGTGGATGAGAAGCAGATCAGTCCACTCTCTCTGGAGCTGTTGTCTTGGACTCTGGTCAATTCTGGCTGTTTCCTTTATGGGCTGACAGTTTGTCCAGGAATAACCTTTCGATCCTACTAATGAAGCACAAGCAATTAGATATATAGGTATTTAAACAGCGTTAATAGTTATGGTAGGTTACTTTGGTATAGATGCATATGTTTAGATGATATGTTGATCCATGAATTACATTTTTTTGCCTTTGTAAGTTATGCCATGGGGTCTTAGGTCTGGGACCCTCATTGATCAACCTTTGATTGAAACATACCACCCCTCCAAACGGTGGATTGGATAGGTGGGGCTGTGGGGTTGGTTTCTGGCACACAGCCTTGCAATTTGGTTTTATGTGACTATGAAGGATGCTTGTACTCATGGATTATCACTTATAGCTAAAAAATGAAAAAAAAAACTGAGAGAAATATGCAGGACAGTTATGGCAGAATGCATGATCTCGGTTGGGGTGGGGGTGGGGGGGAAGGGAAAGGGAAATGTGCCTGAACTGAATTGGAAAATGATGTATGAAATGCACAAAGCATCAATAAAAAAATGTTAAAAAAAAGAGGTCATTTCTTAAACATCATATATTTATCATTAATATATTGGGTATATTTTTTGTCTTTTTGAGACAGGGTCTCCCCATAGCCCCGGATGGCCTGTAACTTACTCTGTAGACCAGGATGGCCTTAAACTCAGAGACTCACCTGCCTCTGCCTCCCAAGTGCTAGGTTTAAAGGTGTGCGCCACCATGCCCGACTTTGGTTTATATTATCATTATCACTTATACTGACTACAACTAAGGTGAGGCAAAATGTTGATGAAAAGTTTTTCAAGTAACTATTCTACTGTGTTCTTTTTATGGATTTATTTTTCGTGTTTTAAAAATACGTTGCCAGACGTGGTGGAGCACACCTTTGACTGGCACTCAGGAGGCAGAGGCAGGTGGATCTCTGTGAGTTCAAGGCCAGTCTGGCCTACAGAGTGAGCTCCAAGCCAGCTGAGACTTAAAGGGAAAACTTGTTTCGAAAATAGCAACAAATAAATAAATAAATAAATAAATAAATAAATAAATAAATATGTGAAAAAACATGTGTATGTAGGCAGGGGGTTAGAAGCATGAGAGTGCCGGTGCCCTTGGAGGCCAGAAGAGGGTGCTGGATCCCTTGGAGCTGGAGTTCAAGGTGGATATGAGCTGCCATATGTGTATAATGAAACAAACTTGTTTCCTCTGCAAAAACCATCCACACCCTTACTACTGAGCTATCTCTCCAGTCCTGCTACTGTGTTCTTATGTGCTAACCATATTACTTTTTTTACTTTTTTAATATATATTTCATACAAGAGTATCAAATCTAGACCCGTGTCCCCCACCCTATCTCCCCCCAGTAAAGCTCATGTATTCTGCCAAACATGCTTAAGCAGAAGTTCATGGTTTCAATCAGTTGTTTGATGCAGTCTTTTCTGTTGTTGTTGTTCTTGTTCTTGTTCTTGTTCAAAATATGCATCACTCCCAACTGCTTGGACAAAAGCTCAAGGGGCCAGGCACAAGAAATACTTACAACTAGGTGATTGGCACTAGCATCCACAGATGAGGGATACCATTCGTCGTTTGTTTTTCTGGGACTGTGTTACTTCATTCAACATGATGTCTTCTAGCTCCAGCCATTTTCCTGCAAAGCTCACGATGTTATCTTTCTTTACTGCTACATAGAACTCCATTGTGTAGATGTAATGCATTTTCTCTATCCACTCATCAGTTGAGGGGCATTTGGGTTGGTTCCAGCTCCTTACTATTGTGAAGAGAGCTGAAATAAACATGGACGTGCATGTATCTCTGTGATAGAGTAAGTCTTGAGGGTACATGCCCAGTAGTGGTATGGCTGGGTCAGGTGGCAAGTTCATTCCAAGTCTTCCAAGGGTTCTCCACATTGCTTTCCATAGTGGCTGTACGAGTTTACATGCCCACCAGCAGTGGATGAGTGTTCCCCTTTCCCCACAACCTCTCCAGCACTTGGTATCATTTGTTTTCTTGATCCTAGCCAGTCTTATTGGAGTAAGATGATATCTTAAAGTGGTTTTGATTTGCATTTCCTTAATGATTAGTGATGTTGAGCAGTTCTTGAGGTGTTTCTCAGACATCTCTAATTCCTCGCTTGTGAAGTCTCTGTTCAGTTCTTTGCTCCATCTATTGAGCGGGTCGTTTGTTTTCTTTTTTCTTTGTTTTTTGAGTAGTTTATATATTCTGGAAATCAATGCTTTGTCAGATGTATCTGCAGTGAAGGTTTCCTCCCACTCTGTGGGATTTCTCTTCACTTCCTTGATTGTTTCTTTTGATGTACAGAAGCTTTTGAGTTTGATGAGGTCCCATTTGTCAATTGTCGACCTTAATTCTTGTGCAGCTGCTGTCTGATTTAGGAAGTCTTTTCCTA
>VZQC01005038.1:21454-73224 GCA_009823505.1 Rhizomys pruinosus
TGTTCAACATCACTAATCATTAAGGAAATGCAAATCAAAACTACTTTAAGATATCATCTTACTCCAATAAGACTGGCTAGGATCAAGAAAACAAATGATACCAAGTGCTGGAGAGGTTGTGGGGAAAGGGGAACACTCATCCACTGCTGGTGGGAATGTAAACTCATACAGCCACTATAGAAAACAGTGTGGAGAACCCTTGGAAGACTTGGAATGAACTTGCCACCAGACCCAACCATACCACTCCTAGGCATGTACCCTCAAGACCAACCCCACTGCAGAGATACATGCACGTCCATGTTTATTTCAGCTCTCTTCACAATAGCAAGGAGCTGGAACCAACCCAAATGCCCCTCAATTGATGAGTGGATAGAAAAAATGTGGTACATCTACACAATGGAATTCTATGCAGCAGTAAAGAAAGATGACATCATGAGCTTTGCAGGAAAATGGCTAGAGCTAGAGGACATCATGCTGAGTGAAGTAACACATTCCCAGAAAAACAAACGACAAATGGTATCCCTCATCTGTGGATCCTAGTGCCAATTACCTAGTTGTAAGTATTTCTTGTTCATGGCCCCTTGAGCTTTTGTCCAAAGCAGTTGGGAGTGATGCATATTGGAAACAACAACAACAACGACAACAGGAAGGACTGCATCAAAGAATTGACTGAAACAGTGAACTTCTGCTCAAAACAGTCAACTTCCACATGGAGAATATTGAGAAAGACTGAGAAAGAGATGAAAAGCATGTTTGGCAGAATGCATGAGCTCTGGAGTGTGGGGATGGGGGGGACAGGGGTCTAGATTTGATAAATATATATTTTTTAAGTGTTCTAAAATTAACTGTGGCGATACACGAGTTTGTGGATATATGAAAAATCTTAATTTACATTTTAGATTAATCACACGGTATATTAATTATATCACAATAAAAATAGCTCTGGCCTTTTTTAAGAAAAAAAAACAGGCTTGGAATGATAAGACTGGTTTTCAATGATTTGACAACATAAATACTTTATTAAACAGCTTGAAAATTCTTTCCCATAGAAATGAGCAAAATTTATAACAATGTTTCAGAAGACCAAAAGAAAGGATTATATATTAAGCTTATTTTTAATAAAGTTACTATTAAAATGAAATTGTGGCTTTTATTTCTTATATATTAAAAATGTTGGTTTAGTACATGAAAAGAGTTATATGATCCAGTGATTATTGAATCTAAAAATGACACCTGAATATAGCAGATTATCAACAATGCTTGGTTCATATTAACCTTTTATTAAAATTTCTTTTTATTGAATTTTTGTGGTTTTCATACAATACAGTTTGATGGTATTCAGATTCCTTTCCCCTCTATCCATCTCCCCCACCCTGTGCCCTAGTCAAGTTAATATACTCTCTAATACATATAATAAGGCCTATACAGTCTAATTTGTGTCCCCAAATGTCCTTCAGTGTGCGTCCATCCACTGGACCCACCAAGAGTCCTATTCCTATAAGACACCCCCTCCCAGCAGCCATCAATTGCCGAAAGTTCCTCAAGTTGGTTTGGGATTTCTTACCCATTTCCCCATGCCCATGTTGGGATTTTTGTCTGGTTTGAGCTTGCGTAGGACTTAGGCATGCTATCACCATGCTGTGGGTTGACCAGCTCTCTGGAAGACTCTTGTTTCCTTGAGGTCATCCACACCCCCACCCCCAACTCTTCAAATCTTTTCACCTCCTCTTCCACAGTGATCCTTGAGCCTCAAGAGGCAGAGATTTGAAATAGGTGTCCTATTCAGGGATAAGCACTCTGTGGCCTCTTGTTCTCTGCACACCAGCCAATTATGGGTTTCTGTGTTAATCACCTGCATAAGGAAACTTCTCTGAGAGTTTAGAGATGCATTCATCCTATGTGTAGAGGTTATACTGAAGACTTGTCACTTAGGGTTAAGCATCTCACAGACACTTATTCTCTGCACTTGACCAGTTCTGGGACCCTATAATAGTCTCCCTTTGCTGCAAAGATAAGCTTCTTTGATGGCAGAGAAAGGGAAACTTGTCTATAAATATGAGGATGCATATTTAGAATAAAGTAAGGAAGTTTAGGGATATGGCCAAAGTGGGTTTTTCTCTAGGATCTATACTTCTGCCGTGTGTTTTGGGCTATGTTTACAGCACCACACCTGAGTTCTTTCCCATTTAGTGGACCTTATTTACAATTAGACAGCTGTCAATTACTCCAAAGATAAAATTGCCACTACTACACCAATAGAGATACTTTGCTGATGCAATCGTTGTTTTTTTTAGAATTTACAGCTGGGTGGGATCATTGATTGGATTTCACCCTTGGCAGCTTATATAGAATCCTGTGATACCATGAGAGCTAGTCTTTAGGAAGAGACATCAGTTGCAATTCCATTGCTCCAAATCCTGTGTCCAAAGTAAGTACTGTCTTCAGCAATAGGGTCTTAACTTCAAGTTCTGGGAGGGAATCAAGGACTGTGGCAATAGGCTGTGATACTTTGGGATTCTCTTGAACTACCCTGACAATTACTCAAAGGGAGGTTTCTCCTGTCTGGTACTATGTTTTTTATTATGTAGCCTTCAGCTATACACATGGACTCATATATGTGTTATATGTGTATTTTTCAGTAGGCTTTTGAATGAATACATTTACCTCTGTTTTTTCATATCATCTAAGCATTATTTATCTCTCTTCTCACTCCCTCTATATAATCCTCCCTACCATGATTTATTTTACTGTAACAACAAAGCATTAGAATTTTGACATTGCCTCTGAGTTTATATCCCAGTCACAGAGATATACAGTCTGTTAGGAGGAAATGTTTGCCTTTTCCTTCCTGTGATTATGATGGTTAATTTTACATGTCAACCTTACCAGGACTCAGTATACCCAGGTATTTGGCCAAATGTGTTACTCTAATGTGTGTGTGTGTATATGTATGTGTGTGTGTTCGTGTGTATATGTGTGTGTTTCAGATGAGATTAACATTTGAATCAATGGACTGAGTAAAGCAGTAGGTTGAGAAGGAATGAAACCACCACTCCCTAGAAAGCATGACAGAACCAAAGTCCAAGAGAGAAATCTTGGTCTTCCCCATTGTGTCAGTTGCTTTTCTCGTCACTGTAACAAAAATATCTAATGGGAGGAACTGATGGGAGGAGAGGTTTTAGGTTAAAATGAAAAGGTCTATTGTGGATAGGAAGGCATGGTGGCTGGACTTGGTGAGCAAAGAGTAGAATAGAAAAGAAATGGACTGGGCTATAAACCTCTAAGTCCCAGTCCCACTTCCATTACAAAGGTTTCTCTACCTCCCAAAAACAGAGCCACCGCTGGGAGCCACGTGTTCAAATGCAGGAGCCTGCAGAGTGCAGTTTATATTCAAGCCCTAACAGCCACCTTCATATTCAGACTGAACCATCAGCAGTCCTAGACCCTAGGCCTCCAGACTCACACTACAGTTACGCAGCTCCTCTGGGTCTCCAACTTTGCTGCCTATAGCTCTTGAAACTTCTGAACCTCCTTAACTGTGTGAACCAATTTCTTATAATAAATCTGTTTCCTTGAAGTACGCTATTGCTTCTGTTTCTCAGGAGAATACTGACTAAAATAAATTTTTAATTTTGTGTTGTTCATTCAGACGACAATCTCTATAATAATCTGGGAATAATTATTGCTGTGTATCCTTTGATTACATTAACAGTGTAATTATATCATGTTGCATAGTGACATAGTATTGTGAGTTTAAAATATTTTTCATTAAAATAGCATTTTAATGTCCCCCAATTTTTTAGATCTTATTTTAGATTTGTAAAAGTTTTTAATTTCCAGGAGCCTTATATAATGTAATAGTTCAGTGTTTTTTTCTCAAGCTTTAGAAAACACTGTTATTAAAAAAAAACTAAACCACAAATCATAATGCTTAGCTCACCACTAACTTACATTATTTTGATTGAGTGTGTGTGTGTGTGTGTGTGTGTGTGTGTGTGTGTATACAGAAGTAGAGATCAGAGATTGAGCTCACATATTGTTCCTTAGCTTTTATTTCCTTAGCCTTTTTTTTTTTTTACTGAGACAGGGTCTCTCACTGGCCTGGAACACATCAAGTAGCCTAGGCTGGCTGAACATTGAGCCCCAAGATCTTTCTGTCTCCAACTCTGCAGCACTATTACAAGTGTGAGCCACTACTTAAGGCTTTTTTAAATGGGTTCTAGGACTGACTTCAAGTCCTCATGCTTTTCAGACAAGCACCTTATCAAATACACTATTGCCCTAGCTTTAGTTAATCTAGAACTCTCCTTGAGCCCTGGACTAATCAAATGAGCATGAGTAGTAATTTTCCCCACCTTTCTTCAGTAACAAGACTTTTATGATAATCAAGTCAAATAAAACATATGGAAATGCTTTTAAAGAAAGGCGGTCTATAATACAGGTATTATTTTGCTGTGCTTAACTAGTTTCTTGCTATTAATATTTTAGTGTTAACTGAAATCTCTAATAATATTATAGAGAAAAACAATGCCAGCTAAACTAGATTGCAGTCTACTCTTTGGAATAAAATTTGAAAGTACATAATGCTAAGAAAAATCACTAGATCATTTTCTGCATCTTTGCACATCGCAATATAATGTGGAATGAGAATTAAACTTGCTATATGCATGGAGCAGATGAGCTATTAAATTAATTTAATATAACCAAACCTGATAAAAGGTAACATTGTTTATTGACATAGAAACCCTCTCCACTCCTGTAAAATTATTTGCAATTGCTCCAAATCTCCAAAGCCCAATGCTAGGTCTAAGTGCCTGGTTAATATTTGTAGACTGATTAGGCATTTATTTACAAATAAGAATGCTGAATATAAGAAAATGGGGATAATTCTTTCACTAGGTATTTTAATACCATATCATTTTTTTGAAACATAAGTGAAGGGAGAACTTGGAGAAATTCCAGACTAAGGCAATGAAAATGATTAGAGCTGGAAAGTAGGCTCTATAAACCATGACTATAGGAATTGGGAGTCACTTAGCCAGAAAGAAAAAAGCTACATGAATTCAGCAGGTTCATGTATCTGAATCTTACAGATGGTGAGGTTTGCCTGGACTCATTCACACAGCTGTACAAGCAGAAAGGAATCCAGAAGCAACAAAGATAGTCTCAAAGTATTACTGTAGTTCTGTAAGATCTAACTCTCATTTTCAAAGTGACCAAAGACAGCCTAAGATAAACAGGGAGTAGAATCACTCAAGAACACAAGCATTCATCAAGTGACATTGAAGTCCAGGCAGCTTGCTAAGTGTGAAGGGAAGGGAATAGAATGTGATTCCTAGCCTCTAGAACTGTGGATTAACCTACATGCAAACAGACTTACAGAATATCTGGAGATCCATGATAGAAGAATAAGCAAAGTCCCTTTACTGACTCAAAAGACAGAGGGTAGACAATTAAGTTTATTTTGGAGGCTGAGATGAAGACCTTTGGCTTCCTGGAGGTCTTAATGTTACAGATGGTCTTTGCTCATGGAAAGGGTATTCCATTCTACCTGTATGAGGAAGCAAGCGCAGAGAATCCAGGCAAGACATAGAGATCAAGTTATCACTTAACAATCATAACCTGCTGTGATTTATCAGATAAATGCATTTTTCCATTAGATCTAAAACTATTATCAATAGACAATCTATTGTATTGATTAATTTCATGTGTGGGGTTGATGAAATCAGACTCACAAGTCCACATGCAAAAAAAATCTTTTTTAAATATCAGGTTTAATTTAGTCCATAATTTAGCAAATAACAATTTCATATTCACTTATTCTGTGAAGACAAATGATAGAAGATAAAATTAAATCATTTTCCATTTTCTATTTTAAATTAAAATGAAACACACTCTGGTATTTATGCTCTAGGAAGCACATTTTTTTCCTCCTACTGCTACCTTGTGTCATTTCTTCTTGTGTTTTAAGAGAAATTGTGTCACAAGACTTGAATCACTCTAGCAATAACTGATTTAATCTCATACCAATACATACAGACTGCTCGTGAAAAGAAGTGTTTTGGAGTATCAGCGGATAGAGGAATGGAGTAAAAGTCAGTGTGTTCTGGGGGAGAGTGAGTTGATAGCTCAACTCACTGCTTTGTTTTGTATCCTTATGATCTGAATCTACCTAGCTAAAATTACTTCTGAACTTCTGGATTGTAAGAATCTAGAATTACTTGTCTTAATTTTCCATCTCAGTAATTCACTGAAATGAAGAAAAAAATGTATTTCTTTGGCTTTTTATTTCTGTTTTGAAGGCATACTGGGAAAACTTCACAGCGAATAAATACTGAGTGATAATAGAACAATTTTTTAAAGTATCATGTTATCCGTTAGAAGGTTTTTAGGGATTCTCCCAGTTAGGAGAGTTGCTAAGAAATTCTCACTCAGACCTTTCCTATCATCTGACCACACTTGCAAAATGTTCTCTTTTTATCCTACTTTGTGACTGGAAATCACCTTAAAATTCTTTATTGGAAGATGAATGCTCTCAGTTTAACATCCCATGTGTCCTAATTGTAGTTATATCCAATTCATCACTAGCAGGGTGAGGAAGGACACAAAAGCTGCCCTTTTACCCTCCTCACTCATCCTCCTCTCCTTGCACAGAGCCCTACAATAAATGAAGAATGTGCAACTGGGCCTGAGACTCCCCATCTGCTTGTGATCACCTCTATACACTTGCCAGCAGGAAGACACTGGGAAGTGGCTGGAAGCCTGGCAGCTTCTATCTGTGTAGAAGAATGCAGGCTGCCCCTGGTGATTTACAACATAAGCAGGATGGCCTCAAAGGAGCTACCGACCTGCTTTAGCTCAGTGCCCTGCTTCCTTCAGGAAACTTCTGAGTTGTTTTTTCATAGACAAGATAAGTACATCTCAAAGCTAATAGTTTAGAGTATGGGCTTTAGCATACATCTGAACAACTGTCTGTATGTCATGCTAACCTAAAACTTGAGAAATTCAATCCCATCATATTAGTGAACACTGATCAGTTCTGACACCACTGAGGAGAAGGTTTGAGTTCAGAGATTAGCACAAACCCTGGCAGGGACTTTCCACAAGCTAGTCTTGGTAGAGAACAGATGCCCAGGAAGAAGGCTCTCTCACTTACAGCTGCAGGTGCACGAGTAAGAGAAGCAGCATATGCTCACACACCAAAGAAAATGGCCCAGGTTAAAACTGGAGAAATACATTTGAATAAGCCACCCAGGCAAGTAGATTCTGCAGTCAGAAATAGGACCTGGAGGGAAGAAAGAACTGGGTAACAGGAAGGTGTGCAGGAAAACTAGTATCACCGGGATGACATATATCCTTCATTATATCTTGTGTGAAAGGGCTGGATTTATTCAAAGATTGATGAATGGAATCAACCTTCCCCAGGGAAAACCCCTTCCCTAGTAGGGCTGCATCTGTATTTACCCAAGGAAATGCACTTGAAAACCAGAGATGCATTCCTAAACTTCTATGGTTAGACTCTTTCCAGTTAACTCAACATGATGGTTAATAACAGATATTAAACTTTTTCCTTTTAGTTCCCCTTTGCTGATCAGGACCTGGCTGAAACAAAGAGGAAAATTTCTTAATAAAGTTTCTAACAAAGTAAAGCCATTTCCTTTCATTTACATAGTAATTATATTCCTAAGAAATTCAGTGATTATAAAATGGTGTGAATACAAAAGTCTTTTAGGTTATATGTGGAATGGAATACTATTCTAGACTCAGAAAACTATACTTTATAGCAGCGTGCAAAAAATATCATTTAAAACTGTACAGCTGTGGGCTGGATAGATAGCCTAGCAGTTAATAGCACGGACTGCTCTTGCAGAGGACCCAGGTTCGATCCCCAGCACCCACATGGTGGCTAAGAACCATCTGTAACTCCAATTCCAGGAGAATCCAAGACCCTCGTCTGACCTCTGCAGCATTGCACGACACTGGTGCACAAACCTACATGCAGACAGTACATTCATACACATACAAAAATAAATAAAATTAATAAAAAATTTAAAAAAACTGTACAGCTGTATACATGTGGGGTCAATGGCCTAGTACGTTTCTGTCAATGGTGGGTCCTGCTACCTACAACCTGTATGATCATGATTATATGGAGTATCCCTATGCTCCAAAAATCCATGTATGAGAAGGTAATGTGAGATATAAGACTACTTTTCACTTTTCAGGACTCTCCCAATTGTTACAGTACATCAAGCATCTTTGTCTTCCACTAATTGTGACAACAGCATACCCAATCACGCTGACAAACCCAAGTACTTCCCAGACTTACAAAATGCTCCTCTAAGAACAGCGCAATCTCATTTGACATCTCTGATCTCTTCTTCATTATTATCGCTATCATTATCATTGTGCTAACAGTACTTAACATGAGTTCTACCTTCTTTTTATTAATTTTTTCTTTTATTTATATGTATGAGTGCTGTGTCTGCATGTTTGTAAGTGTACCATGATGCACAGTGCTTGCAAAGGACAGAAGAGGGTGTCGGATCCCCTAGAACTAGAGTTATGGATGGCCATTAGCCATCATGTGGATGCAGGATTCAAACTCAGTTCTTGTACAAGAACAGCCAGTGTTCTTAACCACTGAGCCATCTCTCCAGCCCCCATTTATTTTTATTTTATGTGTGTAAATATTATGGTGCACGTTTGTAAGTGCACTTTTGTCATGTAGTACCCACAGATGACAAAAGAGGACATCAGATCCCCAGAAGTAGAGTTATGAATGGTAGTTAGCTGCCACGTGGGTGCTGGGATTCAAATCCCAGTCTTCTGCAACAGCCAAGACTCTTAACTGCTGAGTCATCTCCCCATCCCCAAGATCTACCTTCTTGTCAAGGTTTTAAGAACACAATACATCATTCCTTAGACACAAAGTTGTACTGCAAATCTGTGAGACTCATCTTGTCTCATTCTTGATCTGAGGGTTTCGGTGTTGGGGTTCTTTAAACAGTCTATTGTCCTTCTTCAAAAGCCATTGCAATCTATTGTTTCTCTATATAGAACAAATTTAACTTTAATATCTGCAAACACTTTATTCTCTTCAGACCTCTACTCAACTTATAAGAGTCTTTCTCTGGCCATACTCTAGGAAATAAGCCCACACCCACTCCAGCACGTTTTATACCCTTTATTCTACCTTGTTTTTCTTACTTCCACGATCATGGTTACATATATTTTACCTCCTTATCTTCTGTATCCCCTTAGTCATAGTAACTTAAGTAACTCCTACAACTTGCTTTGTTCAAAACCGTGTCTCACTTTTACTAGGAACCCAGTGATTCTCTGTGTAATGAATAGTCATAATTTTACACATATAGCACAGGCTTGGTGACATTCTCTTTCCCATTTATCAAGTCAATAATTTCAATCACTTACCTTCCCCTGTCCTCCACCTTATCCAAACCTTGAGATGCACCGACCCAAAGAAAAAATATATGCAAGTCATCAAGTCTTGGATTAGAATATTAAATCATATTGACATTTCTTATATGAAGACATGACAGAAGTTTAGACAGGGGAAGAAAGAGAAAGAGGAGAGATAAATAAAGTTTAGGCAATGTGAAAAACAGAGGGAAATGTATTAACTCTAAAACTACCTGAAATATACATGTACAGTATCTGAACATGAGTGAATGTATATAGCTGAAGGCCATGTAATAAACAAACACAGTTCCAGACCAAAAAAACCTCCCTTCAAGGTATTGGTCAGTGTAGTCCAAGAGACTCCCAAAATTACACACTGCAAAATAACACTAGCTATTGTCACAGCCCTTGATTGCCCGAGATAACTTGAAGGTAAGACCCTATTGTTGAAGACGGGACATACTTCAGACACAGGACTTGGAGCAAAGGAGCTAGAACTGACTGGAAGACTTCTCCCTGAGGACTAGCTGTCATGGTTCTAGAGGATACTATGCAAGCTGCTAAGGGAGAAAATCAATCAGCAGCCTGACCCAGCTCTAGTGTCTAATAACCCTAACAGCGAGCACAGCAAACTATCTCTATTTGTACAGTAGTGGCACGTTTATTTAGGGGTTAATCAACAGATATCTCAATGGGAGGGAACTCATGGGTGACATTGTAAATATAGCCCAATGCTCATGGCTGGAGAGGTCATAGATCCTAGAGAAAACCCTATCTCTGTCATAGCTCTAGACAAATAAAATTTCTTACTGTATGCTAAGGATACATCCTTATATGTACAGACAAGTATACAATATATCACTCATCAAAGAAGCTTCTTTTTGCAGCAGATGAGGCTATTGCAATGTTCCACAACTGGTCACACATAAAGAATACATACCTAAGAAGATGCTCAGTCTTAAGAAACACATCTACAGTGAAACCTCCACATCTAAGCGTCATGGAACAGAGCAGAAGAAGGGATAGAATACTAATTCACCATCAACTCTCACCAGTGAACTTTCCTCATACGACAGAATGTGATGCATACAGAAAGCCACAGTGGCCAAGTTTTAGAGAATAAGAGACTGCAGAGTGCATCTCCCTGAACAAGACTCCTATTTTAACCTCACCACCCACAGCTCAGGCACCATTGGGAAAGTGTGGATGGAAAGATTATAAGTGCCGGGGTTGGTGCGTGAACCTAAAGAAACAAAGACTTTCAGGTCACTGGGAATGTGCTCATATGAACTTGCAACAATAGTAGCAGCTTGCACAAAGGCCATGTTGACTCAATCAGTCAAAAACCCAGAATAGGAGGAGGGAAATGAGAAGCATGCCCCAAACCTAGCCTATGAACTTTTGGCAACTGATTACTGTTGAGTGAGGGAGAGTAGATGTTCTTTAAGAGAGAACTCTAGATAAGTTGACTAGACTCCAATGAACTTGCACCAAAGGACATCTTTGTACCAATGCTTGGCCAGAAAGGAAATAACATATATGACAGAATGGACAAAATCCGGTGGGGGTAGGGCTATGGGGTGTGAGCATATGGGAAGAAATTTGATTAAGATCTATTATATGAAATGCACAAAGAAGGGAAGACTAAGAAAAAGATGCAAGACATGTATGACAGAAGGCATGAACTGGGGTGCGGTGGGGGCAGGGAGAGAGGAATGTGTCTAAATTAGACTGAAAGATAATGAATGAAATACACAATTCATCAATAAAAGTATTTTAAAAACTTTAAAAAAAATCTGTTTATTAACAAGTAGCATCTACTCCAGCTTAATGAATTGCTTTGTCGATACTATTGGCAGTTCACACTCTGCCTACTGAATTACCATGTCCTAAAATAATTGATCTCTTTCATCTTACCAAGGCTAAGGCAACACGCTACGATAACCAAAGACCTCTCCACATCCCCCAACTCTCCCTTGTTAGAATTTGGCTCAAGGAGAGCAGAAAGACTAAGGGAGGATTCAAGATATAGAAAGCTGCATATTCAGCTCGGTGAGCTTAAACCTTAGCAGTCAATAACCAGAATACAAGCAGCCCACTATCCTTCTGCAATGGGGTGGGGGAAGGGAAAGGGGAATGCATCTATGAAAATGCATCTATGGAATGAAAATGATGTCTGAAATACACTAAACATCAATAAAAGTATTATATTTAAAAAGATATATTTAGCTGGCATTAGGTCGGTGTTCTCACTTCTATCAGGTATAAAGATACTAACCACTTCCCACATTGTTTGTTGTATATGTGACAATGTAATCCTCACAGCATGAAGATTTGTTATTAGTCCCAATTTACAAACAGAAGGTTGAAAACCTTTACCAAATTCAGCTATAAAGGAGTTGGCATCCAAGTCCATATGACTCCTGGGCCCACACCCTGAGCTCCCAAAGTGTGGCACAAGATAGGGACATCTCACACTGAAGATGAAAGGCAGGCACATCACAATTTCTAATGGTCAGTCTATAGATCAGGGCCCTTAGCTAATGTATGGCAGGAGATCAGAATTTTTCAAGGCTTCAATTTAAAAATTGGCTTTGAAAAAAGAAGGAGAAGAAGAAGAAAAAGAAGGAGAAGGAGGAGGAGGAGGAGAAGGAGAAGGAGAAGGAGGAAAAGGAGAAGGAGAAGGAGAAGACCAGAATCTGTATACTCACTGATTAGCTTAACACAACCAAATGTCCCCAGCCCTCAGCTAAGTGAGCCAGGATTCAGGGCAAGCTCTAGATTCCAGCTAGGAGCTAGAATGCTAAAAAAAAAAAAAAAAAAAAAAACAGAAACTGAGAGCAAAAAAAAGTGTAACAGGGTTAAAGAAATGTTATGTCAGATACATGAGTTTCTCAGACCCATCTCAGGAATAGGCCTCCCTGAGCTTCATGCTTAATCTGTGATTCAACAGAGGCATAAGTCTCACTTAATGTAAGTACTGTGATTCAAGGGCTTCTAGATGGAGCTGCACACAAAGGCCCAAGTAAAGACAAAGATTCAGAGGAAGATATTTTAGTTGAATAAAGATTATAAAGACCCTTAAACATGCACATTACTGACTTCATTCATTCACTCATATTTGATAACATACCGTTTATAAGCTATGCATCAGATACTTTGATAAACAGATTTTTGGTGTTCCAGGAAATTTTTAGTAATTTAATTCTATAATTTTACTTGCCTCTCCAGATTTCTGCCTCTTTGTCAGTGCTAGCACTCTCACTCAAGACCTTGCATATTGAGAAGTGCTCTACTACTGAGCTATGCCCTGACCACAAAGTGACACCTATTTTGACTTACCCATTTTCCTGAGATGTACGTATATATTTCTTGAAATTTTTACAGTGAGAGTTTTGGGTTAAAGAAGGGAAAGGGTTCCGCAGATTATTCCCTAGGCTTAGAAAAGGGGCACAGGTGGATGAGAAGCAAAACAGTCCACTCTCTCTGGAGCTGTTGTCTTGGACTCTGGTCAATTCTGGCTGTTTCCTTTCATGGGCTGACAGTTTGTCCAGGAATAACCTTTTGATCCTACTAATGAAGCACAAACAATTAGATATATAGGTATTTAAACAGCACTAATAGTTATGGTAGGTTACTTTGGTATAGACACATATGTTTGGATGATATGTTAATCCATGAATTACATTTTTTCCTGTTAAATATGACAGGATCTTACTGTGGCTTATGACATCTCCTAACCTGTAGAGGATGTAAGCTTGTGGCATCAGCCATGGGTTATTCCTCCACGGAGAGAGCCAATAGCCAATTAGATTTGGGATATACAGGCATATGGCTGCCTCTGCTGCACAGTATTTCCAGGCAGGTGAGGTGTAGCTGGTGCTGACGGTGGAGTCTTGCTTGACTCAAGGAGACCCGAGGGGGCGTGGTAGAATGTAAGGGCTGCGATTGGGGTGAATGGTGAAACTACAGCAATGTAGTCTGGACACTCATTTGATCAACTTGATTGAACATACAACCCCTCAGCCCCCGCTGGAAGGCGGGGCTGTGGGGGTTTGGGCACAACAGCCTGCAAATTGGTTTTACATGAAGGATGCTTGTACTCACGGATTATCACTTATAGCTAAAAAATGAAAAAAAAAACTGGAGAAATAGGCAGGACGGTTATGGCAGAATGATCTCAGTTGGGGCGGGGGTGGGGAGAAGGGAAAGGGAAATATGCCTGAACTGAATTGGAAAATGATGTATGAAATGCACAAAGCATCAATAAAAAGAATGTTAAAAAAAAAACATTCACGGAAAAAAAGAAAGGGTTCATGGCAAGGATTCTCACCATACCGTCTCTCCCATGGTGATCTCCATGCTGCCATTCATATCCTAAGAGGAGAAGCCACATGTCTCCAGCTACAGTGCATTGCATCCCGAGCAAACTCACACACTCTGTGTCTTTCAGGGACAGATAAAAAAAAAAAGTGAAATATGATCCACCTGCCATTAGCAAGCTGGCTTGCCGAAGAGGCTTCCATTTAAGGCTGACTCCTAAAAGACTTTGGAGATTTGAGTTTTACCCCAGTCCCCAAACATGGTCCTTACCACAACCTGGTAGTGGCCCTTGCCTACCAGGAATTGGCTGAGATGGTTAGTAGAACCATGTCAAGAGGCTACAGCTATGTCAGCATGGGAGGAAACCAGAGCCTGGCAATCTATACTATTAGCCCTCATGCCTGGCACCACTCAGACCTCTGTATCATCCAGATTGATGTTCTTGCTAACATAGATACATGCCGCACTACTGTATCAGGAAACATCCACAGACATCCATTTTTGTTTCTGCTCAGAAAACTGAAGGACAAGGTACTCACTGGATTTTCCTGGATCATGCCTTTTATCTCTTTCTCAAGTATTGTGACCACTGGCCTAAGAGATATGTATCTTCTGAATGTTTTATATTGAAGAACTATGACATCTAATATTGTTCCATATTCATAATTGATTGACTTGGTGTCCAGATGGTCAGAAAACAGATGTTCAGTCTGTTGATGGGCAAGTCAGAAGCCAATCCACCTGAGTTTGTATATTAATACATTTGATCCTAACCTGACTCTAGTCACAGGAACTCCTGTTGGAGGAAGTTTGACCTATAGAGAAGGTATGTATGTTACTTAAGAAATACACAATACAGGTTACTATCATCACTGGATCATTTTGAAGATGTGAATCCTATAGCTAGCCTGGTAGTAGATGTGATTTCTTCAACTATGGGTCAAACAAGAGAAGGAGAAGATGTCTACTAACAAGTTCCTACTCTGAGTTCACCAGCTGAATCAGAAAATTAAGAACGTGGGAGAATTTAGGATTACTGCACAATGGCACCTTTTATAATGTGAATTCTAGGGGCTGGAGAGATGGTTCAGTGGTTAAGAGCATCGACTGCTCTTGCAGAGGACCCAGGTTCGATTCCCAGCACCCACATGGCAGCTAAGAACCATCTTTAACTCCAGTTCCAGGGGAATCTGATGCCCTCTTCTGACCTCTGCGGCATTGTACAACACAGGTGCACCAACCTACATGCTGACAGAACACTCATACATNACCCAGGTTCGATTCCCAGCACCCACATGGCAGCTAAGAACCATCTTTAACTCCAGTTCCAGGGGAATCTGATGCCCTCTTCTGACCTCCATGGCATTGCACGACATGGGTGCACCAACCTACATGCAGAGAGTACACTCATACCCATAAAAAATAATAAATAAATAAATAAATAAATAAGAGAAAAATAAATAATTTAAAAAACAATGTGCATTCTAAAGTTGCCAGGCATTTAAGGAGATATTATACAGTTGTCCGAGTCAATATTGTCTTAATGAGAACATCTATGCACTCTTACAGCTGTAAACTTTCTCTTCTCCATTTTGGCAACCAATAATACTGCTGTACATGTGTGTGATATTTTTGAATTCACAAGGTATTAATGGTATAATACTATACAAATCTGAGGAGATCATAAATAGCAATTACCACTTTGGTTTAAAAATAAAAAAGAATAGGGGGACAGAACAGAATGGGGCCAGAGAGATGGCTGAATGGTTAGGACATTTGTTGCTCTTCCAGAGAACCTGACCAGTTCCCAGCATTCATTCCAGGCACCACAAACCCACTTGTAACTCCAGATCCAGAGACCGTATGGCTTCTGCTGGCTTCTCCAGGGACAGGGGTGGGGTTGCCTGCATGAATAAAAAATCCTGAAATATGAAAGACCTGTTTGTCCTTGAAGAAAAAGAAGTTCAAAGTAGGTGCAATCTGAAGTGGTAGGTGGTGAGTGAAGATGGCAAAGCTGCCATCTTTATTTCACTCACAGACGTAGGAAGTATGTATCGTACTTTATATCACATTCATTCTACCCACCGCTTTATCTTTGTGGCCTATTTCATTCTCAGAAAGAATGTGCTTAGAAACCCAATCATTTCTATTTAGGGCCAGTTCCAAAGAAGGTTTGACTTCTGGAGGAAAAACACGGATGGGTTCCCATCGTCTCCTCACTCATACCTTTATTCTTAGCATGCTTTCTTCTTTCTCTTTGATGTGATTTTTCAGAGCATCAAGTGTAACCAACATACAACAGAAGTCAAATAAACCCATCCAAAAACAAATTTAAATGTTTTCATAATATTCTTCATTCAGACTGCCTATGCCCTGAGATTCTCACAGACCTGAGAATCTTTTGTTGTGGTCTCCAGAGTCGCCACAGTGCTTGTGGGTTGACCTTAAACAAGGGGGTTGACTCAAGGGATGGAGAAGAGATAAGCTCTTGTGAAGTTTTGGAACATAAGAGATCTTTGGGACCACCAAGAAAGAAATGGGCATATATTTCAGCTATAGGAATAATGACAAAAATAGACACAGCTTTCTCTAAGAAAATGAATTAACTCTAAAACAATAGCAAAGCATTATTTTATTCAAAATAATACAATATATGCAAAATTGCATCTATTACATTATGGACAGAGCCAGCATCCCTATGTATTGATAACATTTGTGTTATTATTTTAAGAGAATTGAGGATACTTAATATAATTAACTGACTTTTTTTGTCTTTTGAGACAGGGTCTCCCTTTAGTCCCAGCTGGCCTGGAGCTCACTATGTAGACCAGGCAGGCCTTGAACTCACAAAGATCCATCTGCCTCTGCCTCCCAAGTGCTAGGGTTAAAGGCATGTGCCACCACACCTGGCAATATAATTGACTGTTAAAGAATTTCAAATGAAAAAAAAAAAAGAATTTCAAATGAATTAATATCTAATTGTTGTTAATTCTCTGTAACTTGAACATAATGGGTCTGGTCTAGAAAAGAATATTTAAACTCCAACGTGAATTTTTTCAATTCTGATGCAACTATGGAGTGTCTTAAATTGGGCAGAACTGGGCAGAAAGATGCTCTAGAACTATATTTTTTTGTTAATTTTCAGGATTCTTGAAGTGTTTCGTGATTTAATATGTAAATACTCCAATCTCCCCTAATAGAAAAGGCAGTCTTGATGCTGGGAGTGTAAGAGGTTCTGGTAGTAAGTCAGGGCTGATATCTGGTCCTGTTTACTTGTTATGTGACCTTGAGCCAGTCAATTTACTACCTCTCTTACCAAGAATTTTCTCACCTGTAAAATACAAGAATTGGGCTATATGATCTCTGAGATTCTTTACTCTCAAATTTTATGGCCAGGTCTACTTTTTGACAGCAAAAAAAGATGGGGCTAATTTCAATGCATATTGTGTGTCTGCATATCGAGCATATACTGATTGCAGATGCCTACAGCTAAAATGAAGGGTCAAAAAAGTGCCATCTGCTTCTATTACCAATTACATTTTGAAGCTGCCTCTATTTTTTTAAACATCTAGTGAAAAACAGAAGTTGGCAGGAAATGTGTTGTAAACAATATCACCCCCACACACTTACTGAATAATTCATAACCAGTGGTAGTACAGACATAGTTTTCAAAAGACATTTTTCCCAAATACCTGTATGTTCCAACATCAGTTCCAATATCAGTAACAAATGATTTAGGTGGCATTACTTTGATAATTACAGTTCTTAAAGATTGATGTCTCCGGTCCAAATTTACTGTATTTTTTATCAATTTCTTTGAATTAAATTTCCCATATTACATTGGAGTGAAACATTTATCATAGTTGACTATTTTCACTATCACATTTATTTTCTCAATCTTATTGATAGTATATATAATTGTATGTATTTAACATGTACAATATGATGGTCCAATTAATGTACACATTATGGATTAACTGCTACTATCGACTGAATTACATCTGTCTACTCATACATTGTCTTTATGGGTCTATATAGTACAGGCACTGGGATCTGCTCTCTTAGCAATTTTTTTATCCTATATTATACTGCATATATTAACCATATTATTCTGTATATTAAACTATGTTACTAATTACAGACCTGCAGAACTTATTAACTCTAGAAATTAATTTACACCTTAATAAATATCTTCCCATTTCTCCTGCCCTTTCCTTTCCCTGCACTTCAAGTTAACATGTAAATGAGATCATGCAGTAATTACTTCTCTGATCTGACTGGTTCAAAAGTATACTGTGATAGATTTTTAAAACTTTTATTTGTTCTTTCATTAATTCAAAAAATATTTATTGAAATCCTGCAATTGTTGATCAGGTACTTTTTAAGTATTTTTAAGTACTTCTTATTCTATTTGGGGGGGGATATTTTTTGAGATGGGGTCTCTCTTTAGTCCCAGCTGGCCTGGAGCTCACTCTGTAGACCAGGCTGGCCTTGAACTCACAGAAATCCTCCTGCCTCTACCCCCCAAGTGCTAGGATTAAAGGCGTGTGCCACCATGCCCGGCTTAAGTACTTTTTAAATATATCAAATTGACCACACAATGTTAGCAGTAAAACTAGTAATCGTTTTATTACTAGTAAAACTAGTACTAAATTGTTCATGAATTCTGATGTGAGTTTTTGTTTTCTGTTTGTTGTTGCTCTTGTTTTGGCCTATTTAACCTGTGACTGACAGTATTTTTTAGCATTATATCTTAACGGATGCTTAAATGATACACCTATAGATAAAGAGGTAGCTATCTAACAGTTTTCATTGAGGCTCCTCTACCCATATTTATACCCTCTCTGCTTCTCCCTTTTCTTCTCCCTCTGCCATATTCCTAAGATGTCCATTTACTCACACTTTCTATGCTATGCTTAATGACAAGAAACTACATATCAATGAGTAATAGGTTACCAGAGCTGGACAGCACATAGGCTGCTACATCAATCATCTGTCTTAGTAGATTACTGATCCCTTGCCATGTTGGGTCCCCTAGAAAGTGGATACTGAGGTAAATTTAGGAAGATACCAAGTTTATTGACTGTGGTAGTTGGTAAGAGTAAAAAGAGCAATGCTTCTGTAAGGCAAGAAAAGCAAGAAAACAGATGGGGAGGGAGAATAGCCCACCATAGAGAGACGACAGTCTCCATCACCCCAGTGGAGGGTGTTGATGTTAGCAGAAACGGTCAGGTCCTGTTATCTCTATGTACTAGCACAGCTTCAGCAGTAAACATGAGGAAAAGACCAAAACCATGAACTGTTGAAGATGATTAGCTAATTCCACTGCTTATCGCTGAGGAGTGTGTTGTTCCTAAAGGGAAATAGAGGAGACCCACAGTTGTCTTCTCAAGAACAAAATCCCAAGAAAAGGGAATAAAGCACTCCTCAAAATCGATATCTAAACAGGGTCATAAATAGAGCTTCCTTTAAGAGATGCAGGAGAGTAGGAAAGAGAGAGATGTGGAAGGTCCTCGGAGTGCTTAAATACAGTGGACCCAAAAAGTCTGGTGAGGTCTGCAGAGCAAAAGCAAGACAAGGGGGAAAGGAGTCTAGTGTTGGACTAATCTGATGCAGACTTGGGTTAACCCCTTGCCCTATCCCATAATGGTCTTATAATATTGGTAATTTTCTACAGTCTCTTTACTATAACTGTTTAATGTACTAACAAACCAAGGTTCTGAAAATTTTTAAGTAACAATGGGATTCAAACAACATGTTAAGTCCTGATATTTATCAGTCAAAATTACTTTCCTTGTTGTTGCCAGTTCTCATTTTGTTGAAGAGTTGCTAACCTATTTCACCTTTGTCCCAGATCCAAAGCCAAGGCTTTGGGAGACAACCCAGCTGAAAGAATAAGGGAGGCTCTAGCTTCAAAAGCCAACTTTGCCATTTATGGGTTATGAAATCCAGAATAAGCTATTGAACTCTTAAAATGTTAGTTCTCGAATACATAAAAACAGAATAGTAATTGGAATTTCATTCAGATATAAAGAAAAGTGAAAATTTCAAGAAAAAAGAAAATGGATGGAACTGGAAAATACTATCTTAAGTGAGATAACTCAGAGTCAGAAAGACAAAAACCTCATGTTCTTTTCATGTGTGGATCCTACCTTATGTAGGATATATATGATATATGTATGATATATATACATATACATATGATAGACAGATAGATATACATATATATATATATATATGTATATGGGAGTGAGTGTAAGTATAAGTTATGACAATAGAAAAAAGCCCACCAGGGGGAAAAACTGGTGCTAGAGACCTGGGCTTAGGCAACAGGAAAATGCCTAATACTGTGTATGATCATTCAAATTAAATTTAAATTTAAAAACTAGTATTACTGTGGTTTGTGGGATTCAGAAAAGTAGGACAGGAAATACATTTAGTATAATGTCAGCCACTGCAAAGTTTCTCAATAATTGTAGCTGTTAATGCTTGTAATTGTTTTTCTCTGTTATAAAAGTAATAAAAATTTATTTTTAAACAACTCAAAAGTAGAGCTTTTTTGTGACCAGAACAAGGCAAGCTATTCATTTGTTTGGCTCAAAAAGATTTCTCAGTTTATACAATACCCAAGAAACAATCTCTACTGCATTCAGCCAAAATTCAGCACAGCTTTCTGCCAATAGCTATTATGTTTTTAACTTACAATCTAAATATTACCAGTCACTCTTTAATGATTGCTCTAAGGAAAAAGTCGCCATTTTCTCCACAAATTCCAAACTTGCTTTTTATTTCTAGTCAAGGCAAAAAAAAGTACATGTGATGTATTCAAAGGCAAAAATGTTCATGCATTTCTTTCCTTCTTTTCTTTGGATAGACCCTCCTCTTATACCCTAGGCTGGTCTTGACTTTGTGATCTCCTGCCTCAGTCTCTAAAGTACTGAGACTTTAGGCATGAACCACCACATCGAGCAGTTAATGCACTGTTTTTGTTGCTGCTATTGTGTGGCCAGTTTGTTTGTTTGAGTCTGCATCTGCAGTTTCCGTTCTAGCTAGTCGTATAGGACTGTCCTCCATCAGACAGATGGCACCTTCCTGAGCTCAGCTGCACTCACTCACCTCAGATCATCACAGACGGGCTTGCTGACTGTCCACTCAACTCATCCACCCTGCATGGAAGGAGGGAGGAGAATCATGGGACCCCTGCCTGAAAGTCCAGCCATACCTCCCAACCCAACCGGTGATTAGCTAACAAATCCTAATTGCACATGGCCGGGGGGAGGATAAGCTATCTAGAGCAGATAAGCTGGGTGGTAGACTAAGGGAGTGTCTCTCTCACCATTTTGTGTGGCTAAGTGGAAGCCATTGTGCACTCTTGGGTGAAGATTTCCCATGCAGGCTTATGGGCTTAGCACCCACACTCCTATAAGCCAACCCTTACCCATTGCTTTGTAAGTCCAATAAACTCATTAGTTTTCCAGAGAGAATTTTGGTGGAATTGTACCTCAGTTCCTTGATGGGACAAGAGAGAAGGTAATGTTTTCTTCCCCTTGCCAAGGAATTTTAGCAACATAGTACTTCCACCGAATATATGACATCTGATAATATTTTATTAGAAACTTCCAACGATCTAAGTCTTTGGTGTCATATTGACAAAAAGGAGTAATTGGTCAACCTCCATATGATACTTTTTCATCCAGATGTTTGGATTTCCTAGAGGCCCAGCCCAAGTGTTGTTCTTGGAATGATAGATAATACAGTGTGTGCATTACAAAATTCAGAGCAACCACAATCTTAATTTAGAAGGCATTAAGAGGATTTTGGAAACAACTATGAAATAATACTAGTGTATGATATATACAACTTCCAAACTTCCGTGTAATATACTCACTCCATCAGGGAGTGATCATTTAACCACCTATTCTACCCTATGAGTGAGTCTTTTTGTTAACATACTATTGTGATGGTTTGAATGAATTTACCCACCAGCCACAAAGCTCTGTTTCACGGGCATTGGAGCAGCACAACATTCATCAAGACCCCCAGCTCTCCTGGAGTCTACTGGGTCCTTCGTGTCCTGTGACTTTCAGAAATTTACTATCCTAAGCCCAACACTTTCTAAACTAATGCTCTCCTAAGTCAAAAACCTTGGTCTCCACAAATTTATCCCAGAAGTTCTGTGGGTGTGGTTCAGCAGAGGTCCCCTGGATAGGCAGCCTCTCCCTCTGGAAATCAAGATTTAAAAAAAAAAAAAAAAACATATGGACACTCAGTAATATTTACTGCCTCAATTTTCCTTCTGGCTTAAACTATATCAGCATTTAATTTTATAACACCTAGTGTTTTCCACTTTCAATGCCTTTCTAATATCACCATTAGTCTTTTAGTGGCCAATCTTTTAGAGCCCAGTTTTAATATGCAATTATAGCCTTATCATGTTCCATAAATCTAGTTCATCCTTTCCTGTCTCCAAAAGTTGAGTTCTAGAACCATCCACAAATAGAACTAAAACATAAAAAATATTATCAGATCAATGTGAATTAAAAGAAACAGGTAAAGGAAACCCATGTATACTTAATAACACTATATTTATTTTTTATCTATTTAGCCTTTTGAAGCAGGATCTCCTATAGACAAGGCTAGCCTTGGACACTAATCCTGTTGCATCTACCTTCCAAGTTCTGGGATTATGCACTTAGGCCTCCATGACACCTGACACAATACATTTTAAATGCCTGCATTGCATATCTTTCTGTTCCTAGGTACTGGTGATGAAACACAGACCTCTACACATTCTGGGAAAGTGCTGTACCATGAGGTTGCATCCCAGCCCTGTATTGCCTGTCTTCTTTCATTCTTTCCTTGCTCATTCTCTGCCCAGGTCTACTCTATCCCTAGAGGCTTTCTTGATCCCGCCTCTATCTCCAGGTTTGTGTCTCTCTGCTGTCCTCCTATGCTTCCTTATCCCTTTTCTTTAATTGTTCTTAACAAACCACATTTACAATGTCTCATTATATACCCATCTCTTCCTCTCAAAAACACAAATATTGATTAGCTGTACTTTTGTCACAGTACCTCTATGTAATAATAGCTTAGGATTTTTTTTTTAAATAAGTAAGCCCCTACGAGTTATTCAATGTTGTTATGGAAGGTTTATAAATATTTGCATTTGATAATGTAATATTATAAATAGTGCCACATTTAATTCCAGCAAAGGCTTTATCAGATAGGGATTATTCATGACACTATAGAGAGAAAAGTCCCATAGTCAGAAAGGATCAGAGTGATAATTCAATCCAGGTGACAGGAGCTCCAAAGTTCAGTGCCTGCCACTATTTCCCATTTCTTCTGTGAGCTGCTGACATTAAAAGAAGCTTCATCAATTACTGTTGTCTGAAATACTCCATTAATTTCTTCTCTTCTGTAACTAACTAATGAAAAATCAGTAAGACTTGCTTGCAATTATCTTATCTTAGATATTATACTTAAGAATCTATCGGAAAAAAAAAAAAATTCCAGGACAGCTGGGGCTACAGGGAGACCCTGTCTCAAAAAGACAAAAAAAAAAAAAAATCCTATACTCTACTAAATTTGAAAACCTAAGAGAAATAGATGAATATCTGAAATCTTGGAAATCACCAAAGCTTAACCAAGAAAAAGTCGACAGCTTAAGCAGNAGAGGACCCAGGTTCAATCCCCAGCACTCACATGGAAGCTGAGAACCGTCTTTAACTCCAGTTCCAGGGGAATCCGACACGCTCTTCTGACCTCCGAGGCATTGCACGACACGGGTGCACAAACCTACATGCAGACAGTACATTCATACACATAGAAAATAAATAAATAAAAAATTTTAAAAAAAGAATCTAGCAAGAACACATCTCTCTGTTGAGGCTTAAGTGACAACAGTCACCAGATAGCTTCAATGTGACTCCTGAGAGATAACTCTGTTATGAATCTCACAGATCCTTCAGCATGAGCTGCACAGGCAGCTAACTTCCTTGGCACTTATAAAAATCTGGTTTCTGTCAGCTGTTAAAAGGGCCTGGAGATGATGTCAAGATCTCTCTGGCCTTTGTGCTTGGCATCTTCATGAATTAGTGGGTGATACATATTCTGCACACACACATGGAAAGCACCACCATGTGCATTATGGTTACTTTTTTTCTTTTCCACTCATCAGGTCCAGGATCAGAGATAAAATCTGCAATCATCATATGCCCAGATACTTTTGTCCCTTTTCTGCTGGACAGGGACAAAAAAGCAAAGCTCAGTCATCTCCAAAGAAAAAGGAAAGAAAGATCAGCCAATCAAGTTTCAAAACTTGATGCCCCGCTCCAGGAGGTGACAAAATGAACAAAAGATGCTGCTGCCAAGGAGAGAAGCCACCTCTGAGAACTTGGAAAGGGACTTCAAGACATATGGTCAGAGCATGGCTTCGTGTTCAATCCCAGTCCAGCTGCAAGGCTCCAAGCTGGCATGAAAGTGGGAGACACCTGGAGAATTAAGGCAAATCAAAACACATCTCTTAGTTAAGAGGAAATCAAACTCGATGCTGGCTAGGGAAGGAAGGGAACCCTGGACGGCTGCCTAGAAAAGAAGTTCCTCTCCTGGCATCTGGGATCCGACTCAGCACTTTTATCCTCTGAGGTGCATGTCAACTCAATATACTTGGGCCATTAGGTCATCACTGTTAGAAGAGATTCCTCTGTATCCATTGGTTAGAGTTTGTCTCCAGAATGCTCAGTAGTGGGATAGTGTGGCCCTCTGGGGAATACAGGGAAGAAGCCATAGTTCAAGATGCAAATTCAAACTCCAGTGACAATTTCCCAGGTGATATGTGTCTGCAGTCAGAGCTTACTCAAACAAGTTTACTACCCTTGAAGTACTATAAACCTAACACCTTGCTGTACCAAAGAGGAACCAAGAATTCTCATTAGATAAGGAACTATTATCCCAAAATCAAATGATGTGATTTGATTTGATTTGTTTGAGGGAAAAAAATCTCACTGTGTAGCCTAGGCTGGCCTGACACTCACTATGTAGCACAGACTTGCCTAAACTCATGTGCTGGGATTAAGACCTCTCAAGTGCTAAACCACTATATCTGACTTCAAGTTTGATTCCTTACTGAAGAGAAAAATTTAGCCATTAATTTAATAGCAAGCATATATATGTCCCCCATCATTACTTTTACCAAGAAATATTTTATAAAAGATGACAAGTTGAAGGAGGAGGCAGAGGTTACCATTACAATATATCTGAAGCTTAAGACTGCAAGAATTCCCACCTCAGATTGCAGCTTAGAGCTCCCTCCACAAGACTCCCTGGCACCATCTTAGTTCTCAGACTTCCCTGGGTCACAGGGATCCTAGCCCACCTGGATCTGTGCACACTTCACCCTGGCAAAGGGAGTCAAACTCAGCCTAGCCCGGGCCTCTGGGAGTCCTCCCCCACCCAAGACTTGTAGTTTGGTAGTTTGGAGCTCGATCCTTGAGACCTCCCCACAACCCTACCCTCTGAGTTCTCTTCACCCCAGATCTGAGAAATCCAACTCTTAATGGACCAGTCAACCTGCTTACCTAGCAGTTCCATCCAAACCTGCTGATCCAGGCCACTGTGAAACACAACGCTAAAGTTATACCTCTTTCTCTCCAGGGCTCACATCTACTCTGCTTAACCAGTCAGACCCTCCCCGGACTGTCCCCATCCCTGCCCTGGGCCTAGGTCCCCTCCTGCTCACCTTGTTTGAGACCTCCCTAGCCTGGTAAGTCAGAGCCCGCTCACTGGGTCTTGATCCCCTGATCCAGGACCAGCTGCATTCTCCCTGCTCCGAGACTCACATCTCCTCTGATTAACTAATTAGACGCTTCTCATACACTTATCATCCCCATCTTGGGTTGAGGCCCTGTTCTTATCCTCCCGCCCAAGAGCTCCAAACTAGCCATCCAGAACCCAGCCACTGGATACCCATAGTCTCTGATTGGGAATGGGTGGGAGGGGTGGATTTTGTTTCTTAATCCATTCAACTAGCCTTTGTCTTTTGACTGGGGACTTGAGGCCATTAATATTTAAAGTTATTATTGAGAGGCGTGTACTGATTGCCGCCGTTTTATTTTCTGTTGTGTTCTTGGTTCATACTTTATACCTTCATTTTTTTCTTCATTTCATTTTTATCTTTCGTTTAATTATTCAGTCCTTTGCATTGCTTTGCGTATTCTCTGCAGGGGTGGGTTGGTGGACATGCTTTCTTTCAGCTTATGTATATCATAGAAAAAATTTCTTTCTCCTTCAACTATGGTAGACAGTTTTGCTGGGTGAAGTATTCTGGGGTGACATCTATGGTCATTACAAACTTGGAATACTTTTCTCCAGGGTCTTCTCATTTTAAAGTCAGCTTTAATTCTGATGAGTTTTCCTTTATATGTGACTTGTTTTTTTCCTTATAGCTTTCAGTAGTCTTTGTTCTGTATACTTACTGGGTTTACTGTGATATGCCATGAGGCTTGTCTGCTCTGGTCATGTTTAATTGGTTCTGTATGCTTCTTGAATCTCTATGGGTATGTCTTTCCTTAGTTTAGGGACATTTTCTTCAGTAATTCTATTGAAGATATGAGATTCTTCTTCTTTTATACCCATGATGTGTAGATTTGGTCTTTTTCTGGTGTCCTTCATTTCCTGCATATTCTGTCCCTTTGCTTGGGTTGTCCAATACTTCAACGTCATTGGCTACACTTGATTTTCTGTTTTCCCTTTCATTCTTTCTGCTTTTGAGGCATTCTTCTGTCATTTTAATTTTTTTTTATTTTTTGGTCTTTTTGAGACAGGGTCTCCCTGTAGTCCCAGCTGTCCTGGAACTCACTCTGTAGACCAGGCTGGCCTTGAACTCACAAAGATCCACCTGCCTCTGCCTTCTTTTGTCATTTTAAATTGGCTTGTTGAGCTTTTCAGTTCCATCTTCATTTTGGCTTGTGTTTTCATCAGTATTTTGATCTCTCTCCTGAATTCAGTTTTCAAGTTCTGAATTGTCCTTGTGATTTCGTTCAGCCATATATTTTTATTTTCTTGATTCTTAGTCAGAAGTTTATTCCTGTCCTATTTGAGTTATTTGAGTTGTTTATGTGTTCTTTACAGTCATTGAATTCTTCGATCATGTTTACAATTATTCTTTTAGAACAAGGAGAAATATGATGATGATGAGGTCATTCTCTAACTGTAAATTGGAGCCAACTATTGTAGAGGTTATCTCTTATAAAACCAGTAAAACTGCCTTCTTTAATTGACTAATAGACATAGGAACTGTGAAAAGGATTATTCTCTATTCAGATCCAAATATAATACTAAAGTCTCCTTAAGCTATGCACTTAAGAAAAATATATTAATACAGGAGAGCTCTAATATCAGCAATGGATTATTCTACCAAAGAGATGTTGGCCAGGGGATCCAAGCCCCCGCAAAAGGTAAAGGCTTCTTGCCTGTAAACTGGGATACCTGCAAGAAGAGAGGCGATAAGGCCCTGCTGTTGAAGACCTGATGTAAGCATGGGAAAGATGCATTGAGACCACACTTGCAAGTGTACATTTGGTCTCTGGAATACCAGAGAGTGTTACCAAAGGCAAACTAATAAAGCAAATATAGGTCTACTTGAGTCAAACAAGACTCTTCCATCAGCACCAGGTACACCTTACCTGCCTGGAAATACTGTGCAGCAGTGGCAGCCATATGCCTGTATATCCCAAATCTAATTGGCTACTAGCTCTCTCCTTGGAGAAATAACCCATGGCTGATGCCACAAGCTTACATCTTCTGGTGGTTAGGAGATGTTATAAGCTGCAGTAAGACCCTGTCATATTTTACAGAAAAAAAATGTAATTCATGGATTAACATACCATCCAAACATCTGTGTCTATACTAAAGTAACCTACCATAACAATTAGTACTGTTTAAATACCTATATATCTAATTGCTTGTGCTTCGTTAGTAGGATTGAAAGGTTATTCCCGGTCAAACTGTCAGCCCATGAAAGGAAACAGCCAGAATTGACCAGAGTCCAAGACAACAGCTCCAGAGAAAGTAGACTGTTTTGCTTCTCGACTACCTGTGCCCCTTTTCTAAGCCTAGGGAACAATCTGCAGAAGAGGGGCCATAATAGAATGTAAGGGCTGCGATTGGGGTGAATGGTGAAACTACAGCAATATAGTCTGGACACTCATCTGATCAACTGGATTGAACATACAAGCCCCCCCAGCTGGATGGTGGGACCCATGGGCTGTGTGGGTTTGGGCACAACTGCTTGCAAATTGGTTTTACATGAAGGATGCTTGTACTCATAAATTATTACTTATTTTTTTAATTTTGTTCTAGTATATTCTAAAGTTTCAAGTATTATAAGGAACAAGAGTTTCATTAGTAAGTATTTCCTTCTCAGTAAGGCATATGGCATTTACTATATATTTAAAAGCACTTTCCTTTTTAAAAAATTGCATTTAAAAATTACGTTTTTGCCCACTCACAGAAAGCCCAGCTTTATTTTTTGTCTTTCTAGCTTTGTGCACCTATATGCATAGTTTACATTGCTGCATACTGTCTATTAATTCAAGAACTCTTTTTTAAACCAGGAACTTATTATTTTATTTATTCATTTAAGATTTATTTCTTTAAGCCAGCAGTTGGGAGACAGATGTAGATAGATCTCTTGAGATTGAAGCCAACCTGGTATACACAAAGAGTTCAGGCTACCTGGGAGACCCTGTTTTCAAAAAAACAAAACCAAAAAGAATTCTTTCTTAAATTCTATTAAATACCAAGCATTATAATACAGTTGAAGATACAAAAATAAAGAAACCATATTATCTGGCCAGAACATATTATAATATAATATAAGAGATAAACATGTAAAGAAACATTAAATATTGACCCTTTCTTTCAAACCTTGTAAAACTTGGAACTTGGTTTATGACAAAGAATTCTTATCCTTTAGTTCCACCATATCCTGTAAGACTTTTGTTTAAGGAAAGGCCCTCATGCATTCCTGAGCATGATGGCCTGGGGTGATGGAACTTTTCTCTGATTGGTACCCATTCTTTTAAACTTGCCATACAGGAAAGACTGTAGGGTTTGACCCCAGCCAATGGGGAAAAGACACAGTTCTCTTGCATTAGGGATAAAGCCCACCAAACTGTGCGCACTTACTGGATCCCACTGACCATGTAAAACACCCTTTTGTAGCCAGGTGTGGTGGCCCACACCTTTAATCCCAGCACTTGGAGACAGAGGTAGGCAGATCTCTGAGTTCAAGGCCAACCTGGTCTACATAGAGAGCTCCAGGCCAGCTGGGACTAAAAGGAGACCCTGTCTCAAAGAGACCAAAAAACAAACAACAAACAAAAAACAAACCAACACTTTTTCAAAAGTAAACTCTGCCTTGCACTTTGTCTTTGTGTCTTTGTGCTGTATAAATGGGCTCCTAAGAACTCAGATTTCATTTCCAACACTATGTAAAGAGTGCTCATGAATTTAAAAAGACACAGGAGAATCATTGAGGCAATTGAGACACAAGTGGTTGGATATGAGTGTGCCGCCCAAGATAGCATGAATAACAAGGAAGATTTGCTGAGACAAAGAGTCCTGGGAGCCATGCAAACTATTTGAGCTTCCATACATTAAACAGAAAGTTACATAATCAGAATGGCTATGCTTTTAAATGGGTACATGGAAGAGAGGTTGGGTTGAATCTGGCTGGAAAGGAGCTAAAAACAGAGCAATACAGAGGGGCAAGTGCAGTAGCTTAAAGATCTGAAGTTAGTGTGCTGTAGGAGACTGAAAGGAATTCAACCTTTCAAGAGAAGTTTAGAGGGAAAGAGAAGACTATCACACTTCCGAATAGAGAATACAGAGATACTGAGCATGCTATAGTTTTGCGGGGGGGCAGAGGAGTGGTAAGAAGTAGGAGAATGGAGGGCAAATGTGGAGAAGATTGTTTACTTCAGCCTTTGTTGAAGTCAATAAAAACAAGTTAACAGAGAACATTTGAACAATGGAGACAGTATTGGTGAACAGTGTACAATTCACAAGAATGTGAGCAAGAACCTAGACAGCACCAAGAGTGAGCAAGTAGAGGCAACTCTGAGAGTTAATTTTTGCTTATTTTATAGAACAGTACATACCTTTTCACAGTTAATAACATTCAATATGAGCTTGCCATTTGATCCAGTCATACCACTCCTAGGTATATACCCACAAGACTCATCTTACTGCAGAAATACATGCACAGCTATATTTATTACTTATTGTTAAAAAATGAAAAAAAAATAAAGAAGTAATTTTAAAAAAAGAAACAAAATCCAGGGCTGGAGAGATGGCCTAGCAGTTAAGAGCGCTGACTGCTCTTGCAGAGGACTGGGGTTCAATCCCCAGCACCCACATGGCAGCTGAGAACTGTCTGTAACTCCAATTCCAGGAGAACTCCAGTTCCAGGGGAATCCAATGCCCTCTTCTGACTTTCTCAGCATTGCACGACACAGGTGCACAAACCTACATGCAGACAGTACCTTCATACACATAAATAAAAAAAAAATTAAAAAAAGAAACAAAATCCAGTTATATAGGTTTTGTTTGCTATCTTAATTTTTGGTTGTATTCTTTGATGTTAACATTATTTTGTATAATTGTATCACAAAGCTGTATCAAATCATGTAGTATCAAATATTAGATGTGATTTAATAGTGTTAATCAACTTAAACCCATTTTAGTCATTTTTTCCAAAAAATACTGCCAGATGCTGATGTTCAGTATAATTTTTTTGCCTGTTCAGTTACAGAAAGTAATCTTGGGAAGAAAAGAGAAATGATGGAGGGTTCACCATACCAGATCTCAAACTATATTACACAGTGAGAGTCATAAAAACACCATGGTACTGAGACAAAGACAGACACATAGATCGATGAAACACAATAGAAGCCCAAAACATGAGTACACACAATTTCAGCTACCTGCTATTTGACAAAGGTGCCAAAAATAGGCAATGGAGGAAAGACAGCATCTTCAACAAATGGTGCTGGTAAAAGTGGATCTCCCCCTGTAGAAGAATTAAATTGGAATATTATTTTTGACATTCATAAAAGTCAACTCCAAATGGATCAAAGACCTCGGTATAAAACCTGGAACTCTGAAACTGCCAGAACACAACATAGGTGCTACCCAACAAAATATAGGTGTAGGAAAGGATTTTCTAAATCTGGCATCAGTTGCTCAGGCATTAAGGTCAACAGTCATCATGTGGAACCTCATAAAGCTATGAAGCTTCTGTACCACAAAGGGAACAACCAAGAAAGTGAAGCAGAATCCCCATTTCTGTACAGGAGAAAATCTTCCCCTGATACACATTTGATGGAGGTTTATTATCCAAAATACACAAAGAACTGAAAAAAAGAAACAAGAAATAAATGACCCAATTAAAAGATGGGCAATTTCTCAAATGAAGAAATAAAAATAGCTTAAGAACACTTTCAAAACTCCTCTGCGTCTTTAGTAATTAGAGAAATGCAGATAAAAACACTAAGATTTTAGATTTTATATTACCACAGTCAGACTGACTAAGATCAAGAGAATAAAAGACATCAAATGCTGAAGAAGACATGAAGAAAGGGGAGCACTCATTCATTGCTGCTGGAAATGCAAACTTGTGAAACTACTGTGAAAAGCACCATAGAGAACTCTTTACAAATTAAAAATGAATCTACTATATGATCTGGTTATACTGTCCCTGCCATGTGCCAAAAGGACTCTTCGGACTGTAGAAATACCCGTACGTCCATGTTTGTTGCTGCTCTTTTTACAATAGCTAAAAAATGAAAGCAACCTAAATTTCCCTCAATTGATGAATGGATAATGAAAATGTGGTACATTTACACAATGGAGAACTTCTCAGTGGTAAGAAAATAAGAAATTTTCAGATAAATCAGTAAAGCTAGAAACTCTTATATTAAGTAAAGTAACAGACTCAGAAAAGCAAACAATGAATGTTCTCTCTCATTTGCAGATCTTAGCAAAATCATGAGCTAGTGAGTATATTTCCTGTAACAGCAGGAACCAGAACAATGGAAAGGAAGCATGCAGGTAAATGGAAAGAAAGAGCCTGTAAGAGGGGGATAGTAGGAAAAGATGTTACGGGGGGAAATAGAGATACTCAACTGGGAAGAGAGGAGGAAAGAGCACACAAGGAGCCATATGGGTAAGGGGAATGAAGGAACTCGAGCCAGGGGGTATATTTGAAGACAGGGATTGTCAAGGGAAAAATGGGGGCACTTTAACTGAGGAGAGAGGGGGGTGATTAGACATGGAGATGAGAGAAAAGATATGAGCAAAGCTTAGGTGGTGTAAAAAGCCATATGGAAATGTATTAACTCAAAAAACCCTGAAAAATACACATACAACATGAACATAGATGCATGTATAAGCCTGAAGGCTCTATAACAAGGAACAAAGTGCCAGACAGGAGAAACCTCCCTTCTAGTTGTTGGTCAGGATAGTCCGAGAGACTCCACAATAACACGGGCTATTGCCCCAGCCCTTGATTACCTCTGATAACTTGAAGGTAAGTCCCTATTGCTGAAGACAGGACATACTTTGGGCACAGGACTTGGTACAAGAGAGCTGGAACTAACCTGGAAACTTTCTCTCTGAAAACAAGCTGTTACAGTTCTAGGGGATACTGTGCAAGTTGCTAAGGGAGAAATGAATCAATAATTCAAGTCAGCTCTGAAGCGTGAAAGCCACAATGACTGGCACAGTGAACTATCTTTACTTGGTGCAATAGGGGCATTTTTATCTAGGAGGTAATCACCATCTATCTAAATGGACTTAAAGCCCTCTCAATAGGAGAGAACCCACAGGTGTCACTGTAAATATAGCCAAATACACATGGCCAGAGAGGTCATAAATCCTAGAGAAAACCCTGTCTCTTTCATATCTCTAGACAAAAGAAATTTCCTATTTCATCTTAAATATGGATCCTTATATTTACAGACAAGTATACCATATACCGCTCATCAAAGAAGCTTCTTTTTGCCACAGATGGAGGCTATTACAGAATTCCACAACTGGTCACACGTAGAGAATATATGTCTAAGAGATGCCCAGCCCTGAGTGACACATCTACAGTGGAAATTCTACACCTAAGTCTCATGGACCAGAGTTCAACAGGGGATAGAAAGAATACTAATACATCCCTCAACTCTCACCAGCAAATCTTCCTCATACAACAAAATGTGATGTGCACAGAACGCCAGGACCACAACTAGCTAAGTTTTAGAGAATAAGAGACCACAGAGTGTGTGTCTCTAGATAGGACACCTATATTAAACCCTTCCCATGGCTCAGGGACCATTGCATAAGAGTGGGCAGAAAGATTGTAAGATCCAGAGTTGGTACATGAACAAAAGGACACAGAGCCTTTCAGCCACTGGGAAATTGCTCATATGAACTTGCAATGGTGAAAGCATGCACAAGACCAAAGCGCACTCAATCAGACAAAAATCTACCATAGAATGAGTGCAAAGGGCAGCAGGCCCCAACCATATGCTAGGAATTTTGACAACTGATTACTGCTGAGTGAGGGAGAGTAGATCTTTAAGGGAGTGTCTCTAAATAGTCTGACTAGACTCCAGTGCATTAACTTGCACCAAGGGACATCTGGGTACAAATTCTTGACCAGAAAGGCCTTAACATTTATGGCAGAATGCATGAAATTTGGTGGCTGGAGGCCCGTGGGGTATGTAGGTGATGAAGGATGAAGTCTAAATTTGATTAAGATTTACTATATGAAATGCACAAAAACTCAATAAAAATATTTTTAAATACTGGAAAAATTTTTCCGGATTAACATGTTTTATTATATATATATATATATATATATAATAGAGATATAATATAGATAGTACAAGATTATGTTATTAATCAAATCTAGATCCATGTCCCTCACCCTATCCCCCCACCCCACCAGAGCTCATGCAGTCTGCCAAACATGCTTTCATCTCTTTCTCAGCTTTCCTCAAAATTCTCCATGTGGAACTTGACTGTTTTGAGCAGAAGTTCACTGTTTCAGTCAGTTCTTTGATGTAGTCCTTTCTGTTGTTGCTGTTGTTTGTTGTTGTTGTTGTTTCCAATAGCATCACTCCCAACTACTTGGACAAAAGCTCAAGGGGCTATGCACAAGAAATATTTACACTAGGTATTGGCACTAGCATCCACAGATGAGGGAATACCATTCGTCGTTTGTTTTTTCTGGGACTGTGTTACTTCACTCAGCATGATGTCCTCTAGCTCCAGCCATTTTCCTGCAAAGCTCATGATGTCGTCTTTCTTTACTGCTGCATAGAACTCCATTGTGGTAGATGTACCACATTTCTCTATCCACTTGTCAGTTGAGGGGCATTTGGGTTGGTTCCAGCTCCTTGCATTGTGAAGAGAGCTGAGATAAACATGGCTGTGCATGTATCTCTGCAGTAGGATGAATCTTGTAGGTACATACCCAGGAGTGGTATGGCTGGGTTGGTGGCAAGTTCATTCCAAGTCTACAAGGGTTCTCCACACTGCTTTCCAAAGTGGCTGTACGAGTTTACATTCCCGCCAGCAGTGGATGAGTGTTCCCCTTCCCCACAACCTCTCCAGCACTTGGTATATTTTGTTTCTTGATCCTAGCAATCTTATTGGAGTAAGATGATATCTTAAAGTGGTTTTGATTTGATTCCTTAATGATTAGTGATGTTGAACACTTCTTTTTTTTTTTTTTTTTTTGTGTCTTTTTGAGACAGGGTCTCCCTGTAGTCCAGCTGTCCTGGAACTCACTCGGTAGACCAGGCGTGGCCTTGAACTCACAAAGATCCGCCTGCCTCTGCCTCCCAAGTGCTAGGATTAAAGGCGTGCGCCACAACGCCCGGCTGTGAACACTTCTTCACTTCTTTTTTTTTTTTTTTTTTTTTAATTTTTATTTATTTATTTATTTTATGTGTATGAATGTATTGTCTGCATGCAGGTCTGCGCACCCATGGCTGCGATGCCGCGGAGGTCAGAAGACGGTCTCGGATTCCCCTGGAACGTGGAGTTCTCCTGGAACAGGAGTCACCAGACGGTTCTTAGCCGCAATGTGGTGCTGGGGATCGAACCCGGGTCCTCTGCAAGAGCGGTCGTCGCTCTTAACCGCTAGGCCATCCCTCCAGCCCCTTTTTTTTTTTTTTAAAACACTTCTTAAGATGTTTCTCAGCCATCTCTAATTCCTCACTTGTGAAGTCTCTGTTCAGCTCTTTGCTCCATCTATTGAGTGGGTCATTTGTTTTCTTCTTTGTTTTTTGAGTAGTTTATATATTCTGGAAATCAATGCTTTGTCAGATGTTTCTGCAGTGAAGGTTTCCTCCCACTCTGTGGGATTTCTCTTCACTTCCTTGATTGTTTCTTTTGATGTACAGAAGCTTTTGAGTTTAATAAGGTCCCACTTGTCAATTGTTGACCTTAATTCTTGTGCAGCTGCTGTCTGATTTAGGAAGTCTTCTCCTACACTTATGTCTTGTAGTCTGCTGCCAACTTTGTATTCTATCACCTTCAGAGTTTGGAGTTTCACTTTGAGGACTTTAATCCATCTGGAGTTGACTTTTGTACAGGGCAAGAGGTAGGGGTTTAATTTCATTCTTCTACAAGTGGTGATCCAGTTTTGCCAATACCACTTGCTGAAGATGCTGTCTTTTCTCCATTGTGTCTTCTTGGCCCCCTTGTCAAATATGAGATGGATGAAATTGTATGTGATCAAGTTTGGATCTTCGGTTTTGTTCCATTGGTCAACAGGTCTGTTTTTGTGCCAGTACCAGGCTGTTTTTATGACTATAGCCCTGTAGCGAATTCCAGGCCAGCTGGGGCTATAGGGAAACCCTGTCTCAAAAAAAAAGCACAAAAAATGGACTATGGATCTGAAGAGACAGCTCTCAAAGGCACAAATAAAAACAGCTAACAAACATCCTTAAAAGTCTTCAATATCATTAGTAATTAGAGAAACACAGATCAAAACTATTTTAAGAGTCTGTCTTACCCTAGTCAGATTGTGTAAGATTGAGAAAACAAAAATGACACCAAATACTGGTCAGGATGCAGGGAAAGGGGAACCATCATTAACTGCTGGTGGGGTGGCAAATTGGTGCAACCACTGTGGAAAGTAGTGACCAGAACTCTTTAAAAAAAAAACCCAAGAAGATATCTACCATATTATCCAGTTATACCACTCCTTGCCAGATACCCAAAGGATTCATCCCACTGTAGAAATGCTTGTACAGTCAGGTTTGTTGCTGCTCTTTTCACAATAGCTAAGAAATAGATACAACCTAAATGTCTCTCAGCTTATGAATGGATAATGAAAATGTATTAGATTTACGATAGAGTTCTACTCAGCAGTAAAGAAAAGTGAAATCATGAAATTTGCAGGTAAATGGATGGACTAGAAACTATTATATAATAAGTGAATTAATACAGACTCAGAAAAATAAATGATTTTTTTCCTCTCTTTTGTTGCTCTTAGCTACAAATCCTTCCTGATATGTGATTACGTGTCTTTATATAACAGCAGGAGTCAGGAAAATAGAAAAGAACCACGGGGCATAAAGGAAAGAAGCTTGAAAGAGGGACATGGAAGGGGAAAGTTGTTATTAGGGGAAGAATGGAGAAAATGGTGGTACTTTAACTGGAGAGGGAGATAAATAATGTTCAGGTTATGTGAGAATACAGAGGGAAATGTATTAGTTCAAAAACCTACTGAAATACAAATAATCAACCAATCCGTGTGAGTGTGTGTGTGTATGAAGGCTATATAACAAGAAACACAGTGCCAGACAGGAGAAACCTCCCTTCAAATTGTTGGTCAGGGTAGTCCAACAGACTCCCAAAATAACACAGCTCATTGTCACAACCCTTGACTGCCTCCAAGAACCTGAAGGTAAGACCCTATTGCTGAAGGCAGGATATATATTGGACACAGGACTTGGAACAACTGAATTGGAACTGACCTAAAAATATCCTCCCTGAAGACTAGCTCTTACAGTATCAGAAGACACTATGCAAGGTGCTAAGGGAGAAAACCAATTAATGGTCCAACACAGCTGTAAATCCTAATAACCATAAGAATTACTGGTGCAGCAAACTATTTCTATTGATGCAGTACTGGCGCTTTTATCTTGGGAGTAATCAACAGCTACCTAATTGGACTAAAGGCCCATTCAATGAGAAGAAATTTGTGGTGGTACTTTAAACATAACCAAATACATACGGCTGGAGAGTTCATACATAGATCCTAGAGGAAAATTTGTCACATTGTCACATCCCTAGACAAACATAATTTCTTATTGTATGCTAATATATAGCCTTAAATTTACAGGCAGGTAGGTATACCTCTCACCACCCATCAAAGAAGCTTCTTTTTGCAACAGATGAAGCCTACTACAGAGTTCCACAACTGGTCCAATACAGAGAATAGGTGTCTGTGAGATACCCAGCCATGACACATCTGCAATGCAACCTCTACACCTAAGATTCAGGGATTATAATGGAACAGGTGATAGAATATTAATGCATCTCAACTTTCACCAGCAAAGCTTCCTCAGGTGACAGAGGGTGACTAACACACAAAGCCACAACTGACCAAAAGTAGAGAATAAGACTGCAGAATTCATCGTCCACCCATTACTAGGGAACCATTGCAGAAGAGGAAGTAGAAAGACTGTTAGAGAAAAGGGTGGAGGATGTTCACAAGGAAATGGTTTTCTAGGTGGCTGAAAACTTGCTCAGAGGAACTTACTGCAATAGCGAAGGCATGCACACGACCTATGCAAACTCAAACCAGACAAAAACCTAGCACAAAACTTGGGAAATTGGTAAAAATGTCCCAATTTAACTGAGGAACTATTAGCAAATTATCACTGCTGGGTGAGGGAGGGTGGTCTTCTTTACGGGAGTGATGCTAGACAGGCAGACGAAACTGCAGTAGACGGACTCACACCAAGCGACATCTGGGTACAAAAAGTTGATTTGATAGGACTTAACATATATGACAGAATACATGAAGCCTGGTTGGGGGAGGCGGTGCTATGGGGGAGGCACAGATAGGGGATGGACTCTAAATGGGATCAAGATGCATTATATCAAATGCATGAAAATTCAATAAAATTGTTTAAAGACTGCAAAAATTCAAGCAAAAAAACAAGCTCTGGGATCATTGAGATGATACAGTAAAAAGACCTCTGAAAGATTCAGCAAAGCACACAATTTACTAAAATTTCAGAATTCCCTGCTACAAGTCCCATGAGGCACATTGCTCCATGGACTGTGATAGGAATACTTTCTAAGTTGCAAATAACAGCAACCCAATTTATACTAGAATGTGCAAAATCAAAGGAGTTAGTTGGAAGACTTCTAAAGAGTTTCTCTAAACAAATGAAGGGTTTGGCCTAGCTTCAAGAACAAAGATGAGACTATGTGTCTTTCTGACCTAGATTAGCCAAACTATGCTGTAATCATTCCCTGGGCAATCAGAAGTAAGATTCTTTTCTCCTCCTCTTCCTCCTCCTCCTCCTCTTCCTCCTCCTCCTCTTCCTCCTCCTCCTCCTCTTCCTCCTCCTCCTCTTCCTCCTCCTCTTCCTCCTCCTCTTCCTCATCCTCCTCTTCCTCCTCCTCTTCCTCCTCTTCCTCCTCCTCTTCCTCCTCCTCTTCCTCCTCTTCCTCCTCCTCTTCCTCCTCCTCCTCTTCCTCCTCCTCTTCCTCCTCCTCTTCCTCCTCCTCTTCCTCCTCCTCCTTCTCTTCCTCCTCCTCCTCCTTCTCTTCCTCCTCCTCCTCTTTCTCTTTCTCCTCCTCCTCTTTCTCCTCTTCCTCTTTCCCTTCTCTGCTCCCCTCTTCTCCTCTCTTCTCTTCCTTTCTCCTCCTTTAAAACCCATTCTCTCTTCTCCCCTCTTCTCTTCCTCTCTCCCTCCCATCATTTGTTCTGTTTTGTTTTTCATTGTCTATCTGCTTCTAACAGAAGACCTTCCTATTCAAGGAAGGGCTCAAAGTAAATCACGATCACCCACCATTGATGTTTTGTTTTGTTTTGTTTTGTTTTGTTTTGTGCAGTGATTTAAGCATCCCAGGCTGGACTTGAACTCACAATTTAGTTGAAGATGCCCTTGAACTCCTCCCATTCCTCTTGATGCTACCTCCCAAGACCTAGGATTACAAGTGTGAGCCATTTGGACATGGGGTCTTTAAAGAGTATGTACTTAAGATGAGGTTATTAAGGTAGGCCAGAATGCAATCGAACTTGCATCCTTACCAGATTCTGAACTCGGATATACACAGAGAACATATCCACAGGAGATGGTTATCCACCAGCCAAGGAAAGAGGCTTTGAAGAGCTCCTTCTCCTGCACCCTCCAAAGGAACCAACCCTGCTGTCACCTGGACCTGGGACTTCAAGTCTTTAGATCTACAGGAAAATACATTTCCATTGCTTGAGGCCAGCAGTGGATGGCACTGCTTCCCATTAAAAAAAAAAAAAAAAGAACCTTATAGTGTACATCTGGGGGAAATGAAGTAAGCTCTACCTCCAGAATCCAAGGTTCAAAAATTGACTCCAAGAAGGGGCTCACCATGGCTGCAGTGGTAGTAGCATTGGGGACATTCTGCTCAAGCCATTCTATGATCCTGACCTTATTTTTACATTTCATTTATTGTTTTATGTGTATATTACTTGTATATAGGCACCCATGTTGTACAATGCCTGTGGAGATCAGAAGAGGGTGTCAGAGCCCCTGGAACTGGAGTTACAGGTGACTGTTCCCACCATATGGGTGCTGTGTCCTCTGCAAGAGCAGCCAGTAGTCTTAACCACTGAGCCATCTCTCCAGCCCTGATCCTGACCACCAACTTTACAGACAGCTCCTCCACCTCCTAGTACCTCCCCAAATCCTAGGCCATCTTCACCCTGCTATTCTGAGGACTGTCCCCACCCCATCCCGCCAATGCATTTCTCATTCAGGATCTGAAAACAAAACAAATATATCCATTAGAAAATAAACCAATTTGGCAGCAAATCTTAGGGTGGAGACATTGTTCATTGTTGGGCAACAGACGTATATAAATACCATTTACCATCCTTGAAAACAAAACAAAACACCATAGAAGCATTCCAGAAAGTATCAAAGTGACTTTTTCAATAGTTCAAGAAGCAATTTTGGAAACATTACCACTAAGAAGCTTTCTGATACACGTGGTGCTACCCCCAGCTACACAGCATGCAGGTTTAAATAACAATTCCTTACAAACTAAAAGCTGAATGTGTTATTATTTGACTTCTACTTCATTTGACTTTAGCAAGCCAAAGGTCAAGATCTGTGAAACCACCTCACCTCCTCATAACTTTGAGTGGTATGGAAAGGACTGATTTGTGACAGGTCTTCTGCTATTATCTTGAGAGGAAGAAAGACAAACCAATCTCTTTTTTCATTAGTCCACAGACCACAGCCCAGAAACCAAATCACATCCTCTCAAAAGCCTCAGGTAACACAACAAAATCCCCATTGTGTGGACTTAGTACCAGTTAAATAACTATACATAAATAATGTTGATTGATGGTGGGACACTACCTGGAAGTACACCACTAGTAGGCTAACTTTCCTTAGTCGAACTTGAAACAGTATTGTTTCTTTCAGAAACCAAGACAAACATGTACGAAACATGCTTTTAAATTAAAGGAGCATAAAGCTGGAAATATCCAATGTGTCGGCTGTATAAATTGAGATTTTAAGTCTTATTGACTAAGACAGAATAAAAGCAAAAAGATCAAGTTTTCTTTTAAAATGTATTTTATTGGCAGTGCTTCTGGATCCAGCCACAGACATGTAAGCTCTCTGAATTCTTCAGAAAAGCATAATGTCTCCTTTTCTTCTTCCTACTCCTCTCTAAACATGCTTTCTCTAACACTTTAGCCTGCCCTGGCATCTTGCACGTCTTCTCCTTCTCCCAGCCATGTGGGGTACCAGCTGCCCACATGTCTGACTGAGACACAGCCTTTAGCTTTTTCCTTCTCCCCTCTATTCTCTTCCTCAAGCAGCTGCTGAGATTCCCAGCTTACCTGCCCTGAGGACTTTTCTTTAAAATTCTAATAAAATTGTCCTGAAGCCACAAAAATGCGTTTTATTAAGCATACAAGCATGAGTTTCACTGTGACATTTCAAAACATGTGTGCCGTTTTCTGTGCTCAGATCGTCCCCTTACTGTGTGCTGCCCCCCCGTCCCCATCATGTTTTTCTCCCTATATAGGCCCCTTCTAATTTCATGTCCTGTGCATATATACATATATTTTCTAAAAATCAGATTCCATATGAAAGAAAATATTGAGACAGGGTCTCACTGTACTCTGTTTCCATTTAAGAAGTAGTAATGTTTCTGATATACTCAAATGCAAAACTGTTCATGCATTTTTTTTAAGATAAGGTTGAACTTTATAATCCACGATGAGCTCAGACTCAACAATACTCCTGTCCCAGCCTCCTTCCTGCCTGGTACATTTTAGGCATGTACCACCATGCTCAGCTCAAAAATTTTTAATTTCTTGAATTAAATGTCAAATTCCTGAATTTGGTACCAAAATGCCAATGGCAATATATATGTCTTTTAAATGTTCAAAAGATAAATAACTGGATTTAGCAATATGGGGAACAAACTGAGATACTGAAATCACACGATACTATATTATAGTCTATTTTACGATGCCATAGACATCTGTATGTCCATTCATGTTTGTTTATGCATGTATGTATTTGCATAAAATAAGGACCACAAAGATAAACATTAATTTGATTTGTTGACTGCTTAGCTCTAAGGAGCAATGCATATGAATGAAAGCTAAAATGAAAGGGTCTCTCTTATGCTATCCTACATATTTGTCTATGGCATGAGACTTTTACAGAAACAAATTATTCCCATCCTAATTTTATAATAAAATATTAGGGTCAACAAGTAAATGCACTTTCAACCAAACCTGCCTGATGATCTATGTTCAGTCTCTGGGATCCACATGGTAGAAGGAAAGAACCAACTCCTGCAAGTTGTTCTCTGATCTCAAGTATATGTATGTCATGGCACACACACACACACACACACACACACACACACACACACACACACACACAAATAAATATATGTAAGAAATAAGAACTAATTCAATATAAAAGGTACTTGTTAAAAACTGAATATTTCCATTAATCGAGATAAAACTTTTTATCTGTCCAAGTTACAGAAAAATAGTAATCCCATGCTTTATTAACCCAATCAAGAAAAGTGTATTTGACCCTTAGAAGAACATTTCAAAGTGGCAGAGGCATTGTTCAATACAGTTTAGATACAACTTGTCATGAATTCCCAGATACTATACTATGAGCGACTTTGCACAGTACTTGAAGCCTAATCCTATGTCTATAATTCCAAAACTAAGTTAGAAAAATAATACAGATTGGAAAGGGCAGAGAAACTAGAAGTGTCTGCAGAGGGGAAATGCAGAAAAACGTGGAGTCTGCAGCAGGAGTAAGTGTACGTGTGCTTTAGCTTGTTCTGAGAGTAAAAGGGGGACTTTCTGTAAAATCAGTGTGGCACTTTTTCTTTCTTTTACAGGATTTGGGACCACACCCAGGGCCTGACAATTGCAAGGCAAATACTCTATCACTTAACTACATTCCTAGTTGATATGACTTTTATATCTACAGAATTCATGTTCTTGGCTTGCCTGACACCATGTATACTCATATATAGTATGTATATACATATATATGCATATTACTGTTGCATGAGAATATATAACATTAATAGAGATATATGACTAATATGCTACCTAATGTTTGCATATATGTGTATATATTAACCATAGTTTGCTTTCTTTCTAATCACAGATAATGTTACAAGAAAACAGCCTGTTAGTATTTACAGACATGGACTTTTGGGCATCTCTTTCTGAACAGTCATTTCTTGGCATCCCACTATAGCAAATTACTGAAGGCTGGAATGATTCCTAGGAAACTATATTAGAATTTACTCTATTGTCTCATTAAAGTCAAGTAATTGCAACGTGTACTATAAATTACACCTCCATTCAAATCATCTGTTTCTTTTAACTGAAGAATTTTATTGTAATTTTCATAAGTCTGTAAATGCATAAATAAAAGGGAAAGATTTTTAAATATTCCAAATAAACATAAGCTTGAGATTTTTGCAATATTCTAGAATTGCATTTAATCTTAGTTCATTTCAGTAACTTACATGGAATTCTTTCTCTACTTAATTGTCAGCAACTTCCAATAAACTTCATTTTCTTTGAAATCTTAACTACTTTTATGAGACTGCCCATTAAATGTATTAAGCTTGGCCACCTTCATCAGTAAAGCATAGGAAATTATAGTTAACATATTTTCCATTATTTCAATTAAAAATTACATATTTTCAGCGTGCTGCATGCTAGCTCTTCAAAATTCATGTCAGGAAGCCCTCACTTCCAATATCTCAAAAAATATAAATGTAGCTGGAGATGATAGAATTGTAAAAGAGATGATTATGTTAAAATGAGGCTGTTATGGTAAATCTTAATCCAATCTGACTGATATCCCTATAATAAGAGAAAAATTTGGCCCACAAAGAGATACTGAGAATGTGTGCACACACAGAAGAAAGTCCTTGTAAGGATACAGCTAAAAGGTGGCCCTCTGCAAGCCAAGGAGACAGGCTTCAGAAGTTGAAACCCTTTGGAAACCATGTGCCTTGACCTCTAGCCTCTAGAGTGTTGATGGTATTTGAGCCATTCAGTTTGTAACACTTTGTCATGACAACCAAATTGAATTAGTACAGTGTCTGAAACTCACAGAACATGAATAGAACCTTATATGTCAAAGGGATGAATATTACTTCCCACAGCCAAAATGTGGTTAAGGATGGGGAGGTTTATCCTGTATGATCTACATGAGCCCCAAATACCATTGCAAGAATTCTTATGAGATAAACAAATGGAGTTGGAGACAAAGGCACAGACAGGAATACAAAATGAAGAGATGAAGAAACATGCCAAACAAAGCCAGAAGCTATGAAATGCTGAAGCAGACAAGGCAGAGAATCATCTCCTATGGGATGGAGACAGAATGGATGTCCAATGTCTGTCCTCCAGAACTAGGACAGGATGAATGGCTATTTTTTTAATTTATTAAAATTTAACAAAATGAGCTACAGATATGAACATAGAACTCCCAAAAGAAGAAATAAAAATGTCTACATAATACCTTAAAAATGTTCAACTTCCTTAGCAATCAGAGAAATGTAAATTACATCTACTTTAAAATTTCAATGTACCCAAATCAGAGTGGCTAAGATCCAGAATGAAAACTTAAATTTCTTTATATTGCAATATATCAGAGTCGTTAACTCTCATTTTAAAGGGACAGTCTATATTCCTCTTAATTACAACTATATATCAATGTGAAGATTGGTATTATATATACTTCATCTAAAAGATCATAGAGCTACATAATAAAACTGAAGAAAATATGTGAATTAACCTACCTGGTATTTATTTTTCCCAGTTATGATCACTCAGTCATTCAATTATTTATGAGTAGTCTTAATCAGTTTTCCTATTTTTAAATACTTTTATTGATGATTTGTGTATTTCATACATTATCTTTCAGTCCAATTTAGACACATTCCCCTTTCTCTGCCCCCCACCAGACCCCAGTTCATGCCTTCTCACATACATGTCTTGCATCTTTCAGTCTTTCCAAAGTTTTTCACTGCAGAGGTTTGTTGTTTTGGGCAGAGTTTAACTTTTTTCAGTCACTTCTTTGGCCCAGTCTTTATGTTGTTGTTGCTCCCTCCCTTTTTTTTATTTATTTTTTTTATTGATGCTTCATACATCATTTTCCAATTCAGTTCAGGCGTATATCCCCTTCCCTTCCCCCCACCCCACCCCTACCCATCCCAGATCATGCATTCTGCCGTAACTTTTCTGCATCTTTCTGGTTTTTTTGTTTTGTTTTCATTTTTTTTAACAATAAGTGATAATTTGTGAGTACCCTCCCCTTTGCATTGCCTATTGTTTAAAGCCATCAAGTTTGTAACTTCAGAAAAGCAACACAGTGGTTCGCTTGGCTTTAATGTAGCGAGGTCCTTGTGACTCCTGCCTACAGAGAGCTTCTAACTCACTCCACAGTACTTTGTTTTGGTTTTGCTTTGGTTTCTCTTTGTTTTGACTTTTGTTGTGTTGCGATGTTTGGATGGATTCTTTCAGGATAACTGCCTCTATGTTACCCATCCTGGCCTTGCTCACACACTCCTCCAGCAGTGACCTCCCTGGGGTGAAGGCAAACACTACCTCAGCACTACTCCTTATAATAGTATTGGAGATACTTGATTTTTCTGTACTGGCATTAATACATATGTTCCTTTGCTGCTCTCATTTATTTAACATAAATTGAAATTTGGTACCTTATGAGCTTTACCCCTCAATTTTCTCTTATATACATTAAATATGAAATCTAAAATTCAGAGGCTAAAAACAAAATCTGAGTTCAGTCAGGATTAGATTGAAAGAGGCAAGCATCTTCTTTTTTTTATTATTATTTATTTTTGTATGTGTATGAATGTATTGTTTGCATGCAGGTCTGTGCACCCGTGTCGTGCAATGCCGCGGAGGTCAGAAGAGGGTCTCAGATTCCCCTGGAACTGGAGTTCTTCTGGAATTGGAGTTACAGACGGTTCTTGGCCACCATGTGGGTGCTGGGGATCAAACCCGGGTCCTCTACAAGAGCGTCGGTGCTCTTAACCGCTAGGCTATCTCTCCAGCCCCGAGGCAAGCATCTTCTATAGGGACTAAATGTCATGGTTTCCTACGCATCTTTTTCCTTTTTGAACTCATTTTATTATTTACTGCATTTGTGAGGTTTTCAGAAACCTACCACTCCTAGCTCCTATTAATAGGCCAAAAAATTAACCCTAGTGTAATTTATCAAAAAGATATCCTAAATAAGTCTCGCTTTTTTCTTTTCTAAAAGTGAAATTTGGAGCTTGGCAGTTAAGAGGCTGCTCTTGCAGAGGACCCGGGTTCAGTTCCCAGCACCCACATGGTGGCTAACAATTGTCCATAACTCCAGTTCCAAGGGATCTGACACCTTCTTCTGACCTCTACAGGCATTGCATGACATGGGTGCACTTGCATACATTTGGGCAAAACACTCATTCACATAAAATAAAAATAAATAAAAGTGAATTTTGGGGGGGTCTTTTCGAGACAGGGTCTCCCTGTAGCTCCAGCTGTCCTGGAACTCACTATGTAGACCAGGCTGGCCTTGAAAACTCACACAGATCCATCTGCCTCCTCTATTTTATCTTGAGTCTGTGTCCATGATAGCTTCTTGGAGTCTTTCAGACTCCATTTAAAAATCTGAAACCTAGCCTGGTGTGGTGGCGCACGCCTTTAGTCCTAGCACTTGGAAGGCAGAGGCAGGCAGATCTTTGTGAGTTCAAGGCCAGCCTGGTCTACAGAGCAAGTTCCAGGACAGCTGGGGCTACAGGGAGACCCTGTCTCGAAAAGGCCAAAAAAAAAAAAAAATCTGAAACCTTACTTAACCATTTTAATTAACTTGAACCTAAACATTGAAATGGGGGTTGAAAAAAATAGTAAATTTTTCTTTATACTATAAATGTAGTTTCAGTATAATTTTAGTTTAATGTAGAGTTATAAGCCTTAGTAAATAATAAGTTAATTTGGGCTGGGTATGGTGATGTACACCTTTTATCTCAGCACTCAGGAGACAGAGGCAGGCGGATATCTGTGAGGTCAAGGCCAACCTGGTCTACATAGCAAGTTCCAGGCCAGCTGGGGCTACAGGAAGACCCTATCTCAAAAAAGACCAAAAAAAGTTAATTTGGAAAAATAACGTGGCCTAAGTCCTTAGAAGTTGGTTTAGCACTGTGTCTATTTAGCAGTATAATACTAGTAGGCTTTCCGCTCTGGCCTGTGACCTGTCTAGCCACAGGGTCCTAGGCCTTATATCACTGCCAGGTATGGGCTCCACCTCATATCCAATCAGAAAATGGTTGGTAACTCCAATAACATTGCACCAGTGTGCATATCTTTCCAGACCAGTTGTGTAGCTCACAGGTTCATAATGTTATACGCATAGGTTAATGCATCTCTCAGTGCTCACCAGCAAAGCTTCCTCATGCAGCAGATGCTGATTAACAACACAGAGACCCACAACTGGCCAATGTGCAGAGAATAAGACTGCAGAGTGTTCATCCCCAAATAGGACACCTATATCAAACGTTGGCCTCCCAAGGCTCTAGGATTATTTTTAAAAATTGTAGGAGTCGGAAGTGGTAGATGACCATAGAAAACAGAGTTCACCAGACAGCTAGACAGTTATTCATATGAATTCATGGCAATGGTGACAGCATAAATAAGTCCCATGTAAGTTAAGCCAGACAAAATCCTAGCATAGAAATGGGGAAGTAGACAAGAAATTCAAACCCTAGCTGGGGAACTACTGGTACCTGAAAGCTACTGGAAGGAGGAGAATCAGTCTTCTTTAAGACTGTGACTCTGGGTGGGTTGATCAGACTCCAGTGGATGGACCCACATCAAGGGATACTTGGGGACACCACTTTGATTCAGTAGGAATTAAACTGCATACATTTGGCATGAAATCAGGTGGAAGATGGTAAGGGGGGTAGAGAGGAGTGGGGTTCTACATATGATCAAAATATATTGTAAGAAATTTGAAAAAATTCAATTTTAAAAAAATATTATAAAAAGAAAGAAAATTATAGTCACACACATAAAATAAAAATAATAAAATGTTTTTTATTTTTTTTTTTTTTTTTTTTTTTTTTTTTTTTTTTTTTAACAATATTTTTTATCAGTGGTGCATGATGGTCCATACCTAGAGTCCTAGCACTCAGGAGGCCAAGCGGCAGGCCGACATCGTTGTGACAGTTCAAGGCCGGCCTGGTCTAGCAGGGGGGGTTCATGGAGGCAACGCTGGGGCACAGAGAGATCCCTGATCTGCACAAATACAAATAATAATACGATAATGTAATAATAATACTAATACTAATACACTCGGTATTCTCCACAGGGGGCTGGAAGAGGAGATGGGTTCCACAGCTTAACAGCCCCGACTGGCTCTTGCGATGGTCCCAGGGTTCGTTCCAACACCAACTGCAGCTAACATCCATTCCAGGGGAACCTGATGCCATCCAAGACCTGCACAACAACGGGCCACTTACAAACATGCAGGCAATATCCTCATAATACTATTAATTTATATTTCTAATAACTTAAAGTTTCGCTACACTGGCATGGAGGCGCACACCTTTAACCCTAGCACTTGGGAGGTAGGAGGATCAGGAATTCAAGCCCATCCTTTACTATATAAGGTTTTTGAGGCCAGCCTGGGCTCCCTATGGATTTTCCTTAGGACAGCTGGAGCTACCAGGGAGACCCATTCTCAAAAAGCCTAAAAAAAAATATCCCGCTGACTGTGTGGAGCTGTGTGTCTCTTCGCTAGTGTGTTCCTTTGCTAAGACGAAACTTTTAATTTCATGTATTCCTGTATGTTGATATTTGAGGCAAATTCCTGTGTATAGCTATCATAGTCCTTGCTTCTGTGTATGTGCCTCAGCGCAATAGCGCCCTAATTCTATTACATGCTAGGAGTTTCAGTAGATTTGTGGTTTTTATTATTTTTTTAAGTTTTTTTTTTTATTGTATTTATTGAATTTATTACTTACAATCACAATCTAGACCCAGTGTCCCTGCTCATCTCCCCCACCCCGTGCGTACGCTCGTGATGCTGCCAAACATCTTTCCTCTCTTAGTCCTTCATTCTAATATTTTCCATCCTGGTGACCGTTTGACTGGTTGTTCTCGAGCAGAAGTTTCACCTGTTTCGGTGCATTTCTCTAGCTGAATGTCAGTTTTTCTAGTTGTTGTTTTGTGTTTCCAAAATGCCTTAATGTCCCAGACTGCTTCTGTACAGAAGCCATGGGGTGCCCTACACCAAGAAATTTTACTAAACTAGGGTAATTGGCACTACATAATCCACAGATGAGGAATACCAGTCGTCGTTTGTTTTTTCTGGGACTGTGCTAATTCACTCAGCATGATGTCCCCTAGATCCAGCCATTTTCCTGCAAAGCTCAGGGAATTTTCGGCGTTCTTTACTGCTGCATAGAACTCCATTGTGGGTAAGACTGGTAACAAATGTTTCTCTATCCTCTCATCAGTTGAGGGGCATTTAGGTTGGTTCCAGCTCTTTGCTATTGTGAAGAGAGCTGAAATAAACATGGCCGTGCATGTATCTCTGTGGTGGCGTAAGTCTTGAGGGTACATGCCCAGGAGTGGTATGGCTGGGTCGGGTGGCAAGTTCATTCCAAGTCTTCCAAGGGTTCTCCACACTGCTTTCCATAGTGGCTGTACGAGTTTACATTCCCACCAGCAGTGGATGAGTGTTCCCCTTTCCCCACAACCTCTCCAGCACTTGGTATCATTTGTTTTCTTGATCCTAGCCAGTCTTACTGGAGTAAGATGATATCTTAAAGTGGTTTTGATTTGCATTTCCTTAATGATTAGTGATGTTGAGCAGTTCTTGAGGTGTTTCTCAGACATCTCTAATTCCTCGCTTGTGAAGTCTCTGTTCAGTTCTTTGCTCCATCTATTGAGCGGGTCGTTTGTTTTCTTTTTTCTTTGTTTTTTGAGTAGTTTATATATTCTGGAAATCAATGCTTTGTCAGATGTATCTGCAGTGAAGGTTTCCTCCCACTCTGTGGGATTTCTCTTCACTTCCTTGATTGTTTCTTTTGATGTACAGAAGCTTTTGAGTTTGATGAGGTCCCATTTGTCAATTGTCGACCTTAATTCTTGTGCAGCTGCTGTCTGATTTAGGAAGTCTTTTCCTACGCCTATGTCTTGTAGTCTGCTGCCAACTTTTTCTTCTATCACCTTCAGAGTTTGGGGTTTCACGTTGAGGTCTTTAATCCATCTGGAGTTGACTTTTGTACAGGGCGAGAGGTAGGGGTTTTTTAAAAGAAGGAAAAATAAAGCTCAAAATTTTTACAAGATAAATTAACACCTGCGGTCAATCAATGACAATCTTACAGATAATTGATAAGTAGGTAGTGGTCATATTTGTCATAAGTAGGTAGTTGCTTTGAAGCACTAAGTGCTAGGGAGTCATACAAGAGAAATACACAACTTATCTCCAAGAAGTTAATGGTCACCTGATGTAAAGGGGAGATGGAGAGTAATGGAAAAAGAAAAATTAAGTGGGGCAGGATGTAGGAAGGCAGGGTAGAGAAGGAAGTACAGAGAGGGATAACTAATACTAAAGGTGTTGGAAAAAGTCATGTAGTAATCTTCTACTGTATAAGCTTTCTAAAATATATGCATATATAAAAGAGTTTAAATAGAGTTACCCTTAACAGGGGGATGATGACCCTTCTAGACAACACAAATAAAAAGCCCAGTAACAGAAAGGGATTATCCTTCTTTTGGAGTTGGTCATTTCATGCTACTGTCAGTATGCTTGTTCATAATCCATAACTTGACAGTAAGGCCCTATTTCTGAAAATACTACATATCAAGGAGTTACTGACTTGGAAGCTTTGTCCCTGCAAGCTAACTTCCATAGTGCTAGAAGGTGCTAAGCAAAAAAAAACTTGCAAAAACTATTAAGCTATGATATTTTCCAAAATAACTTTTATTAAGGAATAGAAAAAAGTAATCACGAATCTCATTCACCACTGAACCCTTCTAACTACAACAGTAACTGGTCTGGAAAGATATACCAGTGGTACAATAGTGGTACAAATGCTGAGGAAGTAACCAATAACTTTCCGATTGGTTCTAAAGCTTGCTCTACAAGAAGGAAGCATTGTTATGGGGACCCAGTATCTCTGGCTAGACAGATAACTGCCCTTAGGGAAGAACTTACTACTATAATTCTGCTAAATATACTTGATATTAAACCTACATCTAATGACTTATCTTCCTCTCCATAGATTAGTGCACCTCTCAACTCTCATGAGAGAAGCTCCTTTTTCCTATGGATAATGAGTAACACAGAGACTCACAACTGGTTAATGTGTAGAGAATAAAACACTGAGCACTCAGCCCTAAATTGGACATCTATATCACACACTACCCTTGCAAGGCTCAGGGAGTATCATGGAATAAGGGGCAGAAAGATAATGGGGTCCAGAGACAGTGGATGGATACGATGAAACAGTAGCTTCTGAACAATTATGACAGCATGCACAAGATGTGAACAAGAGCAAGCCAGATAAAATCCCAGCATAATCGGAGGAGTTGGTCAAAAAGTCCCACTCCTACCTGAGGAGGTATTGGTAATTGAAGCTTCTGGGGGAGAGAGAGAGAGGGAGTCCACTTTCTTTTTTTTATTTTTTTTATTGATGCTTTGTGCATTTCTTACATCATTTTCCAATTCAGTTCAGGCATATTTCCCTTTCCCTTCCCCCCTACCCCCACCCCATCCCAGATCATGCATTTTGCCATAAATGTCCTGCATCTTTCTCTCAGTTTTTTTCATTTTTAAGCTATAAGTGATAATCCATGAGTACAAGCATCCTTCATATGAAACCAATTTGCAGGCTGTTGTGCCCAAACCCCCACAGCCCCACCATCCAGCGGGGGGTGAGGGGTTGTATGTTCAATCAAGTTGATCAAATGAGTGTCCAGACTACATTGCTGTAGTTTCACCATTCACCCCAATCGCAGCCCTTACATTCTACCACGCCCCCTCTTCCGCAGGTTGTTCCCTAGGCTTAGAAAAGGGGCACAGGTGGATGAGAGGTAAAACAGTCCACTCTCTCTGGAGCTGTTGACTTGGACTCTGGTCAATTCTGGCTGTTTCCTTTCATGGGCTGACAGTTTGTCCAGGAATAACCTTTCGATCCTACTAATGAAG
>VZQC01005038.1:76209-102880 GCA_009823505.1 Rhizomys pruinosus
GTACTCATGGATTATCACTTATAGCTAAAAAATGAAAAAAAAAAAACTGAGAGAAAGATGCAGGACAGTTATGGCAGAATGCATGATCTGGGATGGGGTGGGGGTGGGGGGGAAGGGAAAGGGAAATAAGCCTGAACTGAATTGGAAAAAATGTATGAAATGCACAAAGCATCAATAAAAATTAAATTAAAAAAAAATAAAAATAAAAGTAAAATAAAAGAAGTGGCCCAGATCTTTCAAGACTTCATAAGGGTGCCCGCCCACCCGGAATGAGTGGGTTTGTTAAAATGCACCATGCCTATCTCCTTGCTTTGAGACCAACTTCAGTCCCTCCTGTGCTTTAGGGTTAGGCTTCCCCAATGGCTAGTAGGGACAAGCGCATCCACCTCCCATCTCCTTTTCTTGTACCTTGGCACTATCCATCTGAGGGTCCTGAAGTGCTCCTAAATAGCTAGTGCAATGCGACTTCACCCTCCTGGAGAGTCCCTATGTAGCCTTCCTGGAGCCATCTGGTCCCTCCCATATAAAATCAAAAGAGAGAACCTGAAACATAGATCAACCAACTTTTTATACCCAATCAAAGTAACTGAGGTATGTGAATCATGCAAACAGAATCAAACTTCAATTCAACAAAGTAGGGCTGAAGTTTTAAATCAGAATCACAGGCAACAAAAGAAATCCAAATGCTGAAACCACAATGAAACAATAATAATATGGAAAACAAAATATGTCCCTACCAGTCCTGTAGAAGAGTTCTGTGATGAGAACCCCATAAAATTAATCCAGGATGCAGAATTTTTTAAAAAGTCATAAACATGATCAAATAATTAAATGAATTTAATGATGACATGAACAAACAACTTAAAGGACTAAAAGAAGACAGGGATAAACTTCTGACTGAATTCACAAAAGACACAAATTATTGAAGAAAACTTGGGCTGAAATGAAGAAGGAAATGAAAAACTCAAAATGCCAATTTGAACCAACAGGAAAAAGCCTCACCAATAGAATGAATGAAATGAAAAACAGAATATTAAGATATTGGACCATTCAATCAAAGATTATGAAAATTTTTTAAAGAAACAGGAATAGAATAAGTGGGAAGTGTGGAAGAGCATGAAAAGATAAACTTCACATATCATAGGCATAGAGGATGGAGAAGAATCCCACATGAAGGACAGAGACCAGATCTTCAACAGGATCAGAGAAGAAAATTTTTCAAAATAAAGGGAAGACATACCCATACAAGCACAAAAAGCAAATGATGTGATATTAGACAAAAGAGATCCCAAATTTTCCACCAGAAAACTCCTGGAATGATTAATGCTGTCAACAAAGTGGCAGGTTACAAAATCAACTTGGAAAAATCAGTAGCCTTTCTATATACAAATAATAAGCAAGTGGAGAAAGAGTACATGAAAACCCTCCTATTCACAATAGCCTCAAAAAATTACCTAGTCACCAACTTGACCAAAGACATTAAAGGTCTCTACAGCTGGGCATGGTAGCGCATGCCTTTAATCCTAGCACTCAGGAGGCAGAGGCAGGAGAATCTTTGGGAGTTCAAAAAGAAGAAGACCAGCCTGGTCTACAGAGTAAGTTCCAAGACAGCTGGGGCTACAGGGAGACTCTGTCTTGAAAAAAACAAAATAAATAAATAAATAAATAAAATAAATGTCTCTACAATGAAAATATTGAGTCTTTGAAGAGAATGATGAAGATATCACAAGATGGAAGGACCTCCCATACTCACAGATAAGAATTAATGTTCTGAAAATGACCATCCTACCAAAAGCAATATAATGTCCCATGATAGTCTTCACATAATCAGAAAAAAAAATCTTCCAAATATACATCTGATGAAGGATTAATATCCAGAACTTACAGAGAACTCTAAATACCAATTACAATAAGCCAGCTTAAAAGTGAGCAATTCAAAGCAAAGACAAAATTCTGAAAGCCACAAGAGAAAAACAAGTAACATATAAGGGGAAACCTATCAGAATAACCTACCATTTATTTTCAGGCCTCTGATTTTTGGTATATGATGGAGGGTATCTATGCATCTTTTAGAGTAATATAAAATTAAAATGGAAAAATGTGAATCGAGAAATATGATATGGAAATAACATACAATTTGTTTTCAAAAGATACAATTTTAATATAGGTGCAATGTATCAGGCTGGTGTAACTTAGCCTCTCTGAGTGTTTAATGACCATACTTAACGCCCATACCAATTTGGCCAAGGAACCTAAGGGATAACCTTGTTTCTTGCCCTCAGAAGTCAACCAAGTCTTAGGAGATTATGCATGGGGGCATCTCTTGAAATGTCCTGCAAATGTGGGTCACCAGTCTTTCTGTTCAGGGAGGTCTTGGAGATCCACTAATAGGACTTCAGCCAGTGTCCAGTCGATAAAGAGGAATGTCTGCTCATGCTTCAGAAAAGGAAGCCTGGTGTAGCAAGTCCTGATTTTGTCCTCGAGTGGATGGAACTGGTAAATGAAAAGCTGAAAGGAGCCAGGGACTCCCACCCTCCTCCCCACCCCCAAAATAAAACCCTGAGGACTAGATCCTCAACTGACCTCAAGAAAACAAAAACCTAATTTGGGCCAACTGTGTGGCCTTAAGCATCCAAAAGGAAAGTAAAATCAGAAATAAATAATCAGTAAGACCAGAGAAATTATGCTTCAGATATAAAACTTGAGATCTTAGTAAAAAGACAAAAAGTAAAAAGAGAGAGCACTGTCATTTGGCCTGTCTTCAATTCTTACCGGCAAGTGCATTTACTCTATGGCTGCCACTGTTTTTGCCACTCTTCAAAGACATGAGACACAGCTTTTTAACCCTCCAATATGGACTGAAGACTCATGTCTCTACAAGAATCATCCAAACCTGCTATGCCAGGTGGGGACTACTGAGCTACCCAGCTTATGGACTAAGCTGCTAAGGGGATTTCAGCCTTGTCAGATTATAGACTGCCATTGTTGGACTACCTGGGCTGTATCATGGAGGACAGTGCACGACATGGGTGCACAAACCTACATGCAGACAGTACATTCATACACATAAATAAATAAATAAATAAATAAATAAATAAATAAATAAATAAATAAATAATTTATTTTATTATTTGCATAAATAATAAAATAAAAAATTTTTTTAAAAACAGTGAATCACATCCCTTATTTAATCACTGATTCCAAGTTTCCACCTTGCATCATTGTCAGAATAACCCAGGGACTGAGTCAGAATTTCTCAGGTTTTTAAATTTATGACCCTATCAGAAGCTGAATCTTCAATTTTAAGAAAACAGAAAAAGACCTTCTCTTGTGTGGTCTTGGCATGTACAGCCAGCACTCCCAATGCAGGGAGCAAACTGATGAAGATGAGTTGACAATGCATTTCACCAAGGAAAGTGGGAGCCCACCAACAGAGAGTAACTGATAAGAATAAGGGACTGGGGAGATGCACAGGTGTGAGGACCAGAGCTCAGATCCTAGAACAGGTGTAAAAAGCAGGTGGTCATGAGAGCCTTCCTGACTGGTAACATGTAGGAGGTGGAGACAGGAAATCCCAAGAACAAGCTGGCTACCCCGACTAGCTGAAACAGGAGTCCCAAGTCATCAAAGATTCGACCTCGCTCTGTAAGGTGAAGAGCAGTGGAAGAAGACACCTGACTTCAACCTCAGGCCTCCATAATCATCACATATATAGGCACATGCACCCACGCACAGGGAAACAGACACATCTACACCACACATGGATAAGAATAGAAAATCAAAGAAGAGCTTCGAATCACCTAAATAATAAGTTATTACAAAAGGGAAAATGTCTTTAGATAGTGCAACAGGTAGGTACTCAGCACAAGGATTAGTAGTTAGGGAGTGCTGACAATATTTACTGACATGAACAGATAGATTACATCGATTCATTGCCAAAGTGTGTTGGTAACAGGTTAAGAATGAGGGATGAGGCAGTAAGATGGTGCAGCAGTTAAGAGCACTGGCTGCTCTTGCAGATGACCCAGGTTCTGTTCTTAACACCCACATCTTGGCTTAACTGTCCATAACTCCAGTTCCAGGTGATATGGTGCCCTCTTCTGGCCTCTCCAGGTATTGCAGCATGACATGGGTGTACTTGCATGTAGGCAAAACACTCGTACACATAAACGTAAATAATTTTTTTAATGAGGCTAAGAATTGAGGCAATGTATTAGTTACTTTGCTCATTGATGTGACAGAATACCTGACAAAGCAGCTTAAGTAGGAAATGTTTATTGTGGCTCACAGTTTAAGGGAACACTCTATCATTACAAGGAAGGCCAGGTGACAGGAAGTTAAGGCATCTGGGTCACATTGGGACCGCTGTCAGGAAGCAGAAAGAAAGTACTGGTGTGCAGCTTGCTTACTCCTTTTTATTCAGTCTGGGACCTCATCCCACGTAATGGTACCTCTTACATTTAGGATGAGTCTTCCTCCATCGATCCAGTTTAGAAACACCTTCACAGGGCTGGAGAGCTGGCCTAGCGGTTAAGAGCGCCGACCGCTCTTACAGAGGACCTGGGTTAGTTCCCCAGCACCCAAATGGCGGCCGAGAACCATCTGAATCTCCAATTCCAGGAGAACTCCAGTTCCAGGGGAATCCGACACCCTCTTCTGACCTCCGCGGCATTGCACAACATGGGTGCACAAACTTGCATGCAGATAGTACATTCATACACATACAGAAATAAATAAAATTTAAATTTAAATTTAAAAAAAAAACACTTTCACAGATAAGTCCATAGATTTTCCACCTAAGTGATGTTAGGTCTTCTCAAACATAATTGATGCTAACCATCACAAATAGAAAGAAGAGAGTGAGGAAAAAGGCACCCTTGGCTCAGTTTCTGTGATGAAAATCCTGGCACAATGCCAGTTTCCAGTCTCCAATATGATGTCTCTGAGCATGGAGTTGGGAAGTGATACTAACAAAAATACTTCACTACTCACAGGAATTGGTTCCATCCAGCACATTATTGTGGCCAGAATGCAAAAACAGTAGCAAATACCCATCCTTGGTGCATATTAGGTTACAGGCTGTACCTTGATCTGGATGAACAACCTGAAGATAAGGGACACGTTTCATTTATCTCAGTATTCCTTCAGAAGGCCACACGTAGGCCACAGTACATAGAAGATGCTCAAAGCACATTGGTGCACAGAACTAGAAAGTTTGCTCTTCACCTCCAGTGTCCATGTGCCTCATTTGCTGTGTGTGATCCTTCAGGATTCACCAAGAATTCCCCCACATCTTAGCCTACATGTCCAACCTCCTTAACTATTTAACCTTGATGCCGGTTCAAGCAGGTGGGGGGCCCAGGCTGCTAAGACTCAACATCCAGGCACAGCCGGCTTGCACTTAATAGAACTCTTCTCATTCGCTCCCTGGCTCAAATTTCTTCTGTCTTCATTTTCTGGCCTCTACATCTTTTAGGTTCTTCCTTTCCCTAAGGTCCCACAAGTAACTCGTATAAGTTATTTATAAGCACAAGACCCTGGGAGCATTCACTCACTCAGTATGTCTGTTTCTTCTTCCTCCTGATTTTTACCTTCTTTTCTTTGAGACTTTCCCTTTAAGACTAGTAAAACCCACCTATCTCTGTTTTATTCTCATCTCTGACCTTCAGTCACATTCCCCAGGGCTCTTGCTCACCCTAACCACGGTCTGTTCCTGAGAAAAGCCACTAAGGTTCTCTTAGTAAGTCTGGCTCTTCAGGTACCTCTGCTCTTTAAGTCTGGCATTACACTGCATTACTCTTCGAAATTCCTTTTAATTAGTCGTGTTTGAACCTGATTTTATGTGACTGTTCCCTGAGGTGTGAAACTGACTGACTTCTTTTTCATAAACCAAATTAATAAAATGCCCACTGACTTCCCTTTTACTACTTGGCGATTCATCTCCCTTCAAATCAGGCTCCAATCCAGACAGTTTCACACAACTGGTTTTGTTGTTGCTGCTGTTGTTGTCGTTGTTCAACCATTCTTTCTCAAAAATGTAGAATGTTGCACTCAGAACTATAATTAAATCCTATAAGAAAATTGGGAAGCTGTAGTTCCTTTAAAGTAAACCTACTAGAGAAATTAAAAACTGAAGATAAAGAAAACACATAGTCATTGTCAACTCTACTGTCATTTTCAGTCTAGGATTCCTTTGAAACTCCCTCTGATGCTTGCCACACCCTCTTCCTGAGTGTGCTAGACTGATTCTATAGAATGGTTGGCCCTGCTCTCATGATGCTTCATGAAGCTAGGACCAAGACTACATCCAAACTCCAAGCTGAGTCAAGCAGTTCTGGTAAAGAATCAAGTCAGGGGTGCTGGAGAGATGGCTTGGGGGTTAAGAGCAGTGGCTGCTCTTGCAGAGGACCTGGGTTCTATTCCCAGGACCCACATGGTAGCTAACAACCATCAGTAACTCCAGTTCCAGGGGATCTGATCCCTTCTTCTGGTCTCCATGAGCATTGCACTATGTGGGTATGCCTACCTACATACACATAAAATGAAAAAAATAAAGTCTTTTTTAACATTTTATTTAAGTTTTGTGCATTTCATACATCGTTTCTCATTCCAATCTAGACTCATCTCCCCTTCCATGCCCCCCACCCCACCCGAGTTCATGCACCCTGACATTCCTGCCCTGTATCTTTTTCTGATTCCTTTCAAAGTTTTTCAAAGCAGAGGATTATTGTTCTTGGGGGAGCTTTACTGTTTCAGTCGGTTCCCTGTCCCTGTTCCTCTGCTGTTGTTCCCTCCAATCTGTATCATATATATGATATGTATCATATATATGTATATATATCATATGTCATATATATCATATATATCACCTATACTAAAATTATATCATCTGTACACAAACTATTATTTCCATTTCAAATTTCAGGATTTGCATTTTTTCCTTTTGAAATTTATATTACTCTAAAATATGCCTACATGTCCTCCACCTATATACCAAGATTACAAAGTCTAAAAATAAGTGGTGGGTTAATTCTAGAGTCCGTTAAGGGATTCACATTATAAGAGAACAGTAGCTTTCAGAGAAAGGGATATATAACATTGATGTTGCTCAGTTTTCCTTACAACTTGGTGCTTGGTGCTAGCATCCACAAATGAGAGATACCATTCATCATTTGCTTTTCTGGGACTGTGTTACTTCACTTACCATATTTTCTAATTTCATCCATTTACCCTCAAAGTTCATGATGCCATCTTTCTTTATAGCTGCATAGAACTCCATTGTGTAGATGTACCACATTTTCTCTATCCACTCATTGGTTGAGGGGCATTTGGGTTGGTTCCAGCTCTTTGCTATTGTGAAGAGAGCTGCAATGAACACGGCTTTTAAAAGGAATCAGATCAAGTCACAAACAGATTTGGAAATGTCCCCTTAGGGATTAGAGAGGACAGACCATGTCCAGCAGCTCGGAGGCTAAGTCTAAAGTATCAGCTTCTATCAGAATTACAGTGGCAGAATAAAAGACTGAATGGAAAACCCCACACTCACCATCTAATGGTAGAGAATAAAGTCACAGAAGCAGGCACTTGGAAGGCAGGTACCTGAGTCTGATATGCTGGATACACAGTAAGATGTGAATATTTACTAGACACCCTGAAATAATCACCAAAATCTATACTATACATGCAAAGTCCCCTGCAAGCTTAAATCATCAAAGTCAGCATAGACCTGAGGAAGTTGGGTAAGAAGCTCCAACCTGACCAAGGAAACTGTGGCAACAGATGGCTGCAGGGAGGGACAGAGGCAGTCTCTTTCAAACATGGGACTCTTGTTAGGGATATATATATATATATATATATATATATATATATAGAGAGAGAGAGAGAGAGAGAGAGAGAGAGAGAGAGAGAGAACATTAAATTGGAAAGGGCAATGAGTGAAATGGGAATAGGAAAGAGGTTCTAAATGCCATCAAATTATATTTATGGCAAGCAAAAATTCAATAGAAAAGAAGAAAATCTATGGTATAAACATTATTTACTTCTAAAGGTTTGCTACTTATTATTTGTATCTGTTATTATTTACAGCTATCATATGCATTTTCATATTAAGAGCACTTAACATAAACTCCATCCTCTTGAAAAAAATTGAATATACGTGGGCATCCCAGGTCTGAGCTTAGGTGTGTGCATGAGCTAACATTCCAGCCAGAGGATCCCAGAGGCGTGAGTGAGAGTCATAGGACCTCTCTTTTACAGCCACAAATTGGGTTGAAGTGATGATACAGAGGTCTGGGATTGGCCCCTGGGAGGTGATGTCATGCACTGCCTGTATAATATCATATTGCATATGAACAAGCAGCCATTTTGTATTTGGAATTGCACCCTGCCATGTGTCCTCTGTGCTTTCAAACATGTGCTTACTCCATGGCCTGTCCCACTGTGGAACTGACCACTTACCACACATATGTGTCACCAAGGGGCTGTTGTCTGGACCAGGTGTTTCCAGGTTCTTGGTGTCTTATTCAAGGAGTTGAAAATCCACACAGAAATAACAAAGCAACAAGAAGTTTGTTTAAAGAGACAGTACAGGGTACACTATAAGGGAGCAGTGGCATTCTTGAGCTACAGTACCCAAGAGAACCAGGCTATTACTTTCTTTTATGTATCCAAGAAGAGGAGAAGTTAGAGTTCATTACTAAGGACTGAGGAATAGATTGTTTTCTGTTTTGAAGGATAGGCTTGGGTTACATAAGCCTTTGTATACTGCATATGTCATTTCTCATGATGCACCTCATTTTAATCATGTGCACAGTCAAGCACACATAGGCATAGGATGGTAGAGGGTTTTCCTTAAAAATTAACTAAAGGGATAAAATTTGCTATACTATGCATTCCCCTAAAACTAGTGTAGGCTAGACCAACCCCCTGCCTCAAGTTCCTAGATAAATTCCTGGAAAGGTTTGAATGTTCAGTAACCACAAAGCGAGAGTTACTAAGAGGTTGCTATATGAAGAAGTTCATGTATCATTTGCAGTGGAGTGAACCTGAAGCTCCATGCATGTGGGGGTCCTAGGTTGCTAAGTTGCATTGTTAAGAGGGGCATCTACCAAGTCCACTGAAACCAAGAAACTAACTGATGAGCCCCGCTCACTCAATGACAACTGTACCCAACAGATCCCAGCCAGTAGGGCTTACCTCATAAGCTCTGAGAACTGAAGAAGCACCAGGTAAACAATTACCTGAGTTCAAAAGAAACAGCCAAAATTGACCAGAGTCCAAGTCAACAGCTCCAGAGAGAGTGGACTGTTTTACCTCTCATCCACCTGTGCCCCTTTTCTAAGCCTAGGGAACAACCTGCGGAAGAGGGGGCGTGGTAGAATGTAAGGGCTGCGATTGGGGTGAATGGTGAAACTACAGCAATGTAGTCTGGACACTCATTTGATCAACTTGATTGAACAAACAACCTGTCACCCCCCACTGGATGGTGGGGCTGTAGGTGTTTGGGCACAACAGCCTGCAGACAGGTTTTGCATGAAGGATGCTTGTACTCATGGATTATCACTTATAGCTAAAAATGAAAAAAAAAAAACTGAGAGAAAGATGCAGGACAGTTATGGCAGAATGCATGATCTGGGATGGGGTGGGGGTGGGGGGGGAGGGAAAGGGAAATAAGCCTGAACTGAATTGGAAAAAATGTATGAAATGCACAAAGCATCAAAAAAAACTAATTTAAAAAAATAAATAAATAAAATAAAATGGACATGGGGAAAAAAAAAAAAAAAAGAAACTACAATTTCATTTACACTTCCTGACACAAAGACAAGAATTGGCCCAGGAAGTAACGTCATGGCATACTTAATTAGTAGTGTGTTTTCTTTCTAATGTCCACTCTACTTCTCCCCCCTCAGCCCCTTGCTTATCCGAGCCTGTTGTTACCCACTAAGTGTTTTCATTAACAGTGGCAGGGATACAGCAAATATTCTCAAGCCACAAGGTCAAAAGTTTCTTGGACATATATAAGAATGACTCCAGTTCTCTGTACCCTGGAACTCAACTCTGGTTAGAAGCATCTCCATTCTTGAAGCAGCTCCTGACTGGCCCCATGCTACCATGCAGCACACAAGAGCTCTGTCTTAAGATGTTTTGTTTTCGGTCTGACTTTTGAGACATTATTTTTAAGCAATTCACATATTTTGGAGCAGATTTTACTCACCACTTTGTGGAAAAGTTAATGAGTTTCCATTGCTAAAAGTAATTTAGAGTCATGAGGTATCCAAAAGGACACGGTCCAGTCCTCTTATTTCAGCCTGATAGCTTTGTATCCCACTCACCCTTCCTCTAGTTAGCATTTGCCTTACCATCTACAGAGCAAGCATAATGAACAAATTCTGGTAACACAGCTTCATGCAGCCTAAAGCTGGGGAGGCAGTAAAAAGCAGGAAGGACCTGTCAATTTCAGTGAGCAAGAATCCACTGAGTACTGACAATTTCTCTAAACTATGCAAAGCATTTTGAAGCCTATAAAGATCTAAAAGAGTTGTTGACCTCCACTCTCATATAATCTTGTTGCAGTAACACATAAATCAATTGGAAAACAATACAAGGAGATAGAATGATCATATAACCAAGAAGTTGCCATGAACACACACACACACACACACACACACACACACATACTTTACACTATTGGAATGTGATATGAAAGAATTCCAAGAATTCCACGATTTCCATCTTCTCTCTCTTCTTCCAAAAATGGCCCTCTCCTTTCACAGTATACTGGACCTTCAAACTTTTAAGGAAAAAAAACTGCTTAACATTCCAAAGAACTATCTCTACTTTTTATTCACACCATTGGGTAGCTGGCATTTCTCATCACATATGGAGGGCAAGGAGATAAAACTACAAGAAATAGAGCATCCACCATGAAATTCAATAAAAGAACTTTGAAAGGAAGAACTATAAAAGTTTACAAAAGTGTTAGATGACTTTCTCTGGGTAGGAAAAAAGGACAACATCGAAGGTTCATTTTTCTGCTCAGGAAAAAAAAAATATCACAGGTGCCCTTACCTAAGCCTGAAATGGAAAATTAGCTTACAGAGTTGCAAGATTGCCCTTGAGAGCTGGTATTTTTTAAACCTCATTCCACCTATTAATCATTCAGCATGAACTATATCCAGTAAAATCAGAGTGAATACAAACTGGGTAAGCAAAAACAAATGAAATATAACCACCATGTAATCTGTAAAAGTGTTCCTTAATTTAATTATAAAGGATGATAGCAATATTCAAAAACCACAGCTTTAATTATTACATATATAGCACACCAGAGAATATGGCATTTTGTAAGCATGATGGGGTTTTTTGGTCTTTTTGAGATAGGATCTCCCTTTAGTTCTAGCTGGCCTGGAGCTCACTCTGTAGGCCGGATTGGCCTTGAACTCACAGAGATCCACCTACCTCTGCCTCTTGAGTGCTGGGATTAAAGTCATACATCACCACACCCAGCAAGCATGATATTTTTCATAGAAAAAGGCAACCATAATAAATAAAAAATAACAATAATCCAGAAAAAAAAAAAAGGCAACCGTATGGAAGCCTCTCCATGAGTTACACAATACCTGCAGTTATCACTGACCTAAGCTGAGAAAAATCAAGCAAAAAACCCAGAAGCATAATTTGGTTAAGTGAGGTTAATATACTCAGGTTTACCTATCCAAGTAATTTCATAACTGTGTTTGTAAATATCCCACATGGTAAGGGATACAAATGATATAACAGAAAAGAGGATCAGTAACATGACATAGTAAATTTCAAAAATTTACCTCCTTTATATTCCTCCAGGGTCCTAAATCCATCCACTCACGCACCACAGGAAAAGTGATTTTCTACACATCATCAAATTCATTTTCCAAAACCATCTATTCCCGAACATGCCATGTAGGCCAGCTTAGTTCATAAATACTGACATTTTACCTAACAGCAACTCTGCAGCACAGGATTCAATGTTACACCCACTTATAGGTAAGGACATTAAGAGTTAAATTAAATGTATTGTGTATTTCTCCCTGATGACTAGCTTTCATAGTGCCAGAGAGTATTATGCACGCTTCTGGGGAGAAAAGACATCAATGGTCTTACATAACACTGGACCTTACATGCTACAATACCAGCCTGACAGGTAAGAGACATTGATGGATGCTTCTGATTGGATTTGGGTTTTGTTCCATAGGAGGTAATTTCACGCCTGGGACTATAATCCGGGTCAAAATGCCATAGCTGGGGAGGTCACAGGCAGGATAGGGGGTAGAGCCTGCTGTTGTTATTTTGCTAAATGATCATGTTTTCAAATTGCCTTCTAAATATTTATGTTTAAAATTATTTCCAACATTTTTAAAATATTTTTTTTATTTTATGTGTACAAGTATATTCCTTACATGTAGGTAGGAAAAGCTAAAGCATTTCAGAGAGTCCCACCTTCCTCCACACCCCGGTGCACTCTTCTGCATCTCCCCCACAGCAGCTTGGGTCTGAAATTTTATGTGGAGCAGGAAAAAAAAGTAAAATAAATGCTAAATATCTATTGCTGGCATTGCCTTCCCCACTGTCATTTCACTATTAACTGTTGGCAGGTAGACCATGTAGGATGATCAGATCTGAGACCAGATGAAGGATGACATGTCAGGGCAGGGACACTACTGTCTGCACAAGGCAGCTATGGCATGCACTGCAGACAGCCAGCATGCAGCAGCTCGGGTGGAAACAAAAGAATCCCAGTTGCAAACAGCCTGGAAAAAGATCCGCATATCCAACCTACAAGTTACTGCCCTCCATCTCCACCCCAACTCACAAACACAAGTTCCTTAATATTAACGCTGCTGGAAATTGCAGCAGTAAGCATGGTGTTGGGTCAAAAAAAGATGATTGCTCTCCAGATGTGAGCCTGGGTGTGAAAGAAAGCAGACCGTCTTCTCCTGGTCTCCCAGGTCAGGTCAGAATATTCTGTGAAGCTAGTAGCTCTGACCAGCAAGAGGTAAATAGCTAGGCCTGGTCTGTAGATAATTAAATTGATTACATCTATAAACTCTTATTCCTCTGTATTGAATCCCTACACCTGCTTCCGACAATTCATGTATGCTTCCCCTCCATGAAAACGCATTTAGTAACATACTTTCTCCAGCATGGCCACACCTTCTAAGATCTCCCAAAACAGCCCCACCAACTGAGGACGAAATGTCTGAATACTTGAAGCCTACGGGGGACAGTCTCATTTAAACCACCACAAACACCATTATATCTTTGGCATTAATATGAGCTTTGATATCCACCAAGATGATCTAAACAGTCTCTAAGCCCATAGAGTTGCAGTTTTAGATTCAGGAGGAGGAAGAGAGAGTGAGAAGACAGCTGTGAGGCACCGTGTGGATGCTCAGGACTGACCAGAGACTTGGCAGACCAATCAGAGGTGCTTTCATTACTTGATGCACCTGCTCCCTAGGCTGTTGTACTGCTCCTCTTCATCAGTAATTAGAACAAAGCTTCATAACACCGCACATGCAGCTCAAGGAGAAGAGGACTGCCGGGATGGGCTACAGGTGTTCTCCTGGAGAAATCAGGGCTTCTGAGAAAAACAAGCAGCCTGCATGTTTGGGCACAGCAAGTAGAGGCTAGGAACCAGTAATGTGACCATCATCGCAATCACGATTTTGCCCCAGTTGGAGTAACCTTAGACATTATCTTTTCTCTTTCCCACTGTGCTGGAAATAAGGGTCCAGCCATGCACCCACAGTTGTGGGCTTTGGTAAAATGAAAAAATACACACTGCATTACTAAGACAGTTTAGTTTACACTTAGAGCAAGTTCATAGGTGCCATTGATGATTCTGGCCTGAGGATTGCACTGTATAAATTGCTAATCTAATGAAACCCTAAGTTTATGAAAGCAGATAATTAACTTTAAACATATTATTGAGTGATTAATATGAGTTAGATTTTTGGACTGAGTATTAGAGGAAAAAAAGAATTACATACTAAATTAAATCTCACATTTATTAAAGATTTAAAAGTTTCTAAAAAATTTTTATGAAAATACTATAGTGTAATTCCAGGGTCAAAAAAGAGAGGTTTTGGAAATGACACCAAAGATAGAAATAATAATAATAAAAACATCAAAAAGTTTTCTATGCTAAACTACCTTGTGTCCATGGAAAAATTAAAAATTATGGCAAAGTTAAAAATATAATCTATTTGGCCCATAGATGTTAGGTCCTTAAAATGAAATCAACAGGGAAAAAGAAACACCTCAGAGGCACATTAACAAAGACATAATTAGGCTATTTACAGAAAATAAATACAAATGGAAAATAAAATATTAAGTTACACAAATACAGAAAGTAAATGAATTGTTTCATTAATGAATTTGGATTCACACTATTCAGTGTTGGCATGGCTGGCTTTCATATGCTGAAGGGATGCTTAAAGTTGGCAGTATCATTCTTACATTAGTTAAAGCAACACTAACTTCTATCACACAAACCTGAATGTGAACAATGGCTTCAAAATAACTGCATGTATGTCATGCCACATTAGGTTCAAAGAAGTGTTCCTAATGGCCAGTGGTCTTACCTCAAATAGTGATTCAAAGACTAAGACTGCTATGCTCGCCCTAGTGGCACATTCAGGAGACAGAGCAGGAGGATCTCTCTGAGGTCAGAAAAAAAAAAAAATTGCAGATCTCCCCATCTAGTGTGTCCACCATCTTTCCATCTTTAATTGGTTGTTAGAATTTCACAATAAAGCTGAAAAGAGAAAACAGCAGAGGCAATGTGATGCGGATATGAACGGCAGTCATAATTCCCATTGATACACTATTGACTCCCATGAATGATAGCGAAATGATGTCTCACTAAAGCTCTTACATTTGGAGAGCATGAAAGAAATTTTAAAGTTTTTATTCTTATGTGTATGAGTGTTTTCCCTGAATGTGTATAAGTGCATGGTGTATGTACAAAGCCACAGATGCGAGAAGGCAGCATCAGATACCCCTGGAACTGAAGTTACAGACCATTGTTAGCTGCCATGTGGGTGCTAGGAACTGAACCCAGGTCCTCTGCAAGAGTAGCTAGTACTCTTAACCACTGAGCCATCTCTCCAGCCCAGGATGAAGGAAACTTTAAAGGTTATATAGTATTACAAAAGTAAACAGAGCTATTCAAGAAGAGGAGATTAACCACAGCATTTATTTGTATTATGAAGATATTAAGATGACAAGGCATAACATGACAAACAAGGGCTAATTAAAGTATTATTTTAGGGCTGGAGAGATAGCCTAGCGGTTAAGAGCGCCGACCGCTCTTACAGAGGACGCCGGTTCGATCCCCAGCACCCACATGGCGGCTAAGAACCGTCTGAAACTCCAATTCCAGGAGAACTCCAGTTCCAGGGGAATCCGATACCCTCTTCTGACCTCCGCGGCGTTGCACGACACGGGTGCACAAACTTGCATGCAGACAGTACGTTCATACACATACAGAAATAAACTAATATTTTTAAATAAAAAAAAATTTAAAACAAAAAAAAAAAAAAAAAGTATTATTTTAATCCTGGGAGCAGTTAAATAGAGTAGTGACCAGACCAATGGAAATTCACTAGGAAAGTCTGGGTTGAAGCAATAACAACCAGGACTCAAAAATTATTCTCCTGAGTTTTGCAGTGAACTGTAATGGATACCACACTATATATGAAGTGATAAAGGAGGAAAATGAATTATCTTTTCCAAGAAGCCTAGTGATATATGCAGTGACACAGACCCTATACAGAAATGTCTTATTGGAAGTAGGGGGTGATATTTTGTTCAAAAGTAAGATTAGTACTGCCCAGAAAATTTTACTCCAAAATCTTAGAGAATTTGAAAATTTTAATAAAGATAAAGAAAATAATATAATACTATGTTTGAATCTGAGATGTTCTCCCCAAAAGATTCATATGTTCAGGGGGGCTTGATGCCAACTATGGATTTGGAGGACTGAATACTGAGGGCTCCCACATAATCAATACCTAGTCCTCTGATGGATTCATAACGTGGAAGCATTATTGGAAGGTGATAGAAAGTAGGAGGTTGAGTCTAAGCTGGAGGAAAAAGGTTATAGGGCAGTTCTGGACAGACAGACCTTGCTGCAGCTTTGTCTCTCTCTGCTTCCTGGCCACCATGAGGTAAGCACCTCTGCTTCTTTTTTATAGAAAATATTTTATTGATGTTTTGCATATTTTATACATCATTTCTCAGTCTACTTCTTCCTTCTTGATATTTTGCTTTACCTCAGGCTCCCCAAGCAATGAGTCAAATGACCATGGACAGAAAACTCCAAGACTGTGAGCCAAAGTAAGTGGTTGTCTTTTAGCTTCCCCTTGCAAGTGTTTGAGAAAGCAATGAAGAACTAACACTAGAGACAGCTTGCCAGGTACTTATCTGCTAAAGGAAATGAAAATAGAATGTCTTAAAATAGTGGAGGAAATTGGGAAAATTTTTACACAAACATCATTTAAAAATAAATCAGGAAAGACTAAATTTGCAGGAGATGATTTTTCTGGTGCCTTCTAAATACCTGAAGTATCACATGGACTAAAGGATAAGGGTAAGAGACATTGGATGCAGCACATGTTACTTCCATCAGGCTTTCTTCCTTTGACTGAGTTCACATTATCAAATGGTGACCAAAAGGTTATCACTGGGAAATGAATGCATTGTTTTCTAGTTATCTGAATCCTTCAAATATTATCTTTTCCTTTTCTAATAAAAAGTCTGACTCACTCTTTGAAATATTTCCCACAATAGAGGTTCGAGTTTCACCACAAATCATCAAACATGTCGCTCAGAGAAGTCAATAGATTTAATAGCTTATACAAAGTCCAACATTCTTTCATTTGTTCTTATCTGTGTATTTTATTTAGAAGAACACCACACACATGGTGTAGTAATCTCCAGAAAAACAATCATTGATCTGAAACGGTTCAATACAATATGAGAGACATATAAAATTTGTAGTACAACTTAAACATTTACTGTATAATTTACTTGATGAATCCAAGTAGTAAAGAATAATCAGAGGAGGGAAGATAAAAAACAAGCAGATCACAGGCCCAAGGGGAAAATTCTAGTAACAGGCAATGAGATTAGTGCAGCTTGGAAGTCTCTCAGCCCCTCTGAAGAGCTGCTTGGACTGCAAGTTCTTAGTCAGCAGCGAGTGGCTGATACCATAATAGACTGGGAGAGGCCTAACCAGGATGGTCTTAACTTCAAGTAGCTTAAGTGTCAGCTTGAGGTTCAGAGGAGGAATTAAGGAAAATATTATTCTAGATTCATCTAACTGACTGGCTTTCTCTGATCTGAAACTGAATGCTGTCAGCAAAATTGCATTATCCAAAGCACCACGAAAAGACAGAGCCTATATTTTTCTTCTTTTTTTCATTTTTTAACAATAAGTAATAATTTATGAGTACAAGCATCCTTCAAGTAAAACCAATTTGCAAGCAGTTGTGGCCAAACCCCACAGCCCAAGGGTCCCACCATACAGCTGGGGTGGGGGGGCCTGTATGTACAATCAAGTTGATCAAATAAGTGTCCAGTCTATATTGCTGTAGTTTCACCATTCACCACAATCGCAGCCCTTACATTCTACCACGCCCCCTCTTCCGCAGATTATTCCCTATGCTTAGAAAAGGGGCACAGGTGGACGAGAAGCAAAACAGTCTACATTCTCTGGAGCTGTTGTTTTGGACTCTGGTCAATTCTGGCTGTTTCCTTCCATGGGCTGACAGTTTACCCAGGAATAACCTTTCAATCCTACTAAAAGCACAGGCAATTAGATATATAGGTATTTAAACAGTACTAATTGTTTGGTAGGTTACTTTGGTATAGACACAGATGTTTGGATGGTATGTTAATCCATGAATTATGTTTTTTCTGTAAAATATAACAGGGTCTTACTGTGTCTTATAACATCTCCTAACCACTAGAGGATGTAAGCTTGTGGCATCAGCCATGGGTTATTCCTCCAAGGAGAGAGCTAATAGCCAATTAGATTTGGGATATACAGACATATGGTGCACAGTATTTCCAGGCAGGTGAGGTATAACTGGTGCTGACGGAGGAGTCTTGCTTGACTCAAGGAGACCTATATTTGCTTTATTGGTTTAGTGGCCTTTGGTAACACTCTCTGGTATTCCAGAGCCTATTTTTTTAGCTGATATCAATATTGAAACATTACAACCTGCTTAAAATTCCAACAAGAAGCACAGGCACAGGAGTATCCCTAAGACAAAGCCATGGTCACACAAAACATTTTGCAATGGTAACTAGAAGATGCCCAGTTTTAAATAGGCCTACAAGCCAGGTGGGGAGTAGGGCATGTATGTTTGTGGGACTAAGGTTTAGGGTTTTTGTTGTTGTTGTTTGCTTTTTGTTTATTGAACCCTGTAGCCCTAGATGCCCTGGAACTCCCTATGTAGACCAGGCTGGCCTTGAACTCACAGAGATACAGCCACCTCTACCTCCCAGAAACCCAATCATTCATAAAGATGAGAGGCCCCAGGAATTGGAAATATTGATGGGTGATTCATTGGCTGGAGGCTTGAGAACTACAGAAGCTCCAGTTCCTCTCAGGCAATGTCCCAGGGAGAAAACTGAGAAGGATACTTAGACAAAGGTTTGGAACTCCAAAGGTAGCAGGTTGTTAGTTTGGGGTTTATTGTTGTCAACTGTAGAGAGAAGGAAATAGATGCTTCACAATGTGCTTGAAAGTTCATAGGTATTTTCAACATAAATAATGGTGCCCGTTTCTAGTTTAGACATTTAGGAAGGATAAGGACTACTTGACCATCTCCTGAAAATGGACTGGAAAGGATTTGGAATTCCTATGCACCCTGCCCTAGCTCTCCACAGCCCCTGGAGCATAAGCAAACTGTTCCACCATAGCAAAATATTGTGCAGAGATGGGCTGAGGATGCCCAGGCTGTTTCTGAACCAACAGACAGGATGTCTAATCCAAACGCATGCTGAGAAGAAATAAAGTGACAGCTCAGTAATAGAGAAGACTGGAAGAAAGGTAAATGCCCAAGGAAACCAAGAACATCACATGTGAAACCTTCATCCCAGCAGAGCCCAGCAGCATTGGCTAGAAGCGGAATGGCATGAGAGAAGACATGGATCCATCAACAGGTGCAGTCACACAAAGAGTGCCATCCGCATATGCCTCCATCCTGAGTACAGGGCCAGAGAGGCCAATACTTACTGAGGGGAGGACTCAAAGCTAGCCCTCAGCTGGGCATGGTGGTGCACATCTTTAATCCCAGCACTCGGGAGGTAGAGGCAGGTGGATCTCTATGAATTCAAAGCCAGCCTGGTCCACATAACAAGTTCCAGGGAAGCTGAAGCTATAGGGAGACCTTGTCTCAAAAAGAGGGGGGGGGGGAGCTGGTCCTCACCTCCTCTGTATCAGCCACCATGGCCATAGCTCAAGAGAAGACTGGATCAACAGCAATAGCAAAGGCCAGGCATGGTAGCTCACTCCTTTAATCCCAGTACTCAGGAGGCAGAAGTAGGCCAGTCTCTGTGAGATCAAAGCCATCCTGGTCTACATAGTAAGTTCTAGATGAGCTACAGGAAGACCCTTTCTCAAAAAAACAAAAAATTAAAAACAACAACAATAATAATAACAACAACAAAGGGCTGGAGAGGTGGCTTAGCAGTTAAGAGGACTGGCTGCTCTTGCAAAGCACCCAGGTTCAGTTCCTAGCACTCACATGTTGACTAGCAACCATCCACAAATCCAGTTCAAGGGTATCCAATACCCTCTTCTGTCCTCCACAGCCATTGTATGCATTGATACACTTATATACATGAAGACAATACACTCATACACATAAAATAGAAATAAAACAAAAATTTTTAAATAATAGTAAAGCTTCAACATGAAGCACACTTAAGTATCAAGTGTAAAAATCGGTATTCTGCATAATAAATCAATTTCTTACTCAGTTCAATAAAGAGATACCTATACATAAAAATTTGAAAATTTCATCAAATATCTAGTTACTGCTACAGATTTTAATAATTACCATTCAGGGCTGGAGAGATGGCTCAGAGGTTAAAAGCACTGGCTCTTGCAGAGGACCTAGGATCAAGTCCCAGCATCCACAGAGCAGCCAACAACCATATTTAATGCCAGGTCCAGGGGGATCTGACACCCACTTCTGACCTCCGTGGACACTGCACAACACAGGTGCACTTACATATATGCAGGCAATATAGTCATACACATAAAATTTTTAAATAAAATATTCATAATTGTCATTTGCCTTCTTATTAAGTTATCATCTCTCTGTAAATCATTGAATATGGCTTATTGTGACTTAGAAAGGAGCATAGAAAACATAGTTCCTAAAAATAAAAATTGATTTTAGGATACAGGTTTCAAACAAAATGTTCAAATATCTTATTTTCAGCTTTCAGAAGCATATATCATTAGCATCCATCCTTCAAAACAGTCACATTAGTAATGAATATTACATTTCAGAGGAAAATATAGTTATTGAAGAAGTAAAAATGAAGCAATGAAATAAAGAATGTGAAAGATTTGCTCTCTGGCCGAATCCTTATAAAAGTTATCTGTGCCCAGATATAATTGATTTGTGTAGCTAGCTTGGCTTCAAAAGAATAAATAAAACTGCAAGAAAGTAGAGTGTATTTTCAGAACACTGTAAGCATCTTGAGTCTCAGGACTGGAGATACATTTCCAAGAGATTTCAAGAAACTAGAAGCATAGAAGCCCCATAATCTCTCTCTCTCTTGGGGCATCTCAATTTCTCTCCAAATGCTGGTTCCATTCTTGGCTCTTCACTGGAGAATCCTAATCTTCTATGGTTTAGGTTGGCTTATAAACTTGCTACAGCCCTTTGCATGCTGGCTCTTGGACCTCAGGTTCCAGGACTATCTGGCAACTTTCCTTTATGTTTCTGGATTTAAATAAACAAACGAGAGAGTTTTATTGGTTTATAATTCTCTCCCAAATAATGTAATAATCACCAAAACATTGCCAGGCTGCACTTGAATCTTTATCTACTGTCTTTTCCTGACAAGTTGGGATATAGCATTTGAAGAAATTGAGTTCCCAGTGAATTTTATCCTGGCTTCCACAGTGGAGAATCATGGGATGTCTGAGACAGATGACTCTGACTTTTATTTATGTCATCCATATTGTGTTATTTATTGAATTACTTACAAATAAAGTAGCCTTTCAGAACCCATTTATTATCTTCATTTGATATGGAAGCTGAAGCCGTTTGCATTTTTCCATATCATAGACCACAGGATCAGTGGATCATGAAAGTCCTCAAGGGTCATTATCCGATCGGTTCTTACTTGAGAGTCCCATAAATTCCAGAAGGATTTAAAATTTCTTGGTTGAAAACAAATTACTTACACATAGTTGAATGTAAAATGGAAACATTTTCATAAAAGTGAAGAGAACAAAAAAAAGTGAAGAGAACATCTAGGTTACTGAAGAAAGAATTCTGTTGCCTCTACACAATGAAAACCACTTCCCTGCTGAAAAGAGAGAGCTTACAAACACAAAGGAAACTCTGGTCTTCTAACCTAACTGCATCTCCTCTTGTTCTTCACTCAACAGAGATGAAAAACAATCTTTCTTGCATGAGCCAATAACAAAGCAATGCAGCCTTTCTTGCATAGTGACCATTTATGAGGTGAATATGCACTTAGGTGCCTTTTGTTAAGTATTGCTGAATATGACCTAGAAATGGAAGACTTGCCATGGTCAAATCTTCCTTTTTCTTAAATTGTTCTTTCAATCAATTCCTGGGCTCTGACAGAGCAAACCCAGATGGCCTTTGCCTTCTGGGTATGGCGCTTTTATTTTATATGCCATTTTAACTAAGCTTATAAAAAAGAAAAGGAAAGAATTTGTTCCTCTGGAAATTAAACACTAGGTTCTTTTTCCTGTATGTGGTGCCTAATTATAATAACCAACTACAATTTAAGAACATGTTTTTAGCCCTTCTAGTATTTGAGGAGGAAAAGACTTCATCTTTTTCTACCAATTCTATTTTAATGACTTAACAATGCCATGTTTATCCCATACAGTATTTTTCAACTGATGTGAATATGCCTTGGGTGACTATGAAAGACAATATTAATGGTAAGCTTTTTGAGAGAGAGAGAGAGAGATTCTTCTTTAGAAACATTTAAGTTTCCAAGGAAAGAGAGAGCAGACGAGGCAGAACTACATCAAAGAGCTGAGACAGAGTCTAGAGAAGGAATAGAAATCAATAACCTAAGTGGAGGGCATAATTCAATTTTAATCAGCTCATAAATTAAATAGGCCTAGAAGATAGACCAACTTCAGGAAGAAACTGATCAAAACACAAGAAAAAGCCTGGGTTCTTCATAAGAAAGTAGGTGTCATTAGTTTTAATGATTAAAATAAATTTGAAAGAAAATTTATTCTAGAAACTTTTCCTCTAGGAATGTAATATGATTTCTAGAAGACATTCAGACTGTACATTAGAAAATGCTTCTAGAAGATTCCTTCTAGAACTAAGCATTTGTGAACTGGAGTGGCTTAACTCCTGAAGCTAGAGTGCAGTTGTGTTTGCTTTTCTACTTCCTGTGACTCTCAGCCATGTCCCAGATGCAAGTCACACTTGGGCTTTTGTTTCTCTCTGGGTGAATTCAGGTGTGTATTAATGTAATCTTAACTAAATGATGCTAATATTAAAAGGAAAGTTCTGAAGTAGGAAAATTAGGCAAGAGTTTCAAGAAGCAAAAGATAAAAGCCAAGTGGGTACAGTACACATTGTCCCTGTGTCGTTTAACACTGCATGATTTTCTGCTAATTCTCTACTTCACCTATAATTAGTCTCATGTCTATTTTCTTTTGACCTGTACACTCTTTACATATTGTTTGAATTAAGAAGTTGCATAGGAAAATAAGAATATCATCCATTTTACAAATAAAATCATATGTGTGTGTTTCTCCATTTCAAAAAATGAGAACATTGCTCTGCATTTTAGATACATACTTTTTATTCAAAAACAATTCGGGCTGTTGGGATAGCGCAGCCGTTAAAGGCTGAGGCTGAGAACCGCAAAAAAAGAGTTTTAAAAACTGTATACAGGGCTGTAGAGATGGCCTAGCAGTTAAGAGTGCCGACTACTTTTGCAGAGGTCCCGGGTTTAATCCCCAGCACCCACATGGCAGTTGAGAACTGTCTTTAACTCCAGTTCCAGGGGAATCCAACACCCTCTTCTGACCTCCACAGCATTGCATGACACAGGTGCACAAACCTACATGCAGACAGTACATTCATACACATAAAAAATAAATAAAAACTTTTTTTTAATTTTTAAAAATATAAAAAGAATCTTCTTTAAAAAAAAAACCGTTGCTGTACAGAAACTTTTGAGTTTAATAAGTTCCTGTTTGTCAATTGTCCATCTTATTTCCTGAGCAGCTGCTGTCTGATTTAGAAAGTCTTTTCCTACACCTATGTAAGTTGCTGCCAAATTTTTCTTCTATCACCTTTAGGGTTTTGGGTTTCACATTGAGGTCTTTGATCCATTTGGAATTGATTTTTGTACAAAGTGAGAGGTAGGGGTTTAATTTTATTTTTCTACAAGTGGTGATCCAGTTTTACCAACACCACTTACTGAAGATGCTGTATTTCCTCCACTGAGTCTTTTTGGCCCCCTTGTCAAATATGAGGTGGCTGAAATTGTATGTGCTCAGGTTCAGATCTTCAGTTTTGTTCCATTGGTCTAAAGGTCTGTTTTTGTGCCAGTACCAAGCTGTTTTTATGACTATAGCCCTGTAGTATAGTTTGATGTCTGGTATAGAAATCCCCCCTGTATTACTCTTTTTTCACTCAGGGTTGCTTTGGCTATTCGGGGTCTTTCGTTGTTCCATATGAATTTAAGAATTTTTTTCCAAGCCTGTGAAGAATGTCCTTGGGATTTTAATTGGGATTGTGTTGAATCTGTATATTAATTTGGGCAGAATGGACATTTTTACTATATTAATTTTTCTAATCCATGAGCATGGGAGGTCTTTCCATCTTCTGATGTCTTCTTCAATCTCCTTCTTCAGGAGCTTATAATTTTTGTTGTAGATATCTTTGGTGGTTTTGGTTAGGTTTATTTCTAGGTATTTTATTGTTTTTGAGGCTATTGTGAGTAGGAAGGACTCCTTGAATTCCTTCTTCAGTTGCTTGTTGTTGGTGTAAAGAAAGATTTTTTTAGGTTAATTTTGTAACCTGCCACTTTACTGAAACTTTTAATCATTTCTAGTTTTCTTGTGGAGTTTTTAGTGTGCCTTAGGTAAACTATCATATCGTCTGCAAAAAGAAACAATCAGGGAAGTGAAGAGAAAACCCACAGGGTGGGAGGAAACCTTCACTGCTGATACATATAATAGAGCATTAACCTCCAGAATATATAAATTATTCAAAAAACAAAGAAGTAAGAAAACAAATGACTCCCTCAAAAGATGGAGTAAAGAGCTGAGCAAAGACTTCACAAGTAAGGAAATAGAGATGGCTGAGAAACAACTTAAAACGTGTTCAACATTGCTAATAATTAAGAAAATGCAAATTAAAACCACTTTAAGATACCATCTCACCCCGATAAGGCTGGCAAGGATGAAGAAAACAAATAATACTAAATGCTGGAGAGGGTGTGGGGAAAGGGGAACACTCATCCACTGCTGGTGGGAATGCAAACTTGTACAACCACTATGGAAAGCAGTATGGAGAACCCTTAAAAGACTCAAAATGAGCCTACCACCTTACCCAACCATACCATTTCTAGGAATATATCCATCAGACTCTACCTACTACAGAGATACATGTACAGACATGTTCATTGCAGCTCTCTTCACAATAGTGAAGAACTGGAACCAACCAAAATGCCCCTCGACTGACAAGTGGATAGAGAAAATGTGGTACATCTACACAATGGAGTTCTATGAAAGAAAAACATGATGGTAATGAAGTCATTCCCTAACTGTAAATTAGAGCCAACTGTTATAGAGGTAATCTCTTATAAAAGTGATATGGCTGCCTTCTTTAATTGACTGATAGTCATAGGAACTGGGAAAGGATAATTCTCTATTCAGAGCCAAATATAATACTAAAGTCTTTATAAGCTGGGTAATTAAGCAAAATATATTAATACAGGAGAGCTCTGTTATCAGAAATGGAATATTCTGCCAAGGAGATGTTGGCTAGGGGATCCAAGACCCAAAAAAGATTAAGGGTTTTTGCCAGCAAACTGGGATACCTGCAAGAAGAGAGGCGGTAAGGCCCTGCTGTTGAAGACCTGGTGTAAGCATGAGAAAGATGTATTGAGACCACACTTGCAAGTGTATGATTGGTCTCTGGAATGCCAGAGAGTGTTGCCAAAGGCCACTAAATCAATAAAGCAAATATTGGTCTCCTTGAGTAAAGCAAGACTCCTTCCTGGAAATACTGTGCAGCCATGGCAGCCATATGTCTGTATATCCCAAATATAATTGGCTAGTAGCTCTCTCCTTGGAGGAATAATTCATGGCCGATGCCACAAGCTTACATTCTCTAGTGGTTAGGAGATGTTATAAGCCACAGTAAGATCTTGTCATCTTCTACAGAAAAGCTATAGTCCATGGATTAGCATACCATCCAAACATCTGTGTCTATACCAACGTAACCTACCATAATAATTAGTACTGTTTAAATGCCTGTATATCTAATTGCTTGTGCTTCATCAGTAGGAGTAAAAGGTTATTCCTGGATAAAGTGCCAACACATGAAAGGAAACAGCCTGAACTGATCAGAGTCCAAAATGACATCTCCAGAGAAAGTAGGCTGCTTTGCTTCTCGCCCACTTGTGTCCCTTTTCTAAAGCCTAGGGAACAATTTGTGGAAGAGGGGGTGTGGTAGAATGTAAGGGCTGCGATTGGGGTGAATTATGAAACTACAGAAATATAGACTGGACTCTTATTTGATCAACATGATTGTACATACAAGCCCCTCCAGCTGGACAATGGGGGCCTTGGACTGTATAAGTTTGGGCATAGCTGCTTGCAATACAAGCATAAAGGATGCTTGTATTCATTACTTATTACTTATTATTTAAAAAAATTAAAAAACAAAAAAATAACTCTATCCAAGGCTGGAGAGGTGGCCCAGAAGTTAAGAGCACTGGCTGCTATTGCAGGGAACCTGGGTTTGGTTCCCAGAACTCACATGGTTGCTAACAAGGCCCCTAACTCAAGTTCCAGGAGATCCAATGCCCTCTTCTGACTGACACAATGCACTTATACACGTGCATACAATACACTCATACACATAAAATTTTTAACAATAAAATATTTTTTAAAACTGTATACAGTTTGGCAGCACTATTTCTGGGTTTAAAAAAAACTGTATTGTAATCTAGGGCTAAAGTGTATTAATTTATTGCACTCTTTTCTATCTGAAGCTCAGCCTACTACATATATATCACTGGATAGACAAGCACATACATACATAAACACATGCACAGATACAGATACACACACACACACACACACACACACACACAAACACACACACACACACACACACACACACACACACACACACAC